>NW_021011539.1:1112078-1389563 GCF_003987935.1 Bombyx mandarina
AATCATAGATGTCAGTCTCGAATCATACAAACAGCAAAGATTTTTTTATTAGATGGTAGAGAATATACTTCGAGAATGTCCTGCCTAATAAGTACCTACCTACTTTAAAGACGAAGCCTCAATTATATAACAAAAAGAACCCTTGTGAAATTATAAAGGGATTCTAGTCATTAATGAAATCGGATAAAACGCACACGTGTTTCATTTTTTTTTATTGCTTTGATGAGTGGACGAGCTCACAGCCCATCTACAACGTAAATGCGCCACCCACCTTGAGATATAAGTTGTAAGGTCTCAAGTATAGTTACGACGGCTGCCCCATCCTTCAAACTGAAACGCATTACTGCTTCACGGCAGAAATAGGCAGGGTGGTGGTACCTACCCGCGCGGACTCAAAAAAGGTCCTACCACCAGTAAAAACATGTACGCAATTCACACGTGATAGAAGTGAAACCTTCAAAAACTAAAATACAATTATCTTATGTATATGTATGTAAAATTTTGTCCTTAGTAGACCAAGTACATAATTGCAAATCATCAACTTTTATAGTATGAGCTAACGCCCTCTGTGAATTAAAATCTTAACTTCAAGTATTATCCTAAATTAAAAATAATAACAATAGATTTCATAAACATNCAAAAACTAAAATACAATTATCTTATGTATATGTATGTAAAATTTTGTCCTTAGTAGACCAAGTACATAATTGCAAATCATCAACTTTTATAGTATGAGCTAACGCCCTCTGTGAATTAAAATCTTAACTTCAAGTATTATCCTAAATTAAAAATAATAACAATAGATTTCATAAACATTATTAATAAACCACCTCATATATGGCGCTGTATTAAAAAAACACTGTAATGCTTCCTATCTCATTTTCTCCCACGTTAAATCTTATAAATGTATGTGTCCGTCTCTTTCTACTGTCGCTTTTTCCGTTGCATCCGGTTTGAAATCACAACGATTCTAAAGAAGTTTTCACTTCAAAAATATGAAATACAATAAATAATTTGAAATTACAGTCAACGAAGAATCATTCAGTACCCTAAATGGTTTCTCCGGTAAATCGTTGGCAATCGATAGATGGCTTCGGTCACACGAAGCTGTAGTTGCACCATTAACAGAACAAAAACGTTCCACCGTCACGAGTATCTGAAGCTAGGTTAAGCGCACCGCTCACTTGAGGAGTCCGGATCGGATACGAGTGTTCGAACTGTTTTAAAGGCTAATCTATCTTCTATCTATTTAATCTATTTAAATAAAAATGAATTGCTGTTCGTTAGTCTCGCTAAAACTCGAGAATGGCTGGACCGATTTGGCTAGTTATGGTCTTGAATTATTTGTGGAAGTCCAGAGAAGGTTTAAAAGGTAAATAAATTTTGTTTTTCCTTTGATGTGTCCCCCGTCGTACGGATTTCTTTTGTTTGTTTTAAGTTTATTTTATACAAAAGGTTAGGTCTTTTATTTATCGATTGAGGCACTACGAAGTCTGCCGGGTCAGCTAGTGAGAAATAAATGCCTAAAAGAATAGAAGGTTTTAATTGAATTCCAACAAACGTAGTGTAAGCTGCACAAGGCGAACATTATTGCGTTCATCTATCATCTTCGACAGCTTTGACCACTCGCAATCCGTATCTACATTGTATTGGACGACTGAAAATACATTATTAGTATTATTATAATTCTTATTGTATTATGTAGTATTGCCGTCGGTAAATCGATGTGATCCGAACACGCTTAGTGAACGATGCGCATTCTCGATCCGTGCCGAAACTGTTTAGCCGTCAAATGTGGCGTAAAAGATAAAATCGTGCGGTCGTTGCACCCGTTCTGACTGTGTTCAGTTATATGAGATTTTTCAAAAGAAGAGAGAAGAAATAGTCAAATGTCTATGGATTTATTATTTAATTCTTGAATCGCAAATTTTATTTACTGAAGATCCTCGTTTAGTTCACTAATTGGGAACTAAGTTTATTAATAATATTAGCGATGTAAATAAAATGAAAATATAGGTAACGAAAATGCTTTTTTTGTTTATTAGAAAATTGTTAAATATTTTGAATTAGTGTACATCTCTAGTCTCTGTCGGTGGAAAAAGTCTTATTGTTCATTAAAAAATCAAGTGATGATTTCATTTATACAACCATTATTTTTATCTCAACTCAATCAGAGTTCAGATTATAGGATCTCAATAGTAAGGGCCCTTTTTTATTTCATTGGATGCGTGGACGAACTCAAAGGACAACTGGTAATAAGCGAACACTGATTGTAAAACGGTTATCCCACACTTCAAACCAGAACGAATAGCTGCTTCGTGACAGAAGGGGTCTTCGTGGCCTAAAGAATAACACGGCCCAACTACGCATACCGAGAGACGTGATCAAACTTAACATTTATTTATTTATTTTTTATTGCTTAGATGTGTGGACGAGCTCACAGCCCACCTGGTGTTAATTGGTTACTGGAGCTCATAGACATCTACAACGTAAATGCACCACCCGCCTTGAGATATAAGTTCTAAGGTCTCAGTATAGTTACAACGGCTGCCCCATCCATCAAAACCGAAACGCATTACTGCTTCACGACAGAAATAGGCAGTGCGATGGTACCTACCCGTGCGGATTCACAGAGGTCAGCAGAATCACAAAGGTCCTACCACCAGTAAAAGTGCATAGTAGTAGTCTATCATTTACTTATATAGATTCCATTAAAATTAGTATTTTTCATGAATCTATAAAGAAAACTAATTAAAAGCATACAATAGGTAACATTAAGGTATCCTAAATTTTTAAAGAAGTTAATTTATTCTTGTATAATTTGCAGTTAGACACTTAAAATATTTCAACTATTTCTCTTGTAATTACTCTTATAGCTAACCAGAGAGTTTCCCACGAGGCAAGTTTTTTAGGAATGACATTCGAACATTTCTTCTTTATTTTGTTCTTATTTCATTTAAAATTCTCAACGAAATAACAAAAAGGCATATAAGATCCTTGTACGTTTTATATAGATTAATGTTTATATACTTATATATTATTCCGACTAGTTCAAGATCCAAATAAATCATGAATAAATTAATACATTGTTGTTCTAAACTGTAAAATCTAGCTTGCAATCTGAAAGCTTAAAAATTAATTTAAAGTTTTAAATTTATCACCAACTTCAGCCTAATACTTGCTGTATAAACCAAAAAATTCAAAAGCCGTTGTGAATGATATATAAGATAACAGTCCAGCCCAGATAAAAGCTGATATCTACTTATATTATGCAAGTATTGTCAGGTCAGGTATTTAGCACGACAGTTAGTTTATTCATGAAACTTTGGCTTAAAAAGAAATGGTGGATGTATAAAGAAAGCTATATGTTTTGTGCTGCACACATGCATACGCACACAAGCACATGCACACGCAGTCACAAAATCATAGCGCGTTTCAAAAGATATTTTCTGGTACGCACCATCTGGCTTTAGCATGAACATTTTCGAACGAGATACTCAGTGGTAAGCAGCGACTTGGCTGTGCCGCTGACACTGCTAACGTCAGTGAACAACGATAACCATTCAGCACCAGATAGGCTGTATACTCGTATGACTACAAAGGCTAAAAAAGTACAACACTGATCAAATAAAAACTAAGTAGCCAATTTTAGGCGGACCATGTAGCGAAACTACAAGACGAAAGACAGACCTAAAGAATCACTTCGTGGAATGGTCCAGAAGGAAAGCGATAAAGAGGAAAGCCTTCCACGTGATGGCAGGATAACGACAGGGGGCAAAAATTGGATGCAGGTGGCCTAGAATTGAGATTATTTGTTTTCTTTGGAAGAGGCCTTCTTTTTTTTATAAACAAATAAATGAATATAAAAAGTTAATATTATTTTATAATTAAATTTAAGTTATAATGTGTTGCAATTACTATTATTATATTGCAAGATATAAAGCCTATTAAAAAAAAGAGATATTCAAAATGTGAATATTGATGATGTTAATCGCACGTAGTATGATTTTGTCAATGATAAGGCTTTACTTACTTACTAATGTATTAAAATATGTATTGCTTTCACTTGAATGTACGCAAGATGAGGTAAATGTCCAACTGCTCACCTACGTACGTCACTTAGAAATCTTATAAGCATAATTTTCACCTAAGATACTAAGATAGAGCCTAGACACCTAAGATACCGTTCGCATGTCTCTCGCAACGCTCTGTACTAATCATGACCGCAGAATCCTCATAAATGAGTTACAGTAACCACATACCATTTGCTCGACGATTACTCAATAAGGTCATTAAGCATACGTATTTAATTTTTCGTATTTCAATCGGTTCTTATGTGTTATGGATATCTTCATGCGATCCATTTTAAAAGAATTCTAAAAATTTTCGTTAAATTTTTATATTACACTAGCTGACCCGGCAGACTTCGTAGTGCCTCAATCGATAAATAAAAGACCTAAGCTTTTGTATAAAATAAACTTAAAACAAACAAAAGGAATCCGTCTGACGGGGGACACATCAAAGGGAAAATAAAATTGTTATTTTTATTTAATTCCGAGCATTTTCATATTTATCTACCTTTTAAACCTTCTCTGGACTTCTACAAATAATTCAAGACCAAAATTAGCCAAATCGGTCCAGCCGTTCCCGAGTTTTAGCGAGACTAACGAACAGCAATTCATTTTTATATATATAGATTACTTACTACAGTAACGCTCACGTCAAGAACAAGAAGTTTTTTTTACTTTATTTATTTATTTAAGGATTACCAAAAGGGTTTACAGTAAGACATAAAATAACATTGACATGTATGGAGCATTTGATAACTGCAACTCTAATTAGAGGCAATCACAGCATGCATTACATTAATATATCAATAGAGATTTAACAATACTAATAATAATAATAATAAATTAAAAACAAAAGAAAGACAACGAGGACAGTAATACCCGAGTACTCAGACCAAGGCTGAGGCTGAGGTTCAACAACATCTTTTTATAATTTTGTTCCTGAATATTAGAAGGGAATCGCCAGATATGTCACGGTTTTCAGCTTTTCTGATTAGATCTAGATTATTATAATATTTATAAAACATATCCAAGGTAATTTTAACCCCAATGTTCCTAGACAAGCCTATAACTAAAAACATCTAAGATTTAAAGGCATAATTTTGGGTTTTACCACAACTACTTCTCAAACAATTTTAAAATTAACTTTATCTGTAGAAAGACTGTTGTTCAGTCGGAAGTTTTCAATTATTTTTTCGACTCACATCGTGAGGTTGAATATCTGAATACTCGAAACGGAATGTCCGGATCCGTTCCGGTGAGTTCCACCAAAAAACAGCTTCCCAGGAATGTCATTTACGCAATGCCGGCCAGCAGGTGATGGAATCCCATTGGTAACGAATAGGGCTGCCCCTTCTGCGCGTAACTTTAATATAATCAGATTTCCAAATTTGAATTTAGTTTTAAAACTGCCCAATTCTATGGAGGAAAGTCTGCACAGCTTGAAAATTTATCAATAGTAGGCCTTTCATTACGTTGTCTCAACGGTCCCATTACTGGTGGTAGGAGCTCTTGTGAGTCCGCGCGGGTAGGTACCACCGCCCCGCCTATTTCTGCCGTGAAGCAGTAATGCGTTTCGGTTTGAAGGGTGGGGCAGCCGTTGTGACTATACTGAGACCTTAGAACTATATCTCAAGGTGTGTGGCGCATTTACGTTGTAGATGTCTATGGGCTCCAGTAACCACTTAACATCAGGTGGGCTGTGAGCTAGTCCAAACAGCTAAGCAATAAAAAAAAAAAAAAACATGTTGTACAATTCTGTTCATTTCGTCAAAACGTAAAGCCGAATTCACACTGCTTACACATATAAAAGCGGAAAGAGCGCTGTAATCATTTTGTAAAGTAGTTTAATGTAACTTGTGTACGTTGGTGCTTTTAGGTACCACAAGCACCGGTCATCGTCCTCGTCGAACCCGTCGCTTGCGACGAAAGGCTCGACGAGCGAATTAACCCATAGACACAGCCCACTGAGTTTCTCGCCGGATCTTCTTCAGTGGGTCGCGTATCCGATCCGGGGGTAGATTCTGCGAAGCACTACTCTTGCTAGGGTCAGTGTTAACATTACTCCGGCTTGAGCCCCGTGAGCTCACCTACTAGTTAAGGTTACGCTGAAATAGCCTCTCAAGGCTATCAGTTTAGGAAAGGAGAAAAAAGTGTATGATGCGCATGCAATTCACGCTTGAACGTACGCTTACTTGAAAAATTAAATATTAGCAGTATTCAGAACAAATGATTCTTCTTTGTGTGTGTGTATGCGTGTTTGTGTGTACCTGTGCGTGTCGTGTGCTTGTGCCTGTGCTAGTGCGTATGTATGTGACAATTTTTTTTGGATAGTTCAGGCTTCTATTTTACAGTGTTCTTATTTATTTATTATGTGTGAGTCCTCATCAAAACGTGAATACAGTCTCATTTTTAACTAAGAGATAGAAAACATACTTTGAATTATGTTATCCTAAACGAAAAGTCAGCACTTAATATAACCAAATTATGGACAACACAATCAATAACTACGTGAATTTAAACTCAAAAATATTGACAAAAATTAACTTAATAAATAAAATCTCATTACAATTTTTAGCTATGGTAAACTTATCGATATTTCTAAAACTAAAGTTATCACTTTCAAATAATATTTTATACTACATCCCTAATGCTAAATCCTAGCCGATACCAAACGGAATGTACATTGCAACTGACAGCTAAATTAAACTAAATTGAGACTTCTGTGGGCTTTGATTTCTTATTATAATATCAGAGTGATTGTACTAACAATAGATGATTACTACTTCACGATTTCTCAGTACGTATGACGTAAAAATACGTTTTATTGTTTATTATTATTAAATAGCTGTTTTTATAATAATATGTCATATATATATATATATATGACACACGGTCATCTGGTCCCAAATTAGGATGGATATGGAAGACATATTTATATACGTTCAAATATATACATATATAGATAATAAACACCCAGACAAAGACCAAGCATACCTGTTGATCATAAGAATGCTTGCCTGATGTGAGAATCGAACCCACGACTCTAGACGCAACAGTCAGGTGCACTTTCTACTGCTGTACCAAGTCAGTCTTTAACTCACTCTTATTATTACTAGTGGTCCAGTAGTCGAAATTCGACTATAATGAATTGAAATTATAAGTTTAAAAATTATTACGGTTCTCTTGTCAAACACTATTAAACTCTTTTAATATAATCACAGATTTCGCCAAAATTACACTATAGATAGATAATATTAAAGTTAAACAATATTAACCTATTCTCAATTTGTCCACACACTTGACAACAATAACAAAAGTTTGACAATTGACAATAAACAGAGTATATTTATATGTATGTGTTGTGTCAAATACATGGTGGTGTATATAATGTTTTTTTTATTGATTTAATGGACTTTTATGCATAATTAAAAAAAAAAATTAATTCTGCACTCCTTCTCTATATTCTCTATAAGTGTGGGAAATTACATATACCTCCGTCCGCGCAATTTTCGTAAAAAGGGGTACAAAGTTTTTGCTTCACGTATTAATATATAGATAATTTGGTATGTTAGTATGAAATCGGATGGAATCTTTGAACGTCATTTTAAACGACTTTGAAACATCCGGTTAACTTAAATAATTCACACGTATTTATTTATATATTTATATTACATACATTAATTTGTAAATAAATTATAAGTAAATAAGGAAAAGTCAATTGTCGGATATAGAAACAGACAGCTCTCCTCAAAATTATCAAAAGCTATCCTTACATAACGGTAGTAGGACCTCTTGTGAGTCCTCGCGGGTAAGTACCACCACCCTGCCTATTTCTGCCGTGAAGCAGTAATGCGTCTCGATTTGAAGGGTGGGGCAGCCGTTGTAACTATACTGAGACCTTAGAACTTATGTCTCAAGGTGGATGGCGCATTTACATTGTAGATGTCAGTAGATTTTATTTAGTGGTACAAAATAGATATATTACACAAAAACATTAATCACACTATTGTATTCATTAAAAAAAACCACAGAGTGGAACCTAATTTCCAAAAGAAATTACATCGATTTACTCAACAAAACACCTCAGATTATTAACTCATTCAAACGAAAAAAAACAAATTCAATCCGCAAATTGCGGAGAAATCGGAAAATATTTAAAAAAATAATTTAAAAGGTAGAGCTTTATGTCTTAAAAATACCTAGCAAACTTTCTCATCCTAAATTTATTTAATAAATATAATTACGTTTAAAAACAAATACGTGCTGTTAAAGATTGAATAAAAATAATTAATTAAAACAACAATTTAGCGATTTTAGTGTCATGCACTAATAACTATGATTTACAACGACAAAGAACAATTGCATGTAGGTATTTTCTTCGGTGTTCAAGAGTCGGAGACATAATTAAAACTAGTTTCAAGGCTTAATCTCGCGCTTTAACTGTCAATATAATATTTCCGACATTTATTCTTAACATTGGAAATAGTACATACGTACGTACGTAAAATACGAGAATAAACCTAGTAAAAGTAATTTCAAAAATAATATCAATTTTCTAGTATAATCACTAAAGCCTGAGAAAAATAGCAGAAGTTTTCAAAAAAGATCTACAACCATTGCTTTCTAAATACAAATTTTTAAGATAGAAAACTAGAAACCGTACCATTCAATGCGCACAAGAGTTGTACACGGGCCTCTCCCACGGTGTCAGCACGTAAGCCAATCTCGGATAGATTTCATATTGAAACGATATGAACGCGACATTATCGAGAAATTGAATGTTCGTAACGTTACTAGTCGAATTTCACACGAACGAAACCATTTTAACGTATTGATGTATTTAGAAAGCGTACATATACCGAAGTAAATCATTTTGCGGTATCTTCGCGACAAATTTGTCGTTTTTATTCACTCGGACACGATACTAATAACAAATAGTAGTTAGTACCTGAGAAAAAATCACGCACGGTTATCCGGCCCCAAATTGGAAGTGTCTTTAGGATTCTCGGTTTTTTGGAACGAAGTTCCTTATGGGACGATGCGGAGGGGTACCCTAACCGAGAAAACCGTCCGTAACGTAAGATTTTTATTATTTATGTATAGTCTTAGTATGATGACTATACAGTGTCTAATGTATAGTCTACGTGATGAGGGTTATTATTATTATTCATATAAATAGCTGTTTCTTTGTATATTATTATGATATAATTTTTATAAATCATTGTGAATAAAATAAAGTTGATAACTTTGTTAAGTAGTTTTTTTTGTCAATAAAAAAATCATAGTAAAAAATGTATACCCGAATAATTATTTTCTTTATACCTCGAATAGAACTTAAAATTAATATTTTTATAATAAGGAACTTTGTTCCTATCCGGTGTCCCAACGACACCACACATCTTTTTTTTTTTATTGGGGGACCGAATCTCCTCACGAGGTCCTTCGCGGAACGGTATACACAGGGTATGTGGAACTGTCAAATTCCATTAGCTAAGTAACTAAACTACTTTCCAGCACTCTGCACCCTGCACCTAAGCGCTCAAGTCTCCAAGGCAGAAACAAAGAGAGGTAGGAGGAGTGACTGCAGCCAACACTACAACCAAACGCGTAGCCATTTTGAAACCGTTACAGATGACTGCTTTGCGGCAGAATTAGGCAAGATATACTGTAGAGGCAGAAATAGGGTGGTTATCCTTGCGAGCTTACAATACGCTCTACCAATACCACGTCTATCTAGTATATTTATAAGAGAACTAGCTGACCCGGCAGTCTTCGTAGTGCCTCAATCGATAAATAAAATATCTAAGCTTAAAAATAAAATAAACTTAAAACAAACGAAAGGAATCCGTCCGACGGGGGACACATCAAAGGGAAAACAAAATTGTTATTTCTATTTAATTCCGAGCATTTTCATATTGATCTACCTTTTAAACCTTCTCTGGACTTCCAAAAATTAATCAAGACTAAAATTAGCCAAATCGGTCCAGCCGTTCTCGAGTTTTAGCGAGACTAACGAACAGCAATTCATTTTTATATATAAAGATAGAAGATAGATTCTACTATACAGCTTCGAAGTGTGATCGTTATTTTAATGTTACGTGTGTGATGAAAGCTCTGAATACATTCCTACGGTGGCAGTTTCCGTCGCATACCTCTAGTAATGGACGGTCGCTAGAGTCATTCATACATTAGACAGCCCGCGCATGCCTATAACAGCCAGGGCTGAAAACGTCAATAATAATATAATTTCATTTTATTATTGACTAGCTGACCCGGCAGACTTCGTAGTGCCTCAACCGATAAATAGAACACCTAAACTGTTGTATGAAATAAACTTCAAACAAACAAAAGGAATCCATCCGACGGGGGGGGACACATCAAGGGAAAAACAAAATTGTTATTTTTATTTAATTCCGAGTATTTTCATATTTATCTACCTTTTAAACCTTCTCTGGACTTCCACAAATAATTCAAGACCAAAATTTGCCAAATCAGTTCAGCCTGTGGCGGTAGCCATCATATAACGCAAGATATTTGACAGATGCCTGAATCTCGCTTACGACATTTTCAAGTTAAGCTCGCATATATACAAGTTCCGAACAACAGCATTCATCCGTCGGTCTACCGAGCAAATATCACCCCCTCGGTGGAAGATCTTCCCTTTGTCCTTTAAGCCTTCTAATCTTGCTGTGATACCAGCATATGGGGTACTTTCGGTAGCTGGAATTGCTTCGGCTCCGCTGTCGGGATGGTGAGCGGCGGTGATCGCGTGGTCTCGAACGATCAGTAGAGTAGCAGCAGGCTGATTGAGTATGCTCCTCCAGCTTCAGGGTGAGGTGCTGCACCATCTTCTTGAGCTCCGCGATCTCGTTAGACTGCGGTGAAGAAGCGTGTACACTACAAAAAAATTCAAAGCAAGTACAAGTACAAAAGCCGTTCTCGAGTTTTAGCGAGACTAACGAACAGCAATTCATTTTTATATATAGAGATTTTACATGCTAGCTAGCTTAAAATACACTACGGCTTACCTGACAGTAATGTCCACGGCAAGACGTTGAGGACTGCAGACTTTCCGCGGAAGAAGTGGAACTTAAGCATCACATATTGTAAGACTACAAATTACATGAAGAGGCATCTTAGGCAATGTGGACCAAGTATTTATCCTGTCTTCAACATATGAGCGGTGTTTAGAGATTAGAAGTCGAAGTTGAGGGAACGATACAAAAGATCCTCAAAGGGCGGAATGTCGGCCTATTTTCCCATCACCAATATTCCCGGTACAAATAGAAAAAATAATATTAATACCACATAGGCAATATAAATACAAATGAACAATAAAATAAACCATAATTATTATTATTTTTATGTTTTTTTTATCGGGCAGAGGGACGAAACTCATACGAGGTGTCCGCGCCTAGTGGGCACGTAAGGTATGTGGGACTTGACAGTCTGCATATGTTGGGAGTAGACCGCGGGCCCAACAATATTCTTAGGGCCTCACCCAACAATAAAATAAACCATAGATCAACTAATTTATTAAAAATTGATAGTAAATTTAATACACAGTCTTACGTATCAACCTTGCTTGTAGAGCATAGCGCGTCATTATCCGGGAGGCGGCCGCCCCGTCATCACATCAATACACGAAGATCGATCAACACTGACCTCATAAATATACAAACAAAATTACATCTTATTTCCCCTACATTACTCATTCACTGTCCATATTCAGTGTAATTTAACATTTATTTTGACTACGGTCTAAAAATTAATTTTGTTGGAAATTATTATTCTTGGCTTCTTCATTTGATTGTATGTTTGTTCTTGTACAGATTAACTCTAAAAAGTATCGGAAATGGCTGATTTTTTTATGGTTCCAAACTCGTTTTTTTTCTGTTCGGTATGAAACATGCCATGTTCCAGAATGAAGATCTTAATATTCTCCGAAAACACAATCGCATAAGAGCATACTTTGAAAGCGATAAAATAAATTTGGATAAATAATTAACATTTTGTGTATTAAGAGTATTGTTCTTTTCCCGGTATTTTTTGACAGAGACCTATTATTTATGTACAGTACCTTCTTTTCGGGCAGAAGGCCGAACCTCATACGAGGGGTCCACGCCTAGGGGGTACCCGGTGTCAGATCCCGAGCAGAGGAAGGGAGTCGAGTCCCTGCGGTCAACACTACAACCAAACTCTCAAAGCCACAGGTCGTCTAGGCGATCGTCTACGATTAATAACGCCGGTCTCCGCGATACGGTGGCTTGTCAGACCCCCGGGTAGTGTCGCTAGTGTTCCGGGATACTCCGCTGGGTCAGAACCAGTCTTCCAGGTCGAAACCCGTCACACCGTCGACCGGGTTGCTCTTCGACGGAAACGCGGACCACACGTATAGGAACACGGACGCATCTTCCTATCCTCCTGGTGCCAGTGCGCTAGAGACACGGTAAAGTACGACACAGCTTCTACCCGTCAGTCACCCCATGACCATCACCACTGCCCACAGGGGCCAGAGCTGGATGAATGCCCTTCTTCGGACCGCCGGCTTAAAGGCGGCGGCTCGGGACCCAGAGAGAAAGAGAGCTCTCCATCTCCAGTTCTGCCGCCTCCTTTTACAATATAGTGGATTCGTCGTCGCCAAGTATCGTAGTCATACCCTTCGGCGGTACCTAAGCTAACAATGTAAGACACAGGCGATTTTATATCGTTTTAAAACGAAAAATTATCGCTGTTCCTTAAATTAAGAGGACTAGCATTTTTAATACCTATTATACTCTCAGCCATAAAAGTATTTTTTAGTTTTTTTTTAAATACAAAATTGAACAGTTGACTATGTTATGTTATAACCAATGCTAGTTTTATACAACAAGGTTTGTGTATTGAAGAAACAATTTGTAAAACTTTATAACATCTGCTATTCCAAATAAGCGTTTATGGGTTTTGGTGAAGAGTAGGAGAAGGAATGCATTCCATAACTTCGTTGAAAAGTCCGCTAGATAGATTGACCCTTACTATAACATTACTTCGAGACTCTATAATCCTTGAAATAAATAGTATTGAATACCTCCATATCGGATTTATTTCTGCTGAAGTAATATAGATCACCGCCATTATCCAGAGTTTAACGAACTTTGAGCGATACCATTTATATTTCGCGTCGAATCGATTCAAGGATCGAACGATGATCGATTCGATGCGAATATTTAGAACGATATCGTTTGGCTCTTCGAGAATCAATTTTTTATTATTTTGAAAATTCCTTAGATACCTTATAATTAATTGTTTTGAGTTTTTGCGCCTGGTTCTTAGAGTTTTTTTATTTATAGTTGTGTTTTACTTGTCCACATTAGCCGCTACATTTGTTGAGTTCATAGTATACACAATCAAAATCTGACGCATTCGAGTCTTTCCATGAGAATGTTTTTAATTATTAATTTTAAAATTTTGAAAGCCTGTGCACACTTTTCCGCTCGAGTGTATAACCTACAGTATCGTATGTTCCCCTACAAATAATACGTACAAGAACGATTTTCACTTTAGGAGTTTCGCAGTTTCGGGAACGTCCGTTTCCAACGATTTAAATGATTGAATATAATTTGATACCTGAGTACTATCTCTCTTATGTTTACTGGGCGAAGCATAGGCACGTTTGCGGCTAGGGGCATTGCATATAAATTTGAATTAACTTTTACGCTATAGAGAACGTTAAAAAACTCGCACTGAGCACACTGGTGATATGAAACACGTCTCAATCGCTCGCGACCGTGAATCCTAACAGCAGCTTTTTAATAATCCGCTGTTATTTGAAACATTAATGCTAAATTAAGTTTAGTTTCATTATTTTTCTTTGCTTAATTAGTTATTGTTTATTATTATTAATAACTAAATTTTAGTTTCATTTAAATTAATTTTAAAATTAATTTCGTTTTCGGGAATGGCTTCAAATTATTTACGTTTTTCTGATACATCGTGAACTTGATGAACAGACGTCACCGCTTTTCAAACTACCGCGAACACAAAGAAAAATAAAATAAATTACAAATTACCAAAAAAACTGAGCTAATGCCAATTCGAATGTACTAAGATATTTTATACGGATCGAAAGCGTGATATAATCTAATAGTGAATGTCTATGTTTGTAAGTTTGTTTGTTCTATGCCACATGTGGTCGTCGTTTATCCAATCAAGTTTGTTTACAGAGAGTAAGCAAGGAAGGAAGATAATCATAGTATTAAAGCGAATTTCGATCAAAAAGGATATTTATCTAAAGAGTAAATACAAACTGACAGTCTTCTGGAGGAAATCCTATTTATTTTGCAGAATATTTTCATTGAGTCAAACGTTTTTTTAATAAAATGAAATGGGTTTGTATACTTGATACTATAGTATATAGTTTATAATGTAGTATACTGTAGAATACTGTACGATAATAATAATCTAATAATAATAAAGCCCTTCAATTCCGAACTACATACATGATGAAATTTAACATTTTTGTGTTTTTTTTTACATTTTATTTCTTATAATATATCTCGCAGTTCGGCGTGCCTCGGGGCATAGGCCTCCTCCAGCTCTCTCCATTGAGCTCGGTCCTCTGCAACTCTGGTCCAGTATGGTCCTAGGGTTAGACGTATATCGTCACTCCATCTTGTTTTTGGACACCGTATTCTTGTCCAATAACAAGAATGCTGTATACTATATACTATAAGGATTTATATACTACTAATATATATACTATAAGGAGAAATGTCGCATGTGGGAGACAAGTTGAGTGTCCAGCTACAAGCAGCAAATTATTATATAACTTAAAAACCCATCAAAGTAGCAATAGCGTAGCAATTGGCATTATATTAATGTAGCAATTGTAAACGTAGTGAAGTGGGCTAACTTGAAAATTTTAATTTAATTAATATATTGCGTTATCTTTAAAATTATCCTACGTGGCGGCAACAATATATTATTTAAAAAAATATGGCGGAACAAAAGATTCTGTCAGACAATGTAAAGAAACTAATCAGCACAAAAAAAATTTTTTACGATATCCCGAGTCGTAATTTAATGTCAAAAGGAAGCCAATTTTTATCTCGATTGTTAATTACATTAAGTTAAATCTGTGGTACTCGTAAAATTTATATAGTTGGCCATTTAAATTAATTCGAACGATTAAAAATTTATTCTGCTACTGTCGCTTTTGTGGTACGCCGTAGCCTTAATAAATATGCTGACTAATTGAAACTCCCGTTACTGACCAGGCGACAAACTTCTTGTAAAATTCGTATCAATTTTACATCCGCGCAAAAACTTGAGTTTTATTAGCGATTGATAAATTTATTCAGCAGTTTTAAAATAATTAGACGGATACGCGATTCGCACAGGACATGTTTTTATTTAAAATATTTACAATCATATTTAAAAAAAAAGGTTATTTTTAATCAAAGTTTTTTAAATTTTTCAGTCAATTACTATTAAATAAATAAAAGTCTACTGGAAAAGTACTGAATGAACTGTTTATATAATAATAGAATTCGCTTCTTTGAAACTCAACATAGTAAGTAGTTTTCTCAAATTAATGTTAAAATTATAAAAAACACAATAATTAAACAACAATAATAAAAATAGTGAAAATTTATTTAAAAAAATATGCCCTCCTAAGTGGCCATTTAGCGTAGAATTAAATATATTATATTATAATAATAATAACAAAAAATCAAACGTACACAAATGTGCCAATCCCTGAAAAATCAGACACATTTTAGTTTCTTCATATTAACTGACCATGATATTTTTTTCTTTTCATTTAAAAAAAAAAAAGTGTAAAAGTCTTAAAATCACCGTCCCGTTTCTAAGTTGTATTTAGAGCGTGAATCATCATTATGAGCGATTTCTCCGCAATGACGATCTTATCTTACGTTACGAGAACGGAAACGTAAAATTTCGTAAATTTTATATGAAATAAAAATAAATAAAATCCTCCTCCTCCTCCGTGCGTCGTATTCCTCAGTGCTGAGGGTCGTGACCTTTACGGAGCACTTTTGTTAGGACTATGTTCTTCCATTCGCTCCTGTCCTCCGCGCAGTGGATAGCGACATTGATGCTGGATTCCAAAGTCGTCTTAATCTGATCGGACCAGCGCATGGGACTACGCCCCCTAGGCCTCTTTCCTTCCACTTAGCCGATGATGAGAAGTTTTTCGAGATTGTCACCCTTTTTCCTCGCAACCTGGCCGAATAACTCTAAAATCCTACGTAAGCAAATCGTGGAGAGTCTTGAGGAGACGCCTAGTTCTTCCAGGATTGATAAAATTAAATTAAAAACATTAAAATACACGTGCTTAACAAACAACAGTGGCAGAGAGAGCAAGGCTGTCAATCAGCGCTTTACATTTTTGTGGCTATCCTCAACACCAAAGTTTTTATAAAAAAATAAAATGAGCTTCGGAAACTTTCAAGAGCAGATCCAGTTCCGCGAATCCGCTGTAGGTACCATCACCCTACTTATTTCTGACGTGAATCAGCAATGCATTTTGGTTTGAAAGGTGGGGCAGCCGTTGTAACTATACTGAAACCTTAGAACTCATATCTCAAGATGGGTGGCGGCATTTACGTTGTAGATGTCTATGGGCTCCAGTAACCTCTTAACACCCGGTGGACTGTGAGATGGTCCATGCATACAGGCAATTAACAAATCAGGCATCTTATCCTTTAAGCTATAGACACTTACGAAGCTTTCGTTGTCAATGATCAGTGCGGACTAACAATACAGGCGCGTTGTAAGCCCTAATTTTGTTT
This sequence comes from Bombyx mandarina, assembly GCF_003987935.1. Next base: position 1,128,940 of record NW_021011539.1, read on the forward strand.
ATAATGCAGTTAGATTTTGTGGTCAAAACTGCATTTATAAATCAAAAGCTTCTCAGTTTATAAAGACGTTTGCTCGCAAGTGTAATATTTATGGGACATGAAAAAGAGTTTTCAGTGAATAGGCATAAAACTAAAGCCATTGAGTCTTCCATAAACTTCAAGCAGACGATCACTTATAAAGTTTACGGTACTGCGACTATATTGAAATAGATTAGGAACGTTATTGGTGCACGTCGATCGTAAACCACAGTTTTCCGGATTCAGCTTGTCTTCTAACCACAAATTATATTATAGACCATTTCGTAAATGAAGACACTAAAGAGAAAACGCGTGAAAAGCAACGAAAAAAAAACATATGAACGAATTTGAACCTTGTTCACTGGGATTCACGGTCGTCAATGTATGGATAAGACTGTGACTCTTACCTCATTTCTGAATTGATGCAGTGGTATTCAGTTTATGATAGGCGACGATGATATTATTATTTTTTAACTACTTTTATAACTCTATTTCTTCTTCTTGGTCCTTCTTTCATGGCTGGGAAGTACTGAGAACCGTGACTCTGTAACACTCTTTCGCCAGTTATGCCTTCTATTGACGCGATCAGCCGCTTGGTAAAGTGCAGCGCTGACATCTAGACCCAGTTCGAACATTTGATTTTTAAACTACCCTCGACAATTAATATATAGGTATTACTCAATTTCGAGGGTAGTTTCGGCTTAGAACGCTCCCACTTTTCCGAAGTTTTTGTGGGGAACGCGAAGAGTGAAGTTGTGTGATTTGTTTTATTTTGTCTATTTAGTACTTTTTCAGGTTTAAATGTGTAATAACGGTGGTTTATTAACTGTTTAATATTTTGTGAGAGTGCACAAATGTGGGAAAATGAAACAAAGCCGCTGGACGTAACTTCCCGGGATCCTCCAAAAAGTCCATTGAAAATTTTTCAGTAAATGACCACCATTCTACTGAGATTAACACTCAGACACAGCCCACTGAGTTTCTCGCCGGATCTTCTCAGTGGGTCGCGTTTCCGATCCGGTGGTAGATTCTGCGAAACACGTCTCTTGCTAGGGTTCGTGTTAGCAACGTCGTCAGGCTTGAGCCCCGAGAGCTCACCTACTAGTTAAGATTCCGCTGAAATAGCCTCTCAAGGCTATCAGCTTAGGTAGGAAAAAAATAATACTGAGATTATATTTCATCCCATATCATCTCATTTCATTTAATTTCATCCCAGTTGTTTAATGTCTCAAATTAATCATCTTCGTTTCATTTCATTTTATTTCACTCCATATTATAATTTTTCATCAAAATAAGAATATAAATTAAAATAAGACATGACTTAAAGGTCTTAGTTACTAGGTGATAAAATCCCACTCTTGCTCTAATTTCGTCACTAAGATAGTGACGATAGATAATTGAAGGCAAGAGTGGATGGGGCATGAGAGGGCTAAGTACCATTTTTAAGATTTTTGTGTTTTTACACTGAATGAAAGTGATGTAAAAACTATAAACTATATTAGACCTTAAAACTACGGACTTACAGGCTATTTTTAGAAATTGAATGTGATGACGGAGTTATGTACGAAGAAAAAGTATAAGTAACAAAAGCTTGTTGCCCGTTTTCTTATAATTAACAAATTGTATCACATCCCCTTCATCCAGTCATGTCTTCAATTATACTCGCGTACTGGGGATCAAACATGAGCAGGTACTACCTTCCTGCCTATTTCTGCTGCAAAAGTCATACGCTCCGATATAAAGGATGGTACGGCCGTCATAAAATTCAATTAAAACTTCGATTTCATGTCTAAAGATCATCGGTAGTGTTCACATTGTAATAAAGTATATCTTTTCGTGACTTACATTAACATAATTCTGGAGACTTCTAGATCCCGCGGAGAAGGTTCGAAAATATTATGTAAGAATAGTTTTTTACCCTAAGATGAAGATATATTTTTTTAACGCTCACTCGCACTCGGGACCCTTACGTGATAAATGAAACCAGTAGCCACTTAAAAACAGGTAGGCCGTGACATCGTTCACCCTCTAGTAAATCTTCTTCTTTTTCTCCGCCGTATCCCACTTGGTGGGGTCCTCACGGCGATTTTTTCTATTCCATTTTCTTCTATCAGTCGTCATCTCAACACTTACTCCTCTCTCTCTTATATCGTCATTCACACACTCTATCTATGTTTTCGTCGGTCGACCTCTTCCCCCTCTACCTTGCACTACCATTTCCATACATCTCCTAGTCACATGCATCTTCTCTCTACGCATCACACGTCCATGCCACGCTAACCGTCTAACTAAAAAAAGAAAAAAGAAACAATTTTCTTTTCATCACTATAATATTTTTTTTTTTTTTTTTATTGCCCTTGTAGGCAGACGAGCATACGGCCCACCTGATGGTGAGTGGTTACCGTCGCCCATGGACTTCAGCAATGCCAGTAAAAGTGAGTACCTTAACAATGATGTGTGAAATTGTCAGACTATTAAATTAGTCGGTATTCATTGGAACTTAACTTGGAGTTAGCACTTGAGTGTGACATTGCCTATGAAAACTGTACTCACCACTAAAAGTACATTTAAATCAATTTAGTGCGTCATTAATTTATGGGCCGACGTTTCAACTGTAGTGTTATTAAAGGGCTATTTACATATTACCCTTTTTAAATCTGGTATGACTTAAAATTAATTTGACGAATATATTTACCTAGTCGTTAAAAACAATTTCAAATAAAAGCACATAATGAATAACACACACACACAGAATTAAACATTATAGAGATTCCATGCTATCTCTTGATATGTATATCCTACGCGATTGATAGAACTGCAGTTTTTGTTGGCATTTCATGTACTTTTCTGTCATAGGTCATAGTATTTATTTATTATCAACGCACAAGAGATGCTACGATAGATTAGGTGTTATTTCAAACATTTAACAATATCTAAAGCGGCCAGATTTCATATTAAATCTCAAACGAATATTTTCAAAAACTTTAATAAATAATATAATATTTTTCAAATGTTATTTAACAAACCGTGTGAGTCAATTCTCCGAGCGGTGACCATCGTTCGTCACGGTCGGCGGACGGTACGAAGACCCGACGACATTTTTTCGACATCTAAAGAAAAAGACAAAAACTTACAAAATCACGACTAATCTTTCCCGCCCAAATCGTTTTAGGATGCGTTCACACCACAATAACAACATGTTAGTCGAGTTGAGAACAGGCTACTTGTTTTGATTTGAAATCGTTTTTTTTTTTTATTAAGAACTTAAAACATCACACTTACAAATAAACAATTTTTGGAATTCTCTTCAATAAAACTAGGGTTTTTCTTTATTCACTTAATACTTTTTTTTGCGCAAATAAACACCGAATCTCTCTTCAACAGTTTCAAAAATTATATTCTAGTACGCAACGCAAAATCAGAATAAATCCCCTAAATATTTCGGGTCCCTGCTGTAGGCCAGCTTAGAGACCGTCGAGAGAGACCCAAACAGATGAAGAGATGAACAGATCATCAATGCATTTTTCAAATGAGCAAGGCCGTTCCCGTGAAGTCGCTCAGCAAAGTGGAAGGCATCATGGCCTATAGGATAAGACGTCCGATGCATTCGTATCCAGCGATGTATCGGTGCTCGAATCCCGCAGGCGGGTACCAATTTTCTTAATAAAATACGTACTTAAGAAATCTTCACGATTGTTTTCCACGGTGAAGAAATAACATCGTGTAATAAGAATCAAACCTGCATAATTATAATTTGCGTAATTACTGGTGGTAGGACTTTTTGTAAGCCCGCACGGGTAGGTACCGCCACCCAATAATATTACCAATAACATTTTAATATATTAAATTGCACAATCAAAAGTCACGATAAAAATAACCGGTATAATGTTTTATTTTATGAGTTATTCGGTAAGATTATTATTAAAAAAACCATATAAAACAAGCTAGTCTAAGGTACACACGCGGATACAATAAACTACGAACGGACACTAGCAGATTTTTCAAATTAATATAATTTATAATACTGTCAGCAAACATACACTAATAAACCAAAATGATTTCAGCAATCGTCTCGTCTTTTTCTTTATAAGTAGCCGATCCCAATGCACTTATAAGTAGAATGCCACATTTTTCAATCGCTTAAGCGTTTCTAAGCGCTAAAGTGAATAAGAAAATCTACGATTACTAAATTTTTTAAACTTAATTTAATCTCAACGATAATTTCGTTTATGAACCACCACATACAACAAACTAAGAAAGTCCATAAACTATGTAAGTAATCAGTAAGATTTCCTTTATAATTAAAATCCTCAACTATAAGTCAATGTAAGAATCCCAAGAAAAACCCAAACTCATTAAAAGTGTGTTTTACCAAAACCACTTTTCGAACAATCGTTTCAAAAATTTCAAGTTAGCCGTCGAGCGCGATCAAGAACCGTCTTTCAGTCATGCTTGGTTGCTCAGCACTCCGAGGCGCCACATCTCCTAACACATAAAAAAACAACAGAATAACTAAAAATAAAAAATACGTGTGGCACACGGGAACTGCCGCGGTAAAGCTATTGCATAGCATTTTTTATCAACTTATGCAATTATAATTAGACAATGATAATTTAATATTAAAACAATAATAAAACAAGACCACGCTATATTAAACATTAATAAAAGCAAAACCTTAACTGTCCCCTTCACACTCATAAGCTAGACCGCGCGAGAGAGAGATGGGCAGAATTTTCATGATGCGCANCATAGCATTTTTTATCAACTTATGCAATTATAATTAGACAATGATAATTTAATATTAAAACAATAATAAAACAAGACCACGCTATATTAAACATTAATAAAAGCAAAACCTTAACTGTCCCCTTCACACTCATAAGCTAGACCGCGCGAGAGAGAGATGGGCAGAATTTTCATGATGCGCATGCAGTGTGACGTCACGCCACGCGCTTATTCACAAACACTACACAAGCGCAACGTGTGAATGTGTTGAACGCGAGCTACATGGTAGGCAGAGTGAGGGGTGTAAGGTTTTTTCGTTACGGAATTTCATGATTCGGTCGCCGCGCTCAAGGCCCGCGATAAAAGCTATACAATAGCTTAAAAATATAAATCATACAACAAAAATTGAAACAAGTTAAAGGTTATTTCGAGAAATAATATCCACGAGTACATTTATATCCTGTTTTTTGTTATCACACTATTTTAGTATGAAAATATCCATTTTAAGTTCACATGACTGTCGCTTTATCTATAAAGTATATGATACAAATGTCGCCTGCTGTGAGCCACGCGCTGGAAATATCAACAGAATTCTAATTCGACCACCTTTCTGATCGGAATGCGAATGCTTAGCGATGAAAATACTTGGGATGATAGTAACCCAGTAGAGCAATTGCCATGGTATACGTAGATTACTAGTAAGAGTTTTATTCGAAGAAGTTCATTGAGAAGAGAATAAAGAAAAATATAAAGACAGTCTAGTAGTAATATAGTTTGTTGTGGTACCGTACTCATAGCTCCTGATGATACATGGTACATAATCAAATCAGCATAGAATCGCCACATCTTTCGCTAGGGACTTAAGGGGAATGGCCACTTTCAGTAAAGTCTCATTAGTACTCACTTAAAGACTTGATTACGTTCGAACATACGCGTCCTTACGGATCCATCAGATCCAGTAACCCTTGCATTAGACACCTTCAGCTCTAGCACTAGGAGCAGTCTTAGGGACCCCGGTAACCGTACTCGTCGAACTCGGCAAAGAGTTCGACGTTCAACCTAACCTAAACGTCAGCCCGCTGAGTTTCTCGCCGGATCTTCTCATCGAGTCGAGGTTCCGGTACGGTAGTAGTTCGAATATATAATCCCGAAGAAAGAACTATAGAAATTCACTGCAGAGAGTTAAAACTTTTCTACCTCTGTGCTTTGCTTCTGAAAAAGTTTACGTAATTTATTGAGAAGTAACAAACTAACCTTATCACGAAATACTTATAACAAACAAAATAAGTAATTTTCTCGTTTTCCGACATAAATCTGATTTAGTTTCGGCAAATAATCAGTACTAGAAGTAAGTTGTTTCAACATAGTACCACAAGAAACATCCTGTAATCCAAACTATGATTTAATTTGTTTAATGCTAGTCCGCGTGAGATTTCGTTAGTGAAGTGCGGTCAAGAACCGACGCTCTGTTACGGTCGACTGCTCACCAGTCCTGCTTCATACCTCTATACGCCATTATGTATTATTAAAAACCTCCGAGGATTACGAATACGAAATACCAAAACTGCTTTTTTTATAATTATTTTAAAAGAAATAATTCTACAATTGTTCCGTCACACGAACTCGGGGTATTTGGGAATGTTCTTTAAAATTATTTCAGAATAAAGCCTAAAGGTATTTTGTGTATTCCATCATTATGATTATAAAACCGTCAGAGAGAATTTTATCGCTACGCTTTATTTTATACGTTAAATGGTCTAAGACTAAAAATTAATAGCTTTTTTGTTTTGAATGTCATTAGTATTGCCATAACTACTCAAAACATGTATGATATGTTTTGAAAATAAATTTATGAATAAAAAACCTATAAACAAAATTGCTGATATCGTATACGATAAGTAAACATTCATATTTGCATTTGATATTTTATTTTACTCTTTTGTAAGCTTACTGAATGAATACGATTCTGTCTTATAGTCTTACAACAGTATAGAGTTGAATCGATGAATATTGCATCGAAAATATTCCTGTTGACCAGTGAAGTCGTTACGATCATGCCTCATTGCATTCGTTCTCGTGAATTCCTGATAATAATATGGATGTGGCATTTCACAAATGCCATCATACTACGAAGCGATTCTTATAATCTTAGGTTGTGTTTACAAATGGCTACCGCACAGAAAATGTCTGTACAGGTTTATGTCTTAGCTTAGGCTTCTGAATTACTTCTTGAATTATGAATTTTAAATCTATACTTCTCTATACTAATATTATAAAGAGGAAAGATTTGTTTGTTTGTTTTTTTGTTTGTATTGGATATGCTCCGAAACTACTGAACCGATTTGAAAAATTCTTTCGCTGTTTGGAAGCTACACTATTCCCGAGTGACATAGACTATAGTATTTTTTGAAAAAAATTACGGATCCTTACTAAAAGTCCAATAATGTAACCCAAGGTGTAAAAATATTACCTAAAATGTTCTTTACATCGCGTGCCCTGCGAAAACTATTCATGATAGAATTAAATTAATGTACTACGACTTTGTAGAACACATTATTATTTACAAAAAGTGTCGCAACAGCATATGTTTCACTATAGTTACGCCGCAATAAGTGTTATTTTACTTAAAAAAATAAAACGACGTCAAATATCGTTGAAATTTTTGTTAAAGACCCGAGCGGAGCCGGAGCGTGCTGCTACTCTATTATAAATATTGAGAAATTCAATGTATTTTAACCAAAACAATATTAGTAATTCTGTGACCTTTTTTTCGTGTTATGTGTGCAAGTAATCCACTTCAAGTCAACAGGGAACAGATGCTCAATACATTTACTGTTCTAATGTCAGAACAGGTCTATATAAATTAAAGAGTCTTGCCTTACGAGAAGAAGAAAGCGTCAAATTGTGAAGAATCGACCTAAGCTCTTATGCAACTTATACATATTCATATTCGAATCAGGACCAGATGTACTGCGCGACGTGTGATCGTTCAAAAGGATATTTCGATATGCTAACCACATATAAGCACATGTTAGATCAGTCACCATCGTCAGACGCGACGTGGATGATATATTCATCATAGTAATCAGTACAAAAGACGCCGCAGTTAAATCCAAGGCGCTTTCTTTCTATTTGATAGAATAAAGGAGTAATTGATATAAAAATAAACTACGGCATCTATCCATATCTTTGCCATAATGCTCCTTGATCGTCAATTATAAGGTACGGATGTTGTAAGTCGTCGACCGTCACGCGTGGATTGACACGCGCCAACCGTGGTGCCACAAGCAGGTGAATTGATCATCACACCTGCTAGGAATAACTAGAAATTGTGACCTTTACACGCAAGTTTATTTACTTGCAGTACTTACTTGACCACACTTAGCAGCTTGATCAAGAAAAAAGCTTCTCTGTTTATAAAAGAATGTAGCTTGAAAACTAGAAAAATACACTTAACAATTTATTATATCTATCATATCTTGTTTATAGTGGTCAGGATATCAGAGCAAAATTATAAACTTTTTGCATTGTCATCGTACCTTGATGCGTGTCCAAATATTTAAGTTAGACGTTTTATTTATTTAGTTATTGTTATTATTATTATTATTATTATTTATTTATTTATTTTTTATTTAGTTTAGTTTAGTTATTTATTTATTTTAATATTTAGTCCAAATATTTATTTATTTAGACGTCTAGGACTCGACGAAAATGTCGTTAAAAAAATTGGTTACACACAAACAAACACGCATAAGCCACACACAATAACACCAAACCAATAAAAGCGTATTGAAAACTCTCATCTTATTCTTTCTTTTACCTAGAATTAGTCAAATCTTTAAAGCAATATGGTATATTAGTTATATGGCGATAGGATATTTTGTAGGTACCAATATAATGCTGCCCTAAGCACTAATACGTGCCGATTTTAAGGACGAGGCAGCTGTTTTATATTAAAATTGAGACTCAACCTCATACCCAAGTAATGTCCGCACTCGATAAACACGAACACAAAAGAAACTTGAAATGTTTGAAGTACTAAGATTTCATTATTTTTTTAATACACGTGGCTGAGTTGGTAAGGTTTACAACCGAAAATTTAAGAGGTTATAAAGAAAACTCTGCGGTGCGTCCATTTTGACGCTCGTGTTTTTTTTATGTTTGAGAGTTTACTGGTGGCCCGGAGGCCTTTCCAGTTTTATCAGGACAGGTGGACGAGCAAAGGCTCAGCCAGGAAGGGTGGGATTTGCTAACAGCTAACCGAGTGCCTCCAAAGGATATCTAACAATTCAAGAGTAACTGCTTCGCGAATAAATCTACTACCGGATCGGAATCCGCTGACAAGATCTGGCAAGAAACTCAGCGGGCTGATGTTTAGGTTAGGATGCAACCTCTTTGCAGACCAAAAAACTCTTTGCAGAGTTCGACGAGTATGGTTACCGGGATGCCTACTCCTAGTGTTCGAGCTAATGGCGTCTAATGCAAGGGTTGTTGGATCTGATGAATCCGTAAGGACGTGTCTCGGGCGTCGACGGTGACTATGAAAAGAAAAAAGAATTCAATTTCCGTGTATCTTGGTCCTCTGAATGTAAACTTTATGCTACTGACAGAAAATCTCAGATGTTTTAATGAATCACAGGAATGTCTTCAAATATTAGTGATGTAGTGTAATTTCAAAATTATTGCGCTATATCATGTGCCAGAATTAGGGCCTTTCCTTGTGTTTTTTTTATATTATGTTTTATTGCCCTTGTAGACAGACGAGCATACGGCCCACCTGATGGTGAGTGGTTACCGTTGCCGATAGGAAACAATGCCAGGGGCAGAGCCAAGCCGCTGCTTACTGTCACGCCTAACGGACCATCTGACAAACGACTTGAAGAACAAACACCAAGGCTATGAGCTTGGTTTAGTGAACACCTTTGACAGCATACCGTTTAGACCACAGCCGACATAACGATGGATTCGCAAAATGCCCAAGAATTAAGACTTCGATATTATATCATATTATGGTGAATACTGACATTCACATTATGATTAATTCCTATGGTCCTGGTAAATACTTTATCTAATCAATCATGTGGTACATTTGGTGAGTATTCGATGTATTTGCTCGTCTCTATAGTGTGTGTTTTAATAGAGGAGATTAATAAAAAAAATTATCAAATTTTAATCTTATAAACAACTGAAATTTAAAACTAAGGAACGAACGAAAAATAGTTATTTTATATTTTATTTAAATATATGTCTTCTTCTTTTCTCAATCGTGTCACTCTTGACAGAGTGGTCGTGATCGTCATGTAGTGTTCGAAGGGGCAGACTTGATGCGTCTCACGATGTCCCGCCATCTCTCCCTGCTCGAGGCCATTCTACTGCATTCATTTAGGGGACCTCCCACTGCAGTTTTAATTTGGTCGGTCCACCGCATTACATATTATATATAGGTATGTACATCATCAAAAATAAATAAATATAATATCAAATTGGTTGGGTTAGATAAATAAAGTATGTATTTGCTTCAATCGCCATAGTAAAGGTGATGTGTAAAGTGAAATTACGCATAAACGGTCAATGAATTATAACGCACAGGCGCATAATTATATTTTTACCGAGGACCGCAATTAGGCAGCTAGACATAATTAACTTTTATCGCGTATCTTTCATTAGATGTGAAGGCAGCGTGGAAGCTCAGCCGAGCGCGGAACCACGTCTTGCTTTCTTGCTCGCCTTTTACTATCAACGGTAAATACCATTATGATTCTCTTTTAGTGTCTATCTACTGCTACTTAACATAATACTTTGTGTAGTAATATAAAGTGAATTTTACTACACGCCTTCGTTAATATCATTATTATATCTTATAATTATATCATATGCCAGGAAACTTTAGCACAACCGCCTACCTAAATGGTACTCAACTGCTAAATAATGAATAACGTCATAAATCTAGAAGTGCTATTAAATCTTGATTTACCTCAGTGTTTTCTTCCGGTTAGTTTTTTCTTAATTATTCATAGATTAAAGTAGATAGGAAACTCCGTTTTAAAACATTCATTCTGGCATCTTAGTTTGAAACGGAACGTTAATAATATAGGTACCTAAAGTGTTTATTTTCTAAGTATCGAAACACCGAACCGCCGTGTAAACGATAAAAATGAAACATTTCGTTTTGTGGGCAGCGGTCGCCAATCGTCTTATGATTTCACGGCACACTAATGGCGGCCATTAGTCGCGTAGCGACACGCGAAATGCTCACCGACGCGACGACCTGAATTGTAGCGGTTATCGTTTTATGATAGTTTGATTCGAATGCTGCCTTCATTTCTCGACAAATCAGGAATTAAACTGAACTGAACAACAGAATCAGACTTGGTAAACACCTAACGATTTACTGCAGTTTAACATTAGTAACAAACGTCAATAATAAAGATTCTTATTTTGACATTTCACGACACAACTTTTGTAATTTGTGCGTAGAAGTAAAAGCAACGACCATTTTATGAATTACAAGAATGAATTACCTACCTGTGTTCTGCCAACGAGAAAGATAAAAATGAACGGTATACAAGACACGAGTTAGTTACATCGCGATAAGAGTGCAATACAACCCAACCACGCCAGATTGTTAACTCGAATCGCGCTGGAGAGCAATTATGTTGAGAGGCTTGTTGCGGAACAAACAGGGGCTAATTAAGCGATGTAAGTGCGCCATCGACGATTTGCACTGGGAACCCGCCAATATGTTGGTTTACATTATTGTATAATACATTTATTAGGATTATTATTTTTACTGAGATCGTTATTTTGATGATAGCTTTATTTTAATATTTTTCGCAAAAAGTATTTTTTTCTTAAACTCGAATATCATAAATTGATAGTTAATCGGGAAGTAATAAATATAAAGGATGTCGCCAATACTTTACATGCCAAAACGTCAACATTCTTACCGTGATGTAGCTAATTTTATAAATCAAATTTTTAAACACGTTACTCAATGGTAATGTTATTAGTTTGTAGCATTGAATATTATATGGCGTCTCATTATGTAGAATGGAGGTTCTATATCCAAAGAAGTACCTAAACTGCAAGTCGTCTAGAATAGCGGCTCAATTATTATTGTTTTACAGAGATTTATTTTACAATCTAGTCTGTGAGTAAGATACCGTCAACGCAAACTCTAATCTGCGATAATTCAGGAAATCCTATCGCGTGTTCCTCCGGGATGTAACCACCGGACACATCAGCAATTTCCAACCACAAGTTAACGTGCGGTTGACTAAAGCGAACGTTAAGAATTCCAAATGGGTGTGCACGTTCGCATGCTTAAATTAAATGTATTAAATTACGTTTAATATGAAATCGATTCGTGGATAACAATTAAAATATTTATTACAATACGGAAGAACCGAAGACCTCGGTCGTCCTGGTGAAACTGGAAAGGGCTCCGGGCGACCAGTAAGCCTTCCTTCCTAAAATAATGACACAAGACATTGTCACACTATCGATTTATTGTGGATAATTTATTTATATTTATTACATACATATGTATACAGTCAAACCTGGGTAAGTGAGAACTGGATAAGTAAGAAAACTCTATAAGTGAGAGTAATAGCAAGGACCCGTCATTTTAAGCTCCCAAAACCTCTATTAGCGAAAAACAGAAACCTCTGTAAGAGAGAGTCGTTTTTTCCTCATGGACCTCCGTAAGTGAGACTGCTACCTATCTATACCTCTATAAGCGACAGCCGAGCTTTATTTATATTATTTAGGAGGAACAAATGACAAAACAAATTGCAAATTTAACATCTGCTATTTTATGACTCATTTTTAACTTTCGTGGAACTTCTTATCATTGTTTTTGTATTGTTTTCTCGTGAATATTGAACCTATTCTATTTCGTGGAACTAAATAACGTTGTTATTTTATCGTATTCTTTTATCGCATTATTTTCGAATGGACACGTGTGCCTGTGTACCGTCCTGTTTGTCGGACTTACTCAGTTTATCGTTAATCAATTGCGAAGGAAAGCTCTTCTGCATCATGTAAAAACGGAAAATTAAAGTACTGTCATTAAAGTCATAAACTTAAAATAGTGAATGCATTTGAATGCGGAAAATCGCGAATCGAAATTCAGAGGGAGCATTAGCGAGAAACTCGGGTTAGTGAGAAACCTCTATAAGCAAGAATGAGATTGTGCTCCCTTGAACTCTCTCTCGCTTATCCAGGTTTGACTGTATATGATTATATATATCCACTACCTATCCGTTTTATCCCCCAAAAAAACTAACTTGGAATGCTCTAGTATCGTCTAGAAAACATAATATTTTTAATAGACGGGAAAAGTTTACCTTATATGTTTCTGTTAAATGGAACTGAGTTACAAAAATTTCTATATTTTTTAGAGAGAGAGAGAGTATTATTTATTGGACACCAAAAAATAAAAACAATGCGAAACATTAAATACAAAAAAGTACAATTGGCGGTCTTATCGCTAAGAGCGATCTCTTTCATACAACCATCAGGTGGACATTTGTATAGGCAATAATAAAAGTTCATATTATCGAGCCGTAAGACTATTGAGCCTTCAAATGGTTTTCCTAGATAGCAAATTACCTCGACGGTATAAAGGAAGCAATCGCTCATATAATAATAATAATGCAAATGAAATTAAAACCACATTCATTCTGAATGCTTATTGTTGCTAAATGTTTATCTTTTAGGTATTTTTGTGGCATTCAATGTAAAGCGTACTAAGCTCAAGGTTCATCAACCGCTCTCGCGTTGCACAAGTTGATTGACGCCTTGTAACCAATTGCTTCGTTCTTCAGAGCAATAACCCTGCGCTACGGCCTATTTTAAGTTGTTACATTATGTTACTTTTCAACACGGATTTTGTTAGTATTAAATTGTTATACTTTAAATGACGATTAGAATAAAAAACAATTTTCAGTGACGATTATGATCACGTCGAGAATATTAACTATTTTCGGGAGCTCCTTTTGATTACATACTGTTTACTGATTTTTATTCAAGATTTTTTTATTATTTCTGTTGGTCTTTTTACTTTTGTTTGTTTACAGAGGAATTAAAGAAATCAATAGGCATGTTTTTTTTCTACTACCTATTCTAGTAACCTCGAAGGGCTATAGTAGATTCGCAGAACGAGTAGGTGAGCTCACGGGGTTCAAACCTGACGATGTAACTAGCACTGACCCTAGGAAGATCAGTGCTTCGCAGAATCTACCACCGGATCGGAAACGCGACCTACTGAGAAGATCCGGCGAATAGACATGATAATGACTGCTTTAGGTACCTATATGACAGGTTTTTACAACGAATTAAACAAGAAGGTTATAATAAAATACTTTATTAACAAGTCCAACAATAAAACCATTTTTACACTTACACGTTTAGCATAATTAATATACACAGCTTAGAGAAAATTAATGCGTTCCTGATGTTTTGTTAATTAATTTTATTTACATTCAATATATAATTAGCCAGATTCGTTTATAAATTTGGACCCACCACATGATTCGATGTAAAGAGACATATGTAAATATTAAAACAGTAACCGGCTCACACTTTTGCTTGTACTAAGCATTTATTATTTTTATCTAATGCATATGGAAAACATATATTAATTCGTCAACAATTTTTATATGTAGTGCAGCTTGATTTAATAACATAATATTTTTTTCAAGACGAACTATTTTATTGCATTTCAATTCTTAACGCCTGCTGGAGTTTCATATAATCAACAAGCGTCAAGTGCTTGTTAAATAAAGTGGGGATATACCTACTGCCGATTCTTTCAACAAGAACACTGAGCACTAAATTAGTACATACAGGTTTTACTACATAAGGTTAGTATGGGTTAGTGTGTGTGTTCGTAAATAAAAACTAATAATAAACATCGTACAAACTCTAACATTAAATATGTCAGCAAATGTCACTATCATAGCTTCAAAAAAAGTGATTTATGTCCACCATGCAGGCACACTTAACTTTGACGGAATTAATCCTATAATTCTTTTTGTTTTTTTTTAGAGTTCGAAGTTTTGGAATGTTTTATTATTTACTGTTACTAGTCGGCCTCACTAATGTAAATAAAATTGGATAAAAAAAGTAAACCATAATATATATTTTATTTATATTTCAGTGTCCGCAAAATGATCTGGTTGCCATTCACATTATCAGAACATAATTATTAGTTGGTAGTTAAAAAACTGACAGATTGTCACTCATATATAATGCCTGAATATATTTTACAGTTAGATTAAATCCAATTGAAATTGAATCAACCCTACAAATTTAACTTCATATGAACATATAGAAGAACAAGCTAAGTATACACGTTGGCATTAAACACAAGTCGATTAGTAAAAATCGAGTAATAAGTCACATCTCGAAATAATACCTTATAAGTACAATATACAGTAGCAACCAAGTTAAATAATAATTTTCATTTATTTTTATTACTAATCTGCTATGAAATAAGTGTTTAATTCAGCCACATATTACACGCTACAGTAATGGTTTATTTACATACTCATAAAATGTGTGTTAGTTAAAATGACTCAATGCCCTGAATCTCAATAAAAAGTTGTTATTAAGTACCTAAATAACACCATACATTAAACATTGTGCATTTACATACATTCCCATTTTCTTATGAACATGAGCACTGACAGGCCTGTAAAAATTTCATTATCGAATCACAGATGAACATATTATTTGTTATCGAAATAATTCTTATATAAGATGGATACACTGTACATAAATAATCGGCGATCTGATATTTTTTCATCCCTCAAAAATGAAGAAAAATTTTTAACACTCCGAAAATATTTTGCAGCATTTACTTAAAATTATTTTCTCCAGAATTTTTATTTACTCGAAATATCTTAAATCTAAAGAGCATTAAAAATACTACCACACTTTGGCTACTTGTGGAAATGATTTTTTTTTTTAATATTATACATTTTAAATCCACTACAGACATCTTCTACCAGTGTTTCAGTGACAAAAATATTTTATTTACAATTTTTATTATTATTACTCTCTTATGAAATACTTTAAATTTAACCCCTTATCATTCAATTAACATTCAATAGTCCCTTATTTCAGTCAAATTTAATATCACCAAATTTTGCACGACTTTTCCATATAAATAGATTGCAACAGTACACGTTTCATTCAAAAACAAAATTTGAATTTCGAGTAATCTATATACATGCTTATGTTTAAAAAACATATTAACTCATAACTCTTTTGTAACGATTAATATTTAACACAACTTTTTAAAATTTTCACTCATCGAACTACAGTTAGCAAACAGCTAATAAAAAAAACACGATTATTTCATAACTGATGCACTCCCTATTAACACTCACTTCATGTTCGTAGTACTTTATTTTAAGCTAGGCAGATAGCACATTTGAAGTTTAAGCTCATGTTCAACACTTTGAAGTTGGGAAATTGGGTATGTATTGTGCATGCGATTTCAATGCAGAAGTCGCCCATACTATACCAAACTGTCAACTATACCAAATTAATTAGACAGTTTATTACCAATAACAGTTTATTACCAATAAACTGCTAACCGTGAGAACACAATGTTTTGTTGTACTAAAGACTTGTTGGCCTAGAACATAAATTCCACAAGCGTGCACTGTTTCACAATATCGTTTATGTGATTCCCTCAAGTTCTGCAAGTCTAAACATACTACACAGTAGTATTAACTTTATTCATTTTGACAGCGACGACGTTTACTCGTCGCTGTCTTCGTCCTAGCTGTCCAGTTGTTCCGGTTCAACCTTCGGTCCAGGACGGATCATGACAAGTTTATCTTCGCTCTCTCCCTCAGGATGGATGGTCTCTATAGTCAACATCATTTTCTCATCTGAACTATCATCACCTGAATCAGAGTACATTGATTGTGTCGATGTTGCTACTTCCTGTAAAAGAGTATTTAAAATATTAGTTTTATTTTATGTATTTAGTTTGAAATTAATATTATGTCATAATATAGCAAAGTGGATGGAACTTTGAGCTACTGTTGAACTAAGGTGGTGTTATGTTAGGTTCTTGTCTTAGTGCACATAGGTTCTCTTGAACCTTGAAGTTGAAGAAACTCACCACTCAAGACATATTTTAATCTGTTCTATTTTGAGTTAAATTTGTTAGTTTTAAATTTTCATTATTTTCGCAATGCAAAAAACATTCAAAAAACTCTAATTAAAAACATGCGTTTTTATCATTTTCGTTTCTAATGTGATTAATTATACAAGAAGTCATACCGTAATTCTATTTTTCGTATGGATCCGAACATGTTTGGCTAGGTGATCAGACCGCATGAAACGTTTACTGCACTCAGGGCATTCAAACCGTTTCTCCCCTGTGTGTGTTCTACGATGCCTTTGCAATTCATCCGATCTGGTAAACCTGGATTTTTTTCCAAAAATTAGGCAATCTTCAAGACTCACTAGCTTTTTCTGTTTGATAGGTTGAGTGAATTTTAATATGGCTATGACCAAGATAGCCCTGGTAATCTTACGTAAAAATAATTATTATTCTTGAAATATTAAAATTTGACAACTTTATTTGAATTTTTTTTTTAATTTGGTCTATAACATGCTTAAGATTGAATAACTAAACCATTTTAGTATAATAGAAATGATCCAATTAACACTAATTTTCACATATTTTTTTCTGAATAGAAATTAAATCAAACAGTTAGTCATCCAAGAATAAATTTAGCAACAACTGCATTTTTAATTATGACCGAACAATGCAAAAGTGAACACTTTATTAGCTTCTTTATTATTATTACTTAATTTTTTCTGCTAGTAACATTACTCAGTGGTTAAACTCCAAGTACACATAACATAATACACAATATCCAGTAGTTTCTATTATAATACAAATAATTTACCTTTTTCCACAAAACAGCCAATTGCACAAGAAGGGTCTCTCTCCAGAATGCCAACGGAGATGAGCTCGTAAATGAGATGTCTTTCCATACACCTTGTTGCAGCCAGCAATGTGACACACATGCTGTTTCTTGCGGTCGACAACACGACTAAAAACGTTTCAACATTATTTTGTGACTGAAGTTAAATTTTGAAAGTAAAAATTATAGTATACCAGTATGCCAATTTATTTTTGTTCAATATGTGAATAAATATTTGAAGTTTATGCATTTATACTGTCCAAAATTTTGTAAGGTCTCTAAATAGGGAATGCGTACAAAAATTAGTATGAAAAATTACCTTGACTTAGCTTCAACATGTATGCTTGAAGCAAGACAAAAACATAGATTTGGATATAACATCACTATTGCAGTATTTACTTATACCATTTTCACTGACAAAATTTAAATTTATGAACATATTTATTAGTTTAATGCTATTATTTTAAGCTGAGTCAAAATCATAGTTTTTTGCCTCTATATTTTTTATTAATGTTTAAACTATACAAAAGTGAGAATTGAGTTAAATTTTATAAGCAGACATTCAACTTTATTTATTTTCACAAATAGAAAATGCTGTATATAAAAATTGCACTGTAAAAAACTCTTCTACTTGTTAATTTTTTTCCTGATGGTGTTGGTAAACAGGTAATATCATTTTAATTACTGGTGGTAGGACCTCTTGTGAGTCCGCACGGGTAGGTACCACCGCCCTGCCTATTTCTGCCGTGAAGCAGTAATGCCTTTCGGTTTGAAGGGTGGGGCAGCCGTTTGTAACTATACTGAGACCTTAGAACTTATATCTCAAGGTGGGTGACGCATTTACGTTGTAGATGTCTATGAGCTCCAGGAACCACTTAACACCAGGTGGGCTGTAAGCTCGTCAACCAATCTAAGCAATAAAAAAAAAATATATATATATATTGGGTAGTTTACAAAAATTAATAAATACTACCAATTCAAATGCCAGCAGGAGCTCTGAGACAAAATATTTACTATCCTGTAGCAATGTCCGGTTTACCCCTCAAATTGCCAAGCACGACACAAAAGCTTTACATTTATTTCATAATGAATTATGAAATATATATATAATATTTCATAATGAATTATGAAATAAAAGTAAACATTTTCAACCATATCTACAACTCACAAAATCCACAAGAACACAACAATATATTGGATTTCAAGCAATTTGCATATGATACTTACTTCTCTCCCTGATCACAGTTAGGACAGGTGCAAGCTACTCGCTTCATGTGTTTTTTTGAAGAGTTGGGGCTTTCTGCTCTTTGTTTGGCTGCTTCACATTCTTGAGGTGATGCTGCAGTACTGCTTGCCGTACTGACAGTCACCACCTGCCACTTGCCTGGCTCATTTGGATCTTGCTGGATTTGTTGCCCTACAGAAAGTTTAAATAGTTAATCAAAAAACCTTCAATTGTGCATTATTTGTTCATACTGTTGTATTAACCTGTTTAATAAATGTATGACATTGTATTATTATACTTTGTTTACTCGTAGGTAGTTTGTAGATTAATTAGTATTATTTGTTATCTAAAACTTACACATTGTTTTTTTAAATTAGATACAAGATTTTAAAATAACTAAGATGTCAAATTATACAGCTGTGACTTCTGTATGCCATCTGAATCCATGACACTTAAATTCAATAGGAAAGATTATCATTGGTATGAGTGCAACAAAATTATATAATTCAGAATGACAAATTCCAAAAATAAATCATCAGATTTTATAGGTACTCCTCCACAATTGGAATTACAATAACAATCGATTAATATCACATTTTAATTGAATATCATTTTACTGCAATTCTAAGTTAGTGATGACGCGACCCATACGAAGACAATTAGAGGTTATTTCGCAAAGCAACAGCAATATTCTTCGGCGAACATTGTTCACTAATACAAGTATTATAAAATATTTTATTATAAAACAAGTAAATGTTTTGTATTGTTAAAGTTTTCGAACAAAAATTTAACTTGTGATGTACCTACCGGTTGTTGATGGTCGACTCGGCATTGATGGTAATTATTAAAACTTCACAATACAATTTAGATAATAACACTTTAAAACATATGTTTATATATGTACTTGTTAAATAAAATTATAGAAGAAGAAAAAATAATAACAAATTACAAAAGAAAACAAAGACCTGCCCACGCGCACCTTTTTTAGTTATTTTAATGGCCTGACTTCTAGTCTTTTAGGCCAACATTCATTTACAATTTGTAACTCTAACACAAGTAAAATGGAACGTATGTAATGAATTAATATTCCAGCAAATCATTATATTAAATACATATTTTATATATATTTTGTATTGCTTAGATGGTGGGGGATCCCACGGTGAGCTTAATCTTAAGTGGTTACCGAAGACCACGGACAACAACAACATAAATGCCACCATCCACATTATGATATGAGTTCTAAGTCTCAGTTTTACAGTTCAACGGCTATCTCAACCTTTAAGCCAAAACACATCACTGCTTAAAATCGAACAAAATATTATGAAAGGAGATTAAATATAGTGAAATAGGATGACCTGAAATACTTTTAGTAAAATGATAAATTTTGTTATATTTTACCTTTGGCTTTGATGCGTCAACGAGTTTCTGGTCCACCTGATGCTAAGTCATTACTGGAGTTCATAGACATTAAAACTTAGCTATCCCTATGTTTTAGAACACGCCTTACCTACTATCTAATTAAACAATAATCATTTTCAGATTCCCTATTTCCCGATTTTGTAACTTATAAGTCTTAAATATTCACCAATATTAACGGTCTGCTGCTGCGGTTGCTGTTGTTGTTGTTGTTGTTGTATCTGCGCGAACTGAACACCCGGCAGTCCCAGGGCTGGTACTAATTGAACAGCGCCGCCTACTCCACCCACGCCTAGGGTTGGCACCTGTACCGTTGTAACGATATTACTGACATGTGATAAATGATTAGGCACTATTAAACAAGACTTAAAGAATTATTAAAATTTTGAATAAATAACTAACGGATCTTCTAAAATCGATTATAACAAAATACAGACATTTAACAAACATGCAGTGCATTGTGTCAAGCAGGTGTTATTTTGAGCAAAGCTATATATGTATATATACAATTCCATGCTGTTACATACACAAAGTACTTTACTAAGCCTAATAGACTTGTTCACACTAAATTAATGTTTTTATGTAGGTATTGCAAATTTTTAATATACGTACTCGTATATATTAATAATATTGGTTTACTGGTGAACACCGTCACACTTTGCAAAACTCTCGCAACAATAGTGACGAGAATAGTCACGTTGATATTAGTATGTCCGAAACCACTCGCTCACTATAGAGTAAAAAGTTTCAACTTCATCTGATTAAGGAGCGGATAAATGGAACACTAGCCGCAAACTACTTATAGTACACATTTTATAATAATGTGGACTACAATACGATTAGAGTGGAAAACGTTGAGTATCTACTAGTACTGTATACTGTACAAGTAAAGTATTAAACCGACTTTTGATCAAATACTGTATTTATCCCAAGAAAAAACTGAGAGCATTCTTGAAGAAATCCTATTTATTTTGCTGAGTTATTCACAGAGTCTAAGTTTCTTTTTGTGGGTCAAACGAATTGTGTCTTTAAATTGTGGAGGGTAGAGTCGCATTTGGTAGACTAGTTGAGTGTCCAGGTGTAAACAACAAATTGCAACTTAAAAACCCAACTAGCGTAGCAAGTGGTATGCATAGAATATCTACCTATAGTACTTACTAGCTATTGTAACAATATAAATGTAGCAGTAGCAAAACTGAATGAAGAATGTTCACATGAAAATTTGTAAATAAATTTTGACACTATATTTGAAATTACACCACTTGCTACGGTGGCGCCACCCTAATTGGTCGCTTTTCGACAAACTTTTTTCATACATAGAGAATGTAGTTCTTGCCTCTACCCTCCATACTGTAAACGAACTGTGGCAAAACCAACGATTCCAGTCACTAGGTATGTACTCTGGGCAATGACGAAAATTCTCACTTCATATAATTCTCATTCTCATCAAAACTCAATCACTTAATTTTGTTACATCATTAACTTTGCACATAGAAGTATTATTCATTAATTAATGATTTGACTTAAATGAATATAATCTATGACATTTAAAAAAAAACATAAAATAATAACATAACATACGTCAGTAACATTTGTTACACTAGAATTCCTAGTACTAGTATACGTAAAGGTCACATTTAATTTTAAAGCAACTACGAACTACTACATTAGACAAAACGTGGGCCACGTAAGAGCACGTCTCACAATGTTAACAATTTTAGAACCTCATCTACCTGAGAGAATGAGTGAACCAGTTTTTTATTGTCTCTCAAGGAAGTCCTTGTCGACTGCTTTCCTTCAAACCTTGTTTGAAATACATGTCATAGAATTAAGGAAGCACTCCGGTGGTATATTTATTCTAAAGCCGTATTGTACGTGTGTCTCAGTTTTTTTTTTTTTGGGATTTTATAACCACTTGTTTACAGCCTTTTTTAAATTTATTTTTTATTGCTTCGATGGGTGGACGAGCTCACAGCCCATCTGGTGTTAAGTAGTTACAGGAACCCATAGACATTCACAACGTAAATGCGCCATCCACCTTCAGATATAAGTTCTAAGGCCTCAAGTACAGTCTCAAGTATAAGTTCTAAGGTCTCAAGTATAGTATAGGTATAGCCTTTAGGTCAACTCTTATTTTTTTACATGTCTCAGTGGTTGTTTAATGTAGTTCTACCTCCGCTAAGCTACAGACACGATTCAGCAATATTCCCGG
Source organism: Bombyx mandarina (assembly GCF_003987935.1). Next base: position 1,151,492 of record NW_021011539.1, read on the forward strand.
TTGACGAGTCGGAACATTCCCGGGCGCGGTACCTGGACGACCTCGGACGTCTGCACGTTAGCCTGGGCCGGTATGACGGTGACCTGCTGTCCGGACGGCGTGCTCGTTATTATTGTCTGAGTGGGCTGTTGCTGTTGGACCGTTGCAGTCTCCGCTTGCATCGGATTCGATACCGCCTTTCCGTGCAGCGTTTAATTTGACAATATTCAATCTTTCGTTAGAATAATACATTAATAAAAATGAATTGGAATGTTAGTGTAAAAATAAATAAATAAATCAAAATAATGCATGCTGTTAAATTTAATACTACCAGAGACCAATGTTTAATGGTTTTATCATCTATGATAGTAGGCAGAGCGAATTGAAAAATCATAATTATAATGATGTCGCTTACAAACTTTTTGCTGCTATTTCTGCACGATATGAGCACAATAAATAAATCAATTTGAATGCCTTCAATAATAATTAGTATTAGGTTTTAGTCTTAGACTAGCATTTAGCTCTTTCAATTCTTTCAATTTTAAGGAGCGTATTCCCATCTCGATAGATATTTACTTTAATTATCTGACTTTAACCTAAGAAAATATAGCACGTAACAGTAAAAAACCACATAAAACCATCAAACATTTGGTCATCTTTTAAATGTACCTCACCGCGATAATTCATTGAGTTTACTTTACCACAGTTCAAAGTTTACGCAACAGTATAACTTCTTTAAAATCCTTTAGTCAAATCATCAGATGATCGCGGATAACAATCACCCTGGATTGTTACAGCATCTGATTCGAAGACAGTCGGGGGGAACTCACAGCATGACAAAGTGAAATCGTAAAATCATAATGGAACTTTATTCATTGTTTTGTATAAAAATTTGTATAAATACAAAACGTATGTTTGCAAAGAGATCACTTTTACAAAAATGTGAGGTTAGTATCTAAGGAAGACGATGCCCCAAAATGTTCTATTGCGCAACGCCTATCAAAAAAAGGGGCAAATAAATAAACCGTCTTCTCCATAATATCCGAATAGAGTATTACAAATGCCCAATATTACTCGCGGTGAGAACATTTTATAAATTATCGAAGCGGTAACCCCTGCCTTAGCATAAATTGTAAAGAAATTTGGATTTCCTTATCAAAATACTCTTGGATATCTTTCAGCCCTCAATGTAAAGCATGCTAAACTCGGGGGTTAATCAATAATCTATCAATAATTTAATCAATAATTTATCTATCATTTCATTATCAAAAGTTTAGCGTGACTAAACTCTAAAAATGAAATCAGTTTAGAAGGTAGAAGCAAAAATGCGGACAAGCGCCCGAGGGATCGTTTATGAACTTCGAGTTTAGTGTGCTTTACATTGCGGGGTCAAGAAATATACTAAATAATATTAAAGTGATACTTGGATTAGTCAATAAACATTATAATATTTTCCCATTATGTTACAGCGGTGACCGTTTCGAGTTCGGGAGCTGGTCCCTTGCAGCCCGCGCATACCTATTGCGGCTTAGGTACGTCAATTACCTGCAGTGTTATCGTGGTAGGTGTGGAGGCCGAACTCACGGCCGCCTGTGTGCCAGCCCCTTGCTGTACCGAAACCAAACCCAGCATTTTATATACAGCACGTATGTTCCAATAATACACTTTTAAAAATCTTAATGCAGACGTAATTTAATATACATTATTAATTAACGTAATAATTGTTAAAATAGTACGTATATAAAAAATATATAATGAAAAATGTTTATTATTTTATCTTACTTCATTATAATTTTTATGCCATATAAACTACCAAATCCAAATAAATAGAAAAATTTTCAAACTACCTTCAAGGGAAAACTCATGTCATGGAATTTCAATAAGTTCTTTCTATTCACTTTTGGCACATTTTCCCTAGCCATTAACAATATTAAAATTTCACAGAGTACTTACATTACCCAACGATGCTATTTGGATCTGCTGAATCTGACCGGACGGCGTCAGGACGTTCGCCATTTGCGGCTGCGCTTGCATCTACGAAAACATCATTATAACAGCCTGGCCACGGGACATTCGCCGATGCGAATATTCGCGCGGTGCGAACGGCGAAGCGTCTAGCGACTAAAACAAGCGCATAGAAATGTACCTAACAAGCCACGCGCACCGGCGACCGGCGAAGCGACCGGCGAAATGTACCGAGCGAATCGCGCGATGCGGCGGGCGAGCAAAACAAATGCATGAATACGGACGGCGCGAGCCACGGAGTCGAGCGGTAGTCGCGGCGAATAGTGCAGTGATTAAATGAGTTTAGTTGTTTTCGCCGCGAAAAATTAACGCCGAAATTTTTATATTTTTTATTTATTTTTTATTTTATATTTTTAAAGTCGTCGTGGCCTAACGGACGTCCGGTGCAATCGTGTTGAGCGATGCACCGGTGTTCGAATATCAGGCGGGTACCAATTTTTGTAATGAAATACGTACTCAACAACACTCAACGTTCACGATTGATTTCCACGGTGAAGGAATAACATCGTGTGATAAAAATGAAATCTTCAAAATAATAATTTGCGTAATTACTGGTGGTAGGACCTCTTGTGAGTCTACACGGGTGGGTACTACCACCCTGCCTATTTCTGCCGTGAAGTAGTAATGCGTTTCGGTTTGAAGGGTGAGGCAGCCATTATAACTATACTTGAGACCTTAGAACTTATATCTCAAGGTGGGTGGCGCATTTACGTTGTGGATGTCTATGGGCTCCAGTAACCACTTAACACAAGGTGGGCTGTGAGCTCGTCCACCCATCTAAGCAATAAAAAAATAAAATAGCTGAAATACTAGCTAGACCAGCTATTTGGAAGTCTAGCCACCCAAAGTATTTCTCGTACTTCTTGTGGAATTCTCCATCTATAGGTATACTCCGATTCTTATTCAAATCATGTACTTCACAATCTTTTCCAAATAATAGGTCCTGAACCAAAAAACTATTAATTTGTAAGCAATATCGAGATAATTTCGATATAGACATTTCGCTGTCGGACTTCCTTACTAGTCGCGGCGGCGAACGTGAGTACCCGTGGCCTGCAAACGGTGCTGCGCGAATGGTCGCCTCGCCCACCGCTTCGCTGTTCGCACCGCCGATCCCCGTGGCCAGGCCGTAATATATCATTCATATGTTACAATAATAATGCTGGTCTCTTGCTATAATCATAACAATACAGTTTAGAGTCATATATATGAACATATAAAGTAGGGCTAACAATAATTTTAAAGTTACTGTATTCGTGTCGATATTAACTAAAATGACCAAGACTTTCAAAAATTTCATTTATTTTTTGAGTTGACATACAAAACATATAATAACTAATAGATAGAACAGATTAATTGTTGATGAGCCACAACGGAACCATTTTCTGTAACTGAAAAGTCCTGTACTTATATACAGACTTATCTATTGCCAATATCTATGAGCGCCCATGACTACTTACAAACTAGTATCTATTAAATGAGTCTGCTTTCTGACGTTCAGAAAGCGGTAGTTAATCGGTTGTCAGAGGTGTGAAGGGTCGAGCTACCGTTGATTGGGGGGAATCGGGACCCTTTCCAAATCTAGCCCAAATTTTCAATGGTTTTTCTTAGGGTAATACCAATAAAATTGAGATTAAAACGGTTCCGGAGGCTTAAATTTTTATATACGATGCGTTATTAAATAGTTCATTACAAAATATACACAAAACCTGAAAAAACTAGCTTGACCCGACTCACCTAAACTTTGGGGCGAATCAGATTACGCATGGAGACAATAGAGTGTTTCAATAGGATTGACAGTATTTAGTTGTTAAATAGGTACCTAGCTTTAGGTAATTAACTTTTTAATATCTTTAAATGAGTAACAAAACTTTGATGACTAATTTAAACTATTTAATATTCTTAAACACTGAATAAAAGTCATTTTCAGTTCCCCAACCATCTTAGATGAAGTTAAACAATACTCAGCCAACTATAAGAATCGCTTGACAGCTCACCCAAACCCGTTGTCCACCTTACTCTTGGAGCCAAATTAGATTAGAAGACTTAAGAGAGCCGACGTGCTACCCTACTAAGGCGAGACGGAGCATTGGCTCTGCCCCTCCAAACCATAACCTCTCGCAACTCACCTGATTATAGTCTTGGCGACTGATCGCAGGTGTTAAAGTAGAAGAAAAAAAAAAGATCTGTCCCTGTTCTAACTCTAGTCTCTATTTCCCCCAATCTACTGTACCTGCTGCAGCTGCGGTATGATCTGTAGATGGTGCGGCGCGTGGTGCGCGGCGTGCAGCGGCAAATGCAGCGTCTGGTACACCGTGTGCCCGTTGGCACTGACCGGCACCTGCACGGGCACCATGCCCCCGCGGACCGCCACGCCGCCCCCTGCACGCACAAGCATTATGCACAACCGCACTCACCCCATACCCATACACCCACCGCGTGGACGAGCTGATGTGTCATTGTTTTTGTTTGAAAATACAGACCACACCGCAATGTACGCGGTGCTGCAAAACTGTGATTTTGAATTAAATTAAGAACATTTAAATTCTTCAAATCTGAAGATGTATAGTGTCAATGTTTTTATTTGAAAATACAGACCACACCGCAATGTACGCGGTGCTGCAAAACGATGATTTCGAATTAAATTAAGAACATTTAAATTCTTCAAATCTGAAAATGTACAGTGTCATTGTTTTTTTTAAAATACAGACCACACCGCACTGTACGTGGTGCTGCAAAACGATGATTTTGAAATAAATTAAGAACATTTAAATTCTTCAAATCTGAAGATGTATAGTGTCAATGTTTTTATTTGAAAATACAGACCACACCGCAATGTACGCGGTGCTGCAAAACGATGATTTTGAATTAAATTAAGAACATTTAAATTCTTCAAATCTGAAAATGTACAGTGTCATTGTTGTTTTTAAAATACAGACCACACCGCACTGTACGTGGTGCTGCAAAACGATGATTTTGAATTAAATTAAGAACATTTAAATTCTTCAAATCTGAAAATGTACAGTGTCATTGTTTTTTTTAAAATACAGACCACACCGCACTGTACGTGGTGCTGCAAAACTATGATTTTGAATTAAATTAAGAACATTTAAATTCTTCAAATCTGAAAATGTACAGTGTCATTGTTTTTTTTAAAATACAGACCACACCGCACTGTACGTGGTGCTGCAAAACTATGATTTTGAATTAAATTAAGAACATTTAAATTCTTCAAATCTGAAAATGTACAGTGTCATTGTTGTTTTTAAAATACAGACCACACCGCACTGTACGTGGTGCTGCAAAACGATGATTTTGAATTAAATTAAGAACATTTAAATTCTTCAAATCTGAAAATGTACAGTGTCATTGTTTTTTTTAAAATACAGACCACACCGCACTGTACGTGGTGCTGCAAAACTATGATTTTGAATTAAATTAAGAACATTTAAATTCTTCAAATCTGAAAATGTACAGTGTCATTGTTTTTTTTTAAATACAGACCACACCGCACTGTACGTGGTACTGCAAAACTATGTTTTGAATTAAATTAAGAACATTGAAACTCTTCAAATCTGAAGATGTCATTGCTTTTTTTTTAATACAGACCACACCGCAATTTACGTGGTGCTGCAAAACTATGATTTTGAATTAACAGTTAAAAACATTGAAATTCTTCAAATCTGAACCCATAAAAATATTATAACTAAATAAAACTCCAGTTCAATGCTGAAGTTCTACAACAAGATGGCCACTATGCCTTCGTATTCCTCAGCAACTTTCTCGCGACAAAACCTCCAGTTTTCTCGCTACTAATCTTCTCAATACTAAAATTGTAATCGATTTAGGTCCATTCCACCTGACAAGCCCGATTATACACTTTCCAAAATTCGTTCTATCCTCTCCTTGTTGAAAGTATGTTTTAATTATTCAATGTAAAATTAATTATTCATATTTCAATATTATATGTCATCATTCTCTATTTATTTCTTCAGTGTTTTAAACCAGAACAAATAAGTGTTTTTGTGTGCAAATATATTTTATTGTCTAAAAAGGCAAATGATAATAATAGTCTTTGCATGAAAACTAAATAAATGATGGGTGAAGTCTACAAGTGATAAGATGTTGTGCAAAAACCAAGCTCAGAATTCAAGAAAGTACACAAAAGCTAGTACAATGAGTGAAAAAGGAATGATTACTAGTGGAGAAAATTTTCATATGCTTCTATTAAATATTTTAAACAAAATATATCAATCTTGCCACATTTACTACAAAGTATTGATTGGCATTATATATGCTTACTTAATCTAAGCCATACTCATATTATTACTGGTGGTAGGACGTCTTGTGAGTCCGCATAGGTAGATACCACCACCCTGCCTATTTCTGCCGTTAATCAGTAATGCGTTTCGGTTTGCAGGGTGGGGTAGCCGTTGTAACTATACTGAGACCTTAGAACTTATATATCAAGGTGGGTGGCGGCATTTACGTCTTTGATGTCTATGGGCTCCGCTAACTACTTAACACCAGGTGGACCGTGAGCTCGTTCACCCAACTGACAAAAAAATATGTATCTAAAATGATTTTCCTCACACAATAGTTCGAAGAAAACTTTGACTATTGTATTTCGATTATTGTAAGCATATTTTCTTTATCTCTAAACTAATTTGCAATGAAATAAAAACAGTTATTTACGGCATCTCATTTGGTAATGATATATCATATATAAAAAAAGCAGAGCAATCAAACGTACAAAACGAGATAGCAAACCGTGAAATGGGTGTACATTATGACATTATAAAGAGTAAATTAGCATTGCAAATGTACCAATCACTTTACAGTAGCAGTAGTCTGTGACGTGTTGATAATTAAGCAATCGATATCGGAATAGAAGCATCGAGAAGGTTCTCCAGCACGGTAACACGCGGTACCTTGCGCAGTGGGGCTGGACGGCTCCTTGTCCTTTTGCTTGTCGGCGACCGAGCTACAAGGGACGGACTGTCCTTGTATTTGTATCCCCGGTAACGTAACGTTCGCCCCGGGGATCGTGATCATCGGCTGGTTCCCGGTCAAAGCGCTCAAGGGTATGGATAGGTTAGTGCCCGGGATCGTGACGGTGGCCTGTTGCTCTGTGCCGGGGAACGGGCCGGGGAAAACACGTATTAGTATGACAGTTGTTAGAAGCGACAGGCATGCGACGGTTTTATTGGAGGTGTTGCGTGCACAATTCTCACTTGTATGCAGTCGTTGTTACCAACAGACTCATCTATAACTATATATATAAAAATGAATTGCTGTTCGTTAGTCTCGCTAAAACTCGAGAACGGCTGGACCGATTTGGCTAATTTTGGTCTTGAATTATTTTTGGAAGTCCAGAGATGGTTTAAAAGGTAGATAAATAAAAATAACAATTTTGCTTTTCCTTTGATGCGTCCCCCGTCGGACGGATTCCTTTTGTTTGTTGTAAGTTTATTTTATACAAAAGTTTAGGTAATTTATTTATCGATTGAGGCACTAAGAAGTCTGCCGGGTCAGTTATAACAAATAAAAAATAGTAACTCTCTTTCCGGCTTTTCCTATCTTTGCTAATTCAATTCTATCAATGAATTACAAATGTCAAACTGGCTTAAGTAGCTAACATTAGATTCCAAATTCAATCTTAAGCCGTCTGCATACAAATCATTATTCTGCACACTGCACTCATCCAAATAAAACGCATCATCTAGTGAATGTAACCATAATTAAGTTCGGGTTACGTACATGCATTAGATAGTGGTTGGAAATAAATAGTTTTTATGTAAAACGACATAGTGTATCTCCTTCGAGTACAACGACTATTTTTAAGATAATCAAACGACTTTCTGAGGTCGCTGTTTACTATTATTGAAGAGTAATACGCTTTATCGTTTCAATATTTAAAGAATAATAATAAAAAAAAGTATTTAGTATTTGGATAAGCAAAGAAAATGAAAATCCCTTAAGCATTCCCGAAGCTAATGTGATGGTCTGGATGTTAACTAAACGTTACGATGTATTCTGATGTAATTAAACAAATAAGGTCTATAAATGTGATATGTATGTTATTATTTTTATTTATTTTTTATTGGTTTAGTTTACCTGTTGGTAGATGCATGACGTTTTGCAGGAAGCCAGCCGGCAGTACCGGCGTTCTGACCAGCTGTCCGTTCACGAGACTGACTTGTCCCATACCGGAGAAGTTCTGGAAAGAAAATCACATTGTTTAACCGAACATCCAATAAACCAGAAACATTGATAGAGATCCTTTATAAAAAATGCGAATTTATGTATAGATTTCTAATAAATAGTCTTATTGCCTGAAAAAAAATTAAAAAAAAAAATGGTGACATAAAAGCTCGTTCTGATTTCTGCCGCAAAACTGTCATAGGCTCTGTCTACAAAAGGACTCGACACTTCGGTCACAAGTCTCAAGGGGAATGGCAATATTCATAAGAAGTGTTAAGAGTGTCTTAAGACTAGGTACCCCTTCGCTTGTCTAGGCAATAAAAAAATTTTTTTTAGATGTATTTATTAGGGTAGATAGACAGACGAATTGACGACACGTCTCGTGTTAAGTGGTAATTGGAACTCATAGACTCAACAACATAGACAACGCTGTCCACCTTAGATATAAAGTTAGTGATGATAGGTAGACCGACCATCCTGCCCATTTATGTTTTTTTTTATTGCATATTTGGGTGGACGAGCTCACGGCCCACCTGGTGTGAAGTGGTTACCGGAGCCCATAAGCATCTACAACGTAAATGCAACCACCTTGAGATATGAGTTCTAAGGTCTCAGTATAGTTACAACGGCTGCCCTAACCTTCAAATCGAAACGCATTACCGCTACACGGTAGAAATAAGCAGGGTGGTGGTACACCCGCGCGGACTCACAAAAGGTCCTACCACCAGTAATTACGGAAATTTTAATTTTGCGGGTTGAATTTTTATTACATCATGTTATTCCTTTATTGTGGAAGTCAATCGTGAACATTTGTTAAGTACGTATTTCATTACAAAAATTGGTACCCGCCTGCGGGCTTCGAACACGGGTGCATCGCTACATACGAATGCACTGGACGTCTTATCCTTTAGGCCACGACGACTTTATGTCACAAGGCACTACTGCGTCGGGTCTGAGGATTGGTTCAAACATATAATACTAATGAGCATTCGGTCGTATGTTTGAAGGTAGGTAACAGCATACGTGTTACGAATTCTAGGGCATGGAGGGTAGAGGTAAGGAGAACCGTCTCTGTGTGTGAAAGTGTCCGTTAAAATCTACTAAATAAGAGTGGCGCCACAGTAGCAACCGGGTAAATTTAAAAAAGGCGCTGAAAGTTATTAGAATAAGATAGAGAAATAAAAAAGAACGAAAGAACTGTAAGCACTACAAAATTACAAAAAGTATTTTATTTAAAGCTGATAAGAAAATGCAATCGATGTCTCCACGTTTTACCACAGCAATAATTTTAGGTTATATTGACGAAATTAGTTTGGACTACGTAAACACGTGAGGTCCTGTATATTACACTGTCACTAACTACTCTAGTCATTAAATATATTAAATTTCCTGACTCAGCATACTTCTATCAGTTAACAGCTGCTCAATTCATATCATACCCTGCGCCTATGCCAGCGCCATTCTGGAGGATTTTTGAACTGTTATTTAGTTTTGAAAATATTCCATATTATCTGGAACCGCTGCGTTCATCGACAGTGCGTTTCCAGAGGTCTTCTTTGCCACGTACCATCCGGCTATGGAATGAGCTCCCCTCCACGGGGTTTCCTGAGCGCTTTGATATGTCCTTCTTCAAACGAGGCTTGTGAAGAGTATTAAGCGGTAGGCAGCGGCTTGGCTCTGCCCCTAGCACTGCTTAAGTCCATGGGCGACGGTAACCACTCACCATCAGGTGGGCCGTATGCTAGTCTGCCTACAAAGGTAATAAATAAAAAGTAAATAAATAATGGGACACTTTTTCAGGCTTCTCTCATATGCGACGGTTCTCCTTATCTCTACCCTCCATATTCTAGAGTTGATTGAGTCGAGAAAGCTCATGTGGATTGTAATACCTGAGCGTGTTGTGCTGGTATGAAGAGAGCATCCTGCCCGTCGACGGTGACGGCTTGCATGGGAGCCACGCCGCCCACCAGGCAACCGCCGTACACTCCGCCCGGTTGTTGCTGGGGAGGGATATTATAAACATAACAGTAACTGACGTAAAAATAATATAATTATAAACCAGTGCTCCACTCCACAATTAAACTAGACAAAAATATTCGAGTAGCTTAAAGAAGAATATTATTAATTTTATAAAACAAAGATCTTGAAAGAAAACAGTATCGTTTTCCCGATTGTTTGATTTTAACTCTAATATGACTAGCTAATTAATTACATTAAATTTTTTTATTTTTTTATTATCTCTAGAAAGCTTGATTTTTATGAAGATGCTAAGAGTTCCTTTGCAGATTTCTTAAATTGAACATATTTCCTTTTTATTGTTTACATAGGTTGAACGAGCGGGTTTAACAAAGTAAAAGCCGTCACTCATCTTAGACTTGAGGTTGAAGTCTCAATTGTATTGTAAATATGATTACCTTTTTTTTTATTAATGAAAGATTACTGGTGGCCCGGAGGCCTTTCCAGTTTCACCAGGACATGTGGGCGAGCAAAGGCTCAGCCAGGTGTGGTGGGATTTGCTACCTTCCCGAGCGCCTCCGAATGAGACCTAACAAGTCAAGAGCAATTGCTTCGCGAAATATCAATACCTGCAACAGTTGCGGATGTATTTGCAAGAGTTGTTGCGGTGAGTTCTGATATGTAGCACTTTCGTTCGGCACCACGCCGCCGCCCAGTAGCGACTGCAGCTGCTGCATAGAAATAACCTGGAATATAACAAATTTATCTATATATATAAAAATGAATTGCCGTTCGTTAGTCTCGCTAAAACTCGAGAACGGCTAGACAGATTTGGCTAATTTTGGTCTTGAATTATTTGTGGAAGTCCAGAGAAGGTTTAAAAGGTTGATAAATATGAAAATGCTTCGAATTAAATAAAAATAACAATTTAGTTTTTCCTTTGATGTGTCCCCCGTCGGACGGATTACTTTTGTTTGTTTTAAGTTTATTTTATACAAAAGTTTAGGTCTTTTATTTATCGACTGAGGCACTAAGAAGTCTGCCGGGTCATTAATAAATATATAAGGCTGTATATAAGGCTAGGTTAAACATCTTCTGCGTAAGACACGGGTAGTAAAGAGCACAAAGGGGATGGGCGTAGTGGGTGCATATCGCTATCTCTCTTGCACGTAGCAACTTAATGGCGGTGACGTCACAAACCGTCATTTTAGTTTTGTTTTTATTTATTTTTATTGCTTAGATGTGTGGACTAACTCACATCCCACCTGGTGTCAAGTGGTTAGCGGAGCCAATAGACATCTATAAAGTAAATGCCGCCACTCACCTTGAGATATAAGTTCTAAGGTCTCAGTATAGTTACAACGGCTGTCCCACCCTTAAAACCGAAATGCATTACTGCTTCACGGCAGAAATGGGCAGGGCGGTTTTTTTTTGGTGGTGGTACCTACCCGTGCGGACTCACAAGAGGTCCTACCACTAGTAACTACCAGATTTACAGATTACCAGTTTTCTGAACGAAGACCGATTTATGATATGTGTATAATATTTGTTAAAACAGAGTTATTTACCAAAGCGTGACTGATAGTTGAATACTTGACTGATAGTTAAGCAAGGAATTCGTAACAACGAAGTTTGTAAACTAGCCTTTACTCATTAATATTGTAGGGCCGATAGTAAAACTCATTTCTTTACATTAGATATTGTATTGAGACAAATCTTATTTGTACTAGTCTGAATAACTGGTCACATTAAAAATTCAAATATATTTTTTATACTGTTAACCCAGTATATGTGACCTTATTTTATTGTCATTGATACGTGCACAGATTTCCAAGTTATTCGGACGTCTTAAAATTGCTAAAAAGTACGTTTGAAACTTTCCTTTAAATATATATATATATATACAGGAGGCCAAGTGTGTTCATACTAAAATTACCTTAACACGTTGACTGCCGTGTAGGTCACCGGTGCCCTACGTGGCGCACTCAAGTAACTATGTCGATTTTGGTTACTAATGAGCCTGGATTGCCTAAATTTGCTTTCTTTTGTTTGTGAATGTATTTTTTAGTCTTTTAAGTCTCTTAGAAATAGATTATTTCTCAGCATCGTTCCCAGAATCAATTCCGATATTCCGGCGCCTTAGTAAGAAGATTGAAGAGAGAAATCGAAAAATTACTTTAGTGGCATTTAATTGATTCTGGGAACGATGCTGAGAAATAATCTATTTCTAAGAGACTTAAAAGACTAAAAAATACATTCACAAACAAAAGAAAGCAAATTTAGGCAATCCAGGCTCATTAGTAACCAAAATCGACATAGTTACTTGAGTGCGCCACGTAGGGCACCGGTGACCTACATGGCAGTTAACGTGTTAAATTCCCAATTTAAAGTTAAAATCATTGTTTTTTTTTTAATTGCTTAGATGGGTGGACGAGCTCACAGCCCACCTGGTATTAAGTGGTTACCTTGAAATATAAGTTCTAAGGACTCAAGTATAGTTACAGCGGCTGCCCCACCCTTCTAACCGAAACGCATTACTGTTTTACGGCAGAAATAGGCAGGGTGGTGGTACCCACCCACGCGGACCCACAAGAGGTCCTACCACCAGTTCCGAAGCGCACTTTTTATTATTATTATTTGATATTTCATTTATTTATTAGGAATGTGCTTATTGAAATCCAAATAAACTGCTTTATTTACGTTGTAACGTACCTGTGGCTGCTGAACTTGAATGCCATTCGGAACACTGTTCGCGGCATTCACAATAGCCGCCGACAACTCATTGCCCTGCAACAATAGAACGGTTTTTTTTGTAAGTGCAGACAGAAAAAACAACTCAGGGAGACTAAGGTTGGTCTGCAAGACTTCGAGAAAACTATTATATGTGAGGCCATAAGCGCAAAAGTGGCCTAACCCACATTTTTTTATATTAAGCTTATATGACGTATATTGGAATTTATTTAAAACTAGCGACCCGCCCTCGCTTCGCTTCGGAAACATTAAATTTTATTATTGATAGTTGAGTCCCGCGATGTTACCCGCGGTTATTGTCGTACCGCGGGTGACGCCGCGGAGCGAAGCTAGTCTAAAAAAAGTAGCCTAAGTTACTCCTTATATCATCAGCTACCTAGCTTATCAGTGAAAGTCCCGTCAAAATCGGTCCAGCCGTTCCAGAGATTAGCCGGAACAAACAAACAGACAGACAGACAGACAAATATTATATAAAATGTTATTTTGTTGTATGTACCGTATATATATTCATATGCATGTAGTAAAAGGCGGTTATTTTAATATTACAAACAGACACTCCAATTTTATTTATATGTATAGATATAATAACTTTTGATGCAAAACCGGCCTATCCATAGTTTCACCCATAGATAACAGGTAGCTTTGTAAACATTATTTTTGCGCGTATTGTTTATTTTCCTACTCAAATTCAAATTCATGAAAATTCAAATCTAATTGCCTGCATACTAACTGTGGTAAGCTTAGGCCACTTTTGCGCTGACGGCCTCATGTATAATTATACCAAAGAAAATACGTTATTTTTATCTTCACAGAAATTGATGATGGTATGAATTTATCCGAATCAGAAACAAACACCCAATTGGTGACGAAACCCACGGACTGCCCGCCGAACAGACTTGTCCATCCTCAAATGAGATCTTATGTATCTTATAGTATGTTAAATTAACTATAAAGTAATCCGGATAAGTGTGTTTCGTAAACAGAAGTCTATATTATTATATTTAAAATGTTGTGTTGTAATGTGTTGTTTTTGTGACTCAGACTCAAAAGAACTGGTTACCTACAGCTCATATTATGTAATCTGTCTAATATACAAAACAAAAAAACAAGTAAAGATTCATTCATGACGTTCATACATAAAATTAAATGCTCACACATTCAACAGTCTATTTGAATTTATAATTGAGTTGTATATTTTTCAGAATAATTATTCGGACTCATTGTCGATTGGCACATAAGTTCTTTGTTTTTATAAGTACAATCGCCAAGTCAACAAACCACATGTTAGGGCTGTGGGATGAGTATGTGGCAGTCGATTTATACTTAATAATCCAGTCGCTGGCAACCCTCGCGATCCGCAGTTCTACTTGACTGGGCGACACTGTACCAGAGTTTGAACAACGGCTACGATGGTCGCATCGATCTTCGATACTTGTTTTAGTGACAACTCCACTTGTAGCATTTATCGCTGTGCCTTCAAAAACGACCAGCCTAATCTCAAAGCTACCGAAACAGCTTTAGGACTCCACGTATGGTTCTGAATCGCTCGACATATCACAAACCAGGGAGTCCATTTAAGGCAACATGCTCATTATCGCTCTTTCTCTTTCATTCCTTCTATCAAATGGTTCTACGAAAGAGTTTTTTTTTTATTGCTTATATGGGTGGACGAGCTCACAGCCCACCTGATGTTAAGTGGTTACTAGAGCCTTACTATTTAATATCCTACATAATCCTAACTACTAATCCTACATAATCCTAACTATTATATGTAATGTTTACTGTATGCACTAGGTTTGTGTTCCTAATTCTTCTTTTTTTCTTTTTTTTTTTTATTGCTTAGATGTGTGGACGATCTCACAGCCCACCTGGTGTTAAGTGGTTACTGGAGCCCATAGACATCTACAACGTAAATGCGCCTTCTACGGCCCTACCGGAAGAGATTTCAACATGAAATAAGTAGTGCCCTTGTATTTCTCTCTCTGTATTTTTATTGTCGGTTTTCTTCTAACAGCTGTGTGTACAAAATATATCAATTAAATAAATCAATATAAACATATCTTGTCTATTGAATAGCTTCAAACAAAAGGGTCATTAAAAATAAAAACTCACTGATAATCCTTGAGCTCGCAACTGCTGCACTACAGCAGAACTAATAACCCTTAACTGCGGCTGCTGCTGCTGTTGTTGTAAATACTGTTGTTGTATTGCAGCTATTGTTGCTGCGTCACCTTGCACTTGTTGTTGTATAAGTTGTGCCTGTTGCACTTGCTGTTGCTGAACTTGTTGTTGTTGCACTTGTTGTTGTTGTACTTGTTGCTGTTGCACTTGCTGTTGTTGAACCTGTTGTTGCACTTGCTGTTGCTGCACTTGTTGCTGTTGCTGTGCCTGTTGCACTTGCTGCTGTTGTGTCTGTTGTTGTTGTGGACCTAATTGTTAAAACCATCATCAGAACTGAATAATCTAATAATATTTATTATACTAATTCAGTATTAGAGAACTTATTGTCAAATATGATATATGTATCTATACTAATATATAAATCTACAGTGGTTTTTATGGATATTCCGTTATAACTACTGAACCATGCATCCGATTGACTTGAAACTTGGTATCCATGTAGAAAATACACGTACTAAATGGATAGGCTAATATTTATATGAGTGTTGGACTCCCTACACCAGTTGCGGGGGTGTTAATGATGAGAATATTTGTGGGGGTGAGAAATAATAATGTTAATTTTAAATGCCCAGCTAAGCGGACGGGTGCAGCTAGTAGTATTGATATAAATATCATTATGAAACATTGAAATAAGTGAGGCTTATTGCATTCGCTTCTAACCAGACAATGCAATACTAACTGAAGTGATGTTGCTGCTCTTTATCTGACTGCTGCTGTTCGGGCCCCATGTTGGCAGCACCGAGACGACTGCAAGTAGCAGCCAATAAGGCCAGGGGCGACTGGCTGCCGCTGCCCTCCTGAAACACAATCACGTTTATAACAGTAAATTGAGTATGTGTTTTGATTTTTATCCAAATAGTAAATACTATTATTTCTATAGGATGAACTTCAGTAGGATAGCCGAAACAAAAAAATATATTGTTTTATAAGAAACAAAAAATTCAAAAATTTATTATTTACAGTACAGATCATACAAAACTAGTGTAAATTATCACATTACAACAATTTTTTTATGTAATCCACAACGAAAGAAAAGTGTGCAATATTATGACAGGCATACCGAATAAATTACATAGCTTAGAACTTATATATTCAAAACCAGTGGCAAATTACCGACTTGAATACTAAATATTTAGCTTAGCTCTCAACTAATTTTTACTGTAGACTTACTAATTTTGCAATTTTATTTCATTCAATAATATTTTAATTTTATGGGAAGTTCATTTCTATTTTAAGAAAAGCTAATATTACCTTACATGCTCTACAAAATTAATTCATAACCTTGAATATATGGTTATAACTATAACATATGGTTCGAATATTATTCACGGCTGAATCCTATTCAATTTTCATAGTAGGTTTAGCTTAAGTTTTTTTTACAAATATGTGACTTTTTAAATTAAAAAAAATGGATTTCTTATGGCGATTTTCCTTTACACATAACTTCAATATGCATGATTTTTTTTTTAGAAATTTAGCTATCCAT
Organism: Bombyx mandarina; assembly: GCF_003987935.1. Next base: position 1,168,074 of record NW_021011539.1, read on the forward strand.
TTAGAAATGTAGCTAATTTTAAACAACTTCTTATATTAAGATTTTATACTCCTTTAAGAGATATTTTATAATACTATAGTATATAAGTACAGTTCATAAGTAACATAGTCCAAAAGTAGGAGTCCAAAAATTAAAACCTATTTTATTATTTGCACATATTCATTCTGACACATCACATTTAAATACAGCACTTTAGACATTTAAATTATTTTACCACCTCTATTGTGCTATGCATAATTTATTCAAACAATAATAATATACATTTTAGTGTGACCTTAACACTGATATTGTTCTAAGCACTCAAAAATCTGCTAATTTAAACTCAAAATATACATATTTTTTTAAAGAGTTGCAACAATGATAGATAAAAATATTAGACTGATTACTGAACACTGAACTACCTTGTACAAAATATTAAAGATTCAAGAGAAATTAAAGTTATGCCTTTTATTGTAAATATAATGTTTACAGTAGGCTAGGATTTCATAATTATTATTTTGGTATGAAACAAATTAAATTAAACTAAGTATTTATAGATTACAACAACTTTACAGGAAGTCGTTAAAATATTAGGGAGAGCATTAGATTGACTTTTCAAAAAAATGCAAGGGCGTCTTCTCACCAGCCGTGGTGACCCTTCTTATTCCTATACAAGATGTACATCCAATAAGTTATTACGCTACTAGCTACATATTATTATGGAAGTTTTTAATCTAGTAATTCATACTACCATAACAGATAAATCTAACGGAAACATTGCTTTGAAAACTTTATAATTTGGCGGTAAAACCATTTTCAAGTAGGTAACAAATTTCAAGGAAGATCTGTCAAACTCTTTAACTTTTTAAACGATACCGTTCGATGATTGTTTACTACATTGGCGTTGTTCGTTCAAGATTTTTTTTCTTCATAGACAAACATTCGCTATTTAAAACATCTCATTCTTGTTTCCGATAAATAAACCATTCAGTCAATCAATAGATATGAAAATAAAATATCAGCTAGTTTAACTAGGCCTATACAAATACGAGTATCCATAACTAAGTAGCGTTGACAATTAAATTATGACCAACACAAAAATAATTTTGGAGTGAAGTTCAATATTTTCATCATTGTTTTAAATTATAATATATTTTATGTAGTTTGAAACAAAGTTACAATAGTTGTATCGACACGCCTTTTCCTAACAAGTGCCGGGAGTCGTCGTAGGCAAGGCCGCTGCCGCCCTTTGATCCACCCACCAGAAATCGCATGACTGTGATTTTATACATCTGGTAAACTATTAAACAACCCTCATTATGCATAATAATTTAGGTAATTCATAAACTCGTCCAAAGATCAAAATGTGAATTCATAAAGCCTGTTTTAAAAGAATCATGTCACGTTGGATATTTTGTTCTATAATTAGGCATGCATGGTGCTGTTGCTGTCTTTTGATAAATATGGTATTCCAATAAACTGATTGAGTTGTGTTTATAAATAGGTGGGAAGCAACTCCGTAGGAGGATGCTGTTTCTATTTCGGCAAGGGAGTAGCTCGCAATACGGTCACAACCTCCTGCGTGTGGCCTGGCGGGCCCCACACGGCCGGGGCCGCGTTCGCCCCGCCCTCCCCCTGCGCCAACACGAGACCACTGCCCGCTGGCGTCCGATATGTTACACAATAACACAGAATCCTTTCACTTTGTGCGAATTACCTTTATAGGTTTTTCCTCGTTGATGTATTCCACCTGCACTTTTGTAGGCTCAGGCGACATTATCTACTTTATGATGGCAAACAAAAATAATTCTTTGTCTACGTATAGAACGCACCATCCTCACGACCGGCCGCCAAACTGCGGCGAGTGAACTGACGAGTCATGACGAATACGCTCGGCAATTTTCGTAGATCCGCCTCCCATCACGTTCGGGCAACAGAAACTTTATTCAGATATTCTAATAATTAAGACCGAAATTTAAAGGCCAATATTGATAGATACGTTTTTGGATTCGTAGAGAATGTCATGTACATATTATTTTAATTTGGCAATTGCGCCACGAACTATATCTTCTAACTTTTTAATAATTAATGTGAGCTCCGTCTCGCTCTAACCGAGACAGATCTTGATTATTGGTAGGTAGCAGCTGCGCTTTTCTACTCCTCCCCGTCGCGGGTGCGTCGCTGCCGCCCGATAATAATAATCGAAAGTAGGAAGGACGTAATAATGGGTGTATAACCTCGCACCAGCGGCCTCCTTGGGCGGGCAAAAAATGCACACATGTCACGATGTTTGTTACGCTCGACGCGTCAGATGCATTGCACATCTACACGTGGTCTGTAAACAATCGATAAGAACAAGTTGCTCGTTGTGATTTTTAGATAAAGGGTTTCACCACTCAAAGTGCTTGATACCGATATGGTGTTAAATATGTAAAATATGCATCAAAAATCTAATTCTATATTCAAAATCAGATACAGAATTCCGCTTTGATGGTTAAAAATTTAAAAACCCTCACTTGTTATTAAATACTTTGCTTTTAATATCTCATTTTACAAAACAATTGAATAAAATTTGAAATTAAATAATAGCAGTGATTCACAAAACTTTCTAAAAAACTAATAACAAACTATATTATGAAGATCCAACGCTCTCATTATTTATAGGTTTAGACAGGTTCAGAATAAGAGTGAAAGTCAAACCGCAATTTTGTCAAGCGTCGGCTGATTCACTTTACTCAAGTCCATTATGCACGAATGTCCCATGAGAGCATGTATCCTGTGCCTAATTAAAATTCAACTCCTAAAAGTGATTTGATCTTTATACAATTCTCTCTAATGTCCAAATTTCTCTAAAATACACGATAGAAACATGCGATCTCAGTTCACTAGTCCCTAAGAAAATATCAAACTAAATTAGACTTTAATACGTAAGAAACAAAGTTGTTTGGGCTTAAGTAGTGTGGTTATTTATGCGACATTACTGAACTGTGAGTGACGCAGTATGGGTGTACCTTGACTTGGAAATGTGGCACACAGTAGCTAAATGACGTGATACGCTTTGAGTATATCTGTTTAATGAGTCTACGAACGAAGCGAGTGATGAAATCAATTGAACTCATTGTTTAGACGGGATTGAGAATTCCGATACAAATTATACTTTACGTTGATGTTAATGAATAAAGAACAGTTTAATTTTTCTTCGACCGGGACGGGAAACTGAATCATAGAATCGAGTGTCGTTCATAAAACACTATAGTTTCCGCAGAATTATTGTTCAACGCTATTTCCTTATAAGAAAATATATTTTTTGATTCGCTTTTCAATATAAATATAAAGTACTGTGAAGAACAACTATGTGTTTTAATTGAAAAAAAAAACTTGTCTCTTGGCTTAATTCTTCAAGTTATTTTATTTCAATAAAAATGGCCCGTGGCTATAATCCAAACACCCTATTATTTAAGAATGAGTCTCCGGCAGAGGGTGGCATTCTCGTTTTATTCATTCATCAATCTTTCTCGAGTGTTTGTTATTTTACTGCCATATGTACTTTTTTCACCTATGTTGACAACAGTAGTCTACCTATCTAATTTTAAGTGTTTTCTAGACTCCTTACCTAGGAAAAGCTTCATGTTATTATAGTAAAACGATTAGCCGTGCATCACCAACACTCATGAGCGCTTGAATTGATTTGTGGCATACTCAAATAGAAGAGTATCTTGCAAGTTCCGTCATAATAGGCACACAACACTATTTCAAATGCTTGAGCTCGGTCAGGCTTTATTGATTGTTTTGTAGCTAGCCAGTAAACGATCAATAAATTGATTGCGTGAGCATCCCTTTGCTTCTCAAGATGATGACAGTGTTGTGTTAGTTTACTCGTATATACTTAAGACATAGAAACTCGTAGCGTTAGATGAATAGAACGGCATTAGTGACACTTTAGTGCGATATTAATGTTGAATTGGCATTAGTCAAACTATTTCATGATTAGATGTGATAAACCAATAAAGGTACAATCGCTGTAAACTAAGCCCTTCTATTCAATACTGTGGTGAAGTTTTAAGGGGGAATCAGTGGTAGATAATTTTTAGTTATTATACTAGAGATGAAGAGTTGATGATCTGACGGATGCGGAAGTAATCGTGGGCGGGCCGGACCGATTGCGCTACCCGCCCCGCGTCCAGACACGCCCTAGTTCTTATGAGTCATGCTGCATCTCACGTCAATTAGCTGATTAACAAAACATTACCTGCCACCAAATAAGTACGTCATAGATAAGAGGAGCCGAACTTAAGCGTGCGTACGAGCATACGCAGCTAGGCTTGCTACTCGTTTTCTACTTATTTTAAAACATGAAACAGATTTTTCGAACTTCTTTGAAACACAGAATGCTATGTAGTCTTAGATAAAACAATTTGTTCTTAAAGTTTTTTTAAATAACTGTAGATACCGAATCTACGTTGTCGGGAAAAGTGATCGGATTTCAGTGGAAGCTTCCGAAGACGGTCTAGAAGAGGGTAGACAGATTTTTTTGCTTCTAACGTCCTGCGCACAGTCTTCTACGATCATGGCTCTTAGAAGAATGCCCAAATTTCGGGAACTCATTAAAACTAAAAATCGTAGTAAGAACCCGTTCAATAATAGTATTTATTCTTTATATTGTGTCCATGAAAAATTTACAAAAATCCTAGGTATCGAGCGTACAGCTTAGTAGACGTAGAATGCTACTTCTTATAATAATATTATAGTACTCTACAAATAACGATATCTGAGAAAAGATATGAAAAAAAAACAAAAAAAAATGTCTGGCGGAGTCTTAGTACTTAGCAATTTGTTTACCTTTACTGTATTATGCCATCAAATATATTTTACCCCGATCACCGTCCTCGCCGAACCCATCGCTTGCGACGAAAGGCTCGACGAGTAAATTAACCCATAGAGAAAGCCCACTGAGTTTTTCGCTGGATCTTCTCATTGGGTCGCGTTTCCGATGCAGTGATAGATTCTGCGAAGCACTGCTCTTACTAAGCCCAGCGTTAGCAACACCCCCGGTTTGAGCTCCGTGAGCTCACCTACACGTCAAGGATAAGCTGAAATAGCCTCTCAAGGCTACTAGCATAGATAGGGAAAACATAATATTCTTTTTCTCGCATTTTAAATTGCGAAAGTCATTACTCACTTATTCTAGGTCTCGACTCTCGATAAGGCATGTACTCTATCTTACTTACTGACATTCAACTTTTGTTTTACCATAAATTTAGATTAATTTGGCTTGTGGTTGGGTACTAAATACGAGTAACGTTACTAGCATGGTGAAGAAAACTACGCTGTTTTTGTTCGCTAATCAGCACCGGTAAAGGACTGTCTTATGGTAAACAAATTACTATGATAACCTAGAGCATAGTCCGACCGCTCTTTTGAATAGAATGCAATTTCCGTGCCAGTAACCTCACTTTGCATAATTCTTGTGTCCATTAAGAACAAGTTAAATAAACTATCTTAATAATTTGTCATAAGCCGTTTATTTTGACAAATAAGTTAATTGGAAGCTATGTCAACACGATCCAAAGATCGTAATTTTTACTGTAAATGTCACTAACTGAGTTAATACAAATTAAAATCAAATTTCGATTCAACCTAATCAGACAATTTTTTGTGCAGTTATACCCAACAAAGTGGCCCCATTTAATGTATTTTGAGTGTGATAGATTTTAAAAGTATTCACAGCTAAAAACCTGTTAGTATTGTACTTGCTAAGTGATCCTAAAATGACTGAAATTGTTGTAGATCTTGATGTTATCAGACGTAGTAAATCGAAATCCTTCATGCATTAAATAAAATAAGGATGAAGGAAGTTGGAAATGAAAATAGATAAGAAAACCAGAAGCACGCAATTCAAGTACATTTTGTACCTTTAAATATCTAAGCATGAACAATAAGTTACCTTCGCCTGAACAAACTAAAACAAAACTTTAAATCAGAAAAAAAAGTAGATCACTAAATAGTAACGTTTATTGCCATTGTTTTGAACATATCTTTAATTTAATCCTAAAGTCAAAATGCCGTCAAGTATCAATCAAACTGCAGCCCCACCATCGTTTGTCTCTATTAGTATCACTAATTTAATTCTTAAAATTTCAAAAGAATTTGGAAGTGATACCACCCACCGCCCGCCCGCGACTATAGCTTGCGGGGGCGTTACCGCCGCCCTACGCCGCGGCGCCGCGCCCGAGTTTATGTTACACTGTCAAACTTTTCCCGCCAAATAGTTACGAAAAACTAAATTTGAAACATAAATTTAAAAAATGTAATTGGTTACATACCGCATGCAATATTTTGTTTTCAGTAAGTAATTCTTCATCAGCTAACCTAGTATTTATTACCTATTATTCTGATACATTTACTATAGACTTAAACGTAAGTAGGTAGCATATTGACACCGGATGTTGGTACCACTGTAAAAAAAATTCATTCATTCCAACACCTGCATTGTCTATGCGATTTTAATAAAAACATTAATAGACGAAGTATGTAAACTAAGTATGTATGTAGGTAAATACGTACATAAATATTAAATTACAACTTACAATAAGAAAATAAATTAATTCCATTAGATTCATCTACATCTACTTAAGAAATAATACTATAAATGAAAAATTATATTATGGTATGTGATATGCACACAACACTAACCTATTAGTCAGCAAATTAAGTAGAAACATCAACACTTCGTAAATATATTTTTGGTAGCCTTTTATTGAGATTTACTATGCTTTTTAGAATCGATAAAGTTTGTATGTAAATTTGTATCTCAAAATCTTATCTAATTATAAATTCAAAACAATTTGAATATGAATCACAGTTATTTAGAAGATTTACAGAGCCATCTATGACTTCGCTCTTAAACTAAGTGCTATTAATGTTCACTATCCTCGGATTCCTCGGGTAGTTAAAGAGCTCAAGTTTAACGCGAGCGAGGTCATGAAATATCAGAACGGAAAATTCCTTCTATTCTCGGTCAGATTGCGATGTTTTTATTAGTTTTCAATGTCAAAAAATGGTAACATTCCTAATAACGATACATAAAAGCATAAAACGAAGTGATTACATACTTGCTCAGCGCATAAAAGTATCAGCTGTTTGTCAGATCGACATAATAACTGTTACAGTTCATAATGGTTATTTGCACTTAGCAAAACCTTAAACCCACATTTTTATATTCTTTGCCTCTTTAATATTTAGACGGGCCAAATTCCAAAACGGCTTCACTATATCAACTGGAACTGAACCGGCTTTAACCTTTTTAGGCAGGTAGAGGATTTTTCGTAACATTACGTTTTGGCTACTTCTTACCTCAGTAGTATTTAGAGTTCCTGTATGAAAATTGAAATACTTTATTTGAATTATAGTTCTAATCTGAATCCATAGTCATTATTTCTTTGAAATACAACGGGAATTTTATTTGGAAATTTAAAAAGTAATTGTTCAGACTGCTAAAAACATATTTGTTCACTGCCATCTATTGAACATAAACGAAACTAATGTGTTTTCCTGACCTTGTATTGTGTACCGGACACTTCAATTTATTGTGTAATCAATCAACCTACATGATAATCATGATATTATGATCTATGTAGTCAAAGTAATATTGAACATTTCCGATATCATGTAGAGACAGAAAATAACGATTGGAGCTTGTCCTCCCCTATCTTTTTGTCTGGCTCTTCCATATTTGATCTTTTGACATATTATTATTATTACGTTGCATATGCTGAGGTGGCTGATGATTTTGCTCTTCGTTTTGTTATTGCGTAAATAGCTGAATGAGTTCACGGCCCATCTGATTAGGTCTGGCCCATCATTAAGTGGTTACCATAGATTGGGCAGGAGCGTACTACGACCATCACCGGTATTTACTGGTGATGGGACGCATTTGAAATGGGATGGGATGGGACGTTTGTGTAGTGGGACAGCCGTGAACAATATAATTGAGACTACGACCTCACATTTCAAGTTGAATGGCGGTTTTCACGTCGTGATGTCGATGGGTCTTAAGCTCCTTTACCCATTCACGAGACAAAATAAATAATCAAAAAGAAACATTAGATTTGACAAATAACAAGTAACTTTTCTCGTCGACCAGTAAAATGCGACGAAGGGTTCGCCGTACAACTTAACCCACAGACACAGCCGACTGAGTTTCTGGCCGGATCTTCTCAGTGGGTCGCGATTCCGATTCGGTGGTAGATTCAGCGAAGCACTGCTCTTGCTATGGCAGATGTTAGCAATGTCTCCCAAGCTGACCCCGTGAACTCGTCTACAAGTCCGGTGAAGTCGGCTTAACCCCTCGAGGTTACTAGTAGTAATAGGTAGGAAAAAAACCAATATGATATTTGGTGACTGGTATTTGAAATAAATGAGACTCAATTATTTCTTTAATGATTTAATTTATTGCACGTTACATTTGTGATTCATTTTTATGCGTTAAAAATAATTTATTATAAAAAAGGTACAAATAATTTAGTCAAATTCATGAAGTAGAAAGTGACATAGAAAGACAATGTGCAATTTTGTCTTAAAGTGTATGTTTTTAATGTCAGTAAGGCAGTTTGTACGAACGAAATCACTAATTTCTTTCGTTTTTCCGTTAGCAGTGGCTTTTTTGGGTATATTATAAATTCTGTTAATAACATAAAGCATTTTGTTTTCGAAAATTCGCAGTCTCGTTCCAATTTTGCGTACATAATGCATGAAACGAGTATCTATTATCTATAATAATACATTAAAGTTGTTTATTAATTTCTTATCTGATTTAATGTGTATATTTTTATAAGAATCAAGCTCAATTGTGGTTCGCCACATTGAAATTCTTCTATTGTAATAAAAATTTTGACTAAAAAGTGCGTTTTAGGAATCGTAAATTTAATTTAATATAATCGAATAGGATCGAGTGCATCTTAACTACAGTCGTTGTCATTTTTCGCCAACGAAAATTAACATGTCTTTTATTTACAAAAAAAACAACAACAAAAAAACATTCTACTAGTAAATTAATTTAAAAAACTCACAATAAGCAATCACGTTTTGGTAAATGTGAGTGCAAGTTACAAAATAAAACATGTACAAATTTACAACAAAAAAATCTCATGTCTTTGTTCAATCTCTTCAAGAACCTAGAATAAAAGACGTAAATAACTACCATTAGGTTATTATTACGTATTGACAAATAAATAATAATACTAAGTTGTTTGTGAAATCACGTTAAGCTTCCATAACGGTGCGATGATCTGAAATAAAATAAAAGAATCATATAAATTACACAATTGGTAAATTATTCCCCTTTGTCACGCTGCTTTTATCTCTTCAGGTTAGAGCCCCGTGAGCTCATCTAAATGTCAAGTTACGATGACATAACCCCTCCAAGGTTATCAACTTAGGTAGGAAAAAAGGCATTGGCCTTTAACCCCGGTCATCGTTCTCATCGAACCCGTCGCTTGCAATGACGGGCTCGGCGAGTACATTAACCCACAGACAGCCCACTGAGTTTCTCGCCGGATCTTCTGTGATCGTTTCCGATCCAGTGGTAGATTCCGCGAAGCACTGCTCTTGCTAAGATTATTGTTTGCAACGTCGTCAGGCTTGAGCCCGGTGAGCTCACCTACTTGTTAAGTTACGCTCACATAGCCTCTCAAGGCTATCAGTTTAGGTAGGAAAAAAAGGCTTGTAACATATGAGATGAAAGTAAAAATTTCAAATTCTCGCTATTTAAATGCACGGCTTTGAAAACAGAGTATGCCCATGTAATATTACTGACTGTCACTGTCACTGTCAAACGCTGTCAGAAAGGGCCCAATAATTTTTTTTTTTTATTTTTTTTTTTTTTTTTTATTTATTAGCCGGATACAAAGTCCATTGGCACTAAAATTATTCGCTATTACTGTATTGCCAAGCACTGAACCAATGGACTTGAAAGACAATCTTCAGGAAACGAAAGAAAACAAGTTTAACCAGATAAAAATGTATACATATTTTTCGCCTTACAACTAACTGTTAAAGTTAGATACAGTCACAACCTATACCGACGTGATTATTAAATTGGAATCACAGCTTTACGACTAATAAACTCCTGACATTCTAGTCTAGTAAGCTTGTCAATAAACACAAAAAATATGGAAAGATTGAATACGAAACAAAGAGAAGATACCATAATATACTGAGAATTATTTGTGTACTGGGAAAATCGGCATTGTATAACCTGATTATTATCCGGATAGGCTCAAGTAAAACTGTCCCACAGACGTACTGTGAACCCGTGCGGGTAGGCACCACATTCTTGTCTACACTGGCGCGAAGCAGTTACGCATTCTGCTTTGAAGGATAGGCGAGTCTTTACTCATTTCAATTAAGACTACAATCGCCTAATACCGTTTCGCCGGTAAGAGTAACACCATCTATCGCCGAATGGCCGAAACAAATTTCAAAGGATCTAGTAACATCTAGAGCGCTCGAGAAGTACAACGCCATCTATTCTCAGATAGCGGAAACAAACATCGAAAATATTCGACTTTTGTGGAATGTTCTCGATAATTCTAGGGATATCGTATCGACTATAAAAGCGTTGCAGAGATGGCACGCAGTTAGTTAGTAATCGGAACTACACGAAGCGAAACAGCCAACGGATCACTTGAATCGAAGCGGAAGAAGTGAATTAAGAATTTTAAAGTGTTCTGTGAGTGTTCTAAGTGATAAATACAATGTTAATTTACACTTCGGTAGAGTTTTTATTTATCCCAAACCCCAGCGCGTAACAATACCATAATTGGTCGTCGCTTATTCACCCACATACAGCAACAAACTTGTTGACCGAAACTAAAACGTACCTAAGTGCGCTAAAGATTCATTTACAGTCCACCGCCGCTCCTCTCTACGGTGATCTTCTTTTTGAGGGTTTCCCTTTCATGATGCTCCTCCTCCATCTCGGCCATTCGAGCGAAACGCGAGTACGCCACGTGACCAGATTTAATGGCCGACATCATCTATGAGTAATAGAGTAGAATAAACATTTGTAAATAGATCGAAACGAAAGTACCTACCTGCCTACCTTGACTAGGCAGCGGATTGTCTCTTCCCCTGAAATTACTGACGTCCATAAGCTGATGGTAATCACTCATCATCAGATGGGCCGTATGTTCGTTTTGCGTATCTGAAGCGAATATCTGAATTATTATTCGGTGTCGCAATATCGCAAATCAAAAATTTTAGCTCTCTCTCTCTCCCTCTCTCCTTTCTTCGATGCATTGTCCAAAGTAGAAGGAGTCGTAATGGTTCCCTGCCTCTGACAGGGAACAAACCTCTAAGTACAATTTTGTGAAATTGTCATTCGAGAAAGACTTGTGCCACGAACAACACAAAACACATAAACTTCACGCACACACACACACAAGCACATATTATGTTTCAGTACATAAACAGATAGTTACTTCTAACTAAATAAATAAATTAAATGAATGTTTATTAACTTCAAACTACACCGTACACTTGGAGTTCTGTACACATTAAAAACCGAAGCAAACTATTAGGAAATTTGAGAATAATTATCAACAAGTGTTATTGACTATTTTAAAGTATGATACATTCTACAGTCTCCAATTAAAATGACAGATATAGCAAGACAGAAGTGTTCCGTTAAACCCGTGCGAAACCCTGAAATATGCAATTTAGAAATATTCATAACAGTTGAGCAATGAACCGAAACATTGAGTACGCTGAACTATGATTATACAATTTAATCCCCAAAAAAAGCTGTAAAAACGTGCAAACTCGCCGACATAATATCGTCTTTTCGCATTAAAAGTGTACAATTTCCAAAAATATTCGAAATTGAGTTAATATGCGGAATCATTTGGTATCATCAGTATTTTTCTCATAAATACATGTCAAAAGAGCGTAGTTAAGTTGAATTTTTTTTTATAGTTTACCTATGTTTTGACTAATAACAAAATTAATACATAATTTTATCTTACTATAAAAGACAGATAATGTAACGAATAAAAAATAAAAAATAAATATTGCAAAGATGATTAATATTAAAAATATCACATGTTTAAACCTTTAAAACACTCTCATGTAAAATTAGTAAGTTTTTAGATTATACAGTTTTAATGCGAGAAGACGATATAAGTCAACGCGTAATGCCTGTAATATAAAGGCAGTTAATCTGACAGGGTTGATTCGGTATTGTGAATCTGTGGAAGCGCCATAGACCTGTAGATACTCGTCGAGTTCAACTTGACCGTTCATGTTTGTGTCGATCTCGCGTAGGATCTCGTGGAGTTGCTCGCCGGTCACTTCCTCGCCGTAGTTCTGTGGGAACAGCACATTCAGCATCGGACGCCACATCGTAAAAGTTTTATGGAACAATTTGAGAGAGAAACCTTTCTTTATTGTGGTTCGCGATAATTATTGCCTGATTGAAACAGCTCTGCTATTAAAATTTTCTGATATTTTTTCATTGCTTAGTTGGCTGGACGAGCTCACAGCCCATTTGGTTTTAAGTGGTTACTGGAGCCCATAAACATCTACAACGTAAATGCGTGGCTGCCTCACCCTTCAAACCGAAACGCATTAGGTACTGTTTCACGACAGAAATAGGCGGGGTGGTGGTACCTACCCGTGCGGACTCACAAGAGGTCCTACCACCAGTAAATTGTATTAGTTTACCAATAATTTGGCACAGCTGTGATACCTGGCCGATTCCAGACTTGCAGGTTTCTGCTAGCGTGATAGGGGGCTAAAAGTTTCCATTAGGCCAAGCTAGGATTTATTGGCAAATAAAAAAAGTCGCATCTCAAATTATTCCATACAAACTTGTATTTCTTGATTTACGAGTAATTACATTTGATTGACAATAGCAAATCTTCCCAACAACCAAATGTAATTAACAATACACGTAGGTATGTCATGATGAAACTGGTCACACGTTAGCCCTTTTCCCACATAAAACATAGAGCCTATTTTACGACCAAGCTAGCGCTACCTGAAGGTAATCCTGTATTTCCATTTGTCCGTGGTATGTCACGTCTATTTCCGATAAAATCGCACTTATTTCAGCGTCGCTGGGTTTCACTCCCATACTCTAAAATGTAGCAAGCCGTGGAAGCGGTTTAGAAATACAATAATAATAAGACGCTTGATCCTTTGAAGAAAATTGTCATTTTGTAAGATGTATTACCACTGAAATAGGCTCTGGTTTAACTTAAAATTTTGTAATACGCAGAGCGGAATCGAGATGTAATTTGAAAACCAAGATAGTCAGTATTGTTCGTGATTCTCAATCACGCGATATCATTGAAGAGAGTATTCGAAAATTTATATTATATTTGCAAATGTTTTTGCTAAACAGCTGATACGTGGAGTCAATGACCTTGTGGGAACCCGGCTAACCGCTCTTTTTGTTAAATTATGATTTTACGAAATATAAACTTATACGACCAGTTTATACATAGTTTATTATGTGAATATTTGCATTTCGACTTCGGAAACGGTCTGTTTTGAGTCCTGAATTTCTTCGCTACTGGTTGTACATCACTTGCAACAATGCTGTAGCACTGGCGGGTAAATTTGACTGGCTTGAACTACTTGCCTGTAACGGGGCGGTATTACTATTGACTGCAGTACTCATTTGCGTTATGTCCTAGAATCCTAGGAACGCACGGATGTTCAGTGAGCCTTTGTTTAATCCAGATATATTGGTCCGCGTATATTATAAGTACATACATGAACATTTTTAATTCAATATAAATTGTATCACCTAAATCAGAACGAACGACTGCCTCGTGGCAGTAATAGGTAGGATACCAATACGTGTGGCGCAATACCAGTGTAAAATATTACAATCCCTGCAAGTTCCGGTAGTGAATTGAGAACTTTTTATTGCTTACTTCACGATAAAATAACGAAACTTTTTACCTTAAGACTCCTCCGAATGTCGTTAATAGACACGAATCCCTTCCGATCCTTGTCTATGATCTGGAAGCGTTTGATGTACGTCTGTATCTCCTCCTTGCTCAGGTTGATGGGGATCTTGTCGCGACTAGCTCGGTTCACCATCTGGCCCATTTCGTTTGCAAGGAATTCGTTTGCCATTTTAATTTGACGCTGTAAATTTAGTGCGAACATAATTTAAACTAAATGATTTTATAAATTTAGTAGCCGTAATCGCCCGCTCCGCTGTGTATTTAAAAATAAAATTATTATTTATTGTCATTAATAATAGGGAGTCCAACACTCATATAAATATTAGCCTATCCATGTATTTTCTATGTGGATACCAAGTTTCAAGTCAATCGGATGCATGGTTCAGTAGTTATAACGGAACATCCGTAAAACTACTGTAGATTTATATATTAGTATAGATTCGTATGTCATCTTTATTTTATATAAATTTATTCATAGTTTCAACGTATCATTATTATTCTTTTGAATCTCATTTAGAAAATTTTCTGAACAACCTTCCCATAGTTAGGCCGAGTCAATCTTTTTCTCTGATTTGCAACAGAATTAAAATACTATTAAATTGTAACATTTCTATATAAGTGGCCAGATTTAGTTCTTCATGATGACGACGATGATGATGATTTTAAGTGGTATTCTTTCGTGATTATTTACCTTCTTTTCAGCCTCGTTCCAGTTGAGTTCCTCGGCCATGATGTCAACGACAACGGGCAGTGCTTCGGCGGCCGCTTGAACGTTGAGGAAGGCGAGACGAAGTCGTCTAGCTATCATATCTATAGCTGTGCAGGCATATTCACGGACTCCGTACCTGAGGAAAATATTTTTATTATTAAATATTTTATTATATGATTAAAATTAAAAATCTTTGTGAGAAACCGATAAATTTGTAGTGATATTTTTTTTTTTTTTTATATTTAAATGGGTGGGCGAGCTCACGGCCCACCTGGTGTTAAGTGGTTACTGGAGCTCATAGACATCTACAACGTAAATGCGCCACCCATCTTGATTTATAAGTTCTAAGATCTCAGTATAGTTACAACGGCTGCCCCATCCTTCAAACCGAAACGCAATACTGCTTCACAGCAGAAATAGGCAGAGCGGTGGTATCTACCCGCGCGGACACACAAGGGTTCCTAATTTACAACTATATAATATCACAGCACCATTGTCGCTCACCGAATCTCAGCGTCTATATACGGGAACTCAGGATGTATTTTCTTTCCGATGATTGGCCATCTCTTCCCGGTCATGGTCGCCATCTTGGCAACAGCAAACGCTCTGTCCCCATACGACTTCGACAAATGTTGGGCGACCTTGAATAGTAAATATTTTCCATTAAAATCGATTCTCAACTTAAACGATTCTTACAGTTTCGTTTCGACCTTGAATACTAAATATTTTCCATTAAAATCGTTTCTCAACTTAAACTATGAATACCGTATCGTTTCGAACTTTAATAGTAAATATTTTCCATTAAAATCGATTCTCAACTTAAACGATTCTTACAGTTTCGTTTCGACCTTGAATACTAAATATTTTCCATTAAAATCGTTTCTCAACTTAAACTATGAATACCGTATCGTTTCGAACTTTAATAGTAAATATTTTCCATTAAAATCGATTCTCAACTTAAACGATTCTTACAGTTTCGTTTCGACCTTGAATACTAAATATTTTCCATTAAAATCGTTTCTCAACTTAAACTATGAATACCGTATCGTTTCGAACTTTAATAGTAAATATTTTCCATTAAAATCGATTCTCAACTTAAACGATTGTTACAGTTTTGTTTCGACTTTGAATAGTAAATATTTTCCATTAAAATCGATTCTCAACTTAAACGATCGTTATGGTTTCGTTCGTTCGAGGCCTTTTTCATTATTTCACCAGTTCCAAAGTATTTAATACTTTAGGGTTTTCATTGCCACGGACGGTAAAATGAATACAATAAAAATGAGGGTATTTGTATAAGTATTTTTAATGTATTCGACAAGCGGAATTCACTAGAAATTTTACGGCCTTTTGATTGGTGCCGTATACACGTGTGATGATGACGGCAAGATTTTCAATCGAGCTGGTGTTAAATGGTTATTAAGAATAATAATCAAAACTTATGTGCTGGTTTGATCTAATTTTGCTTCACACAACAGAAATACTATTGACCTGTACAAAATGCCCAAAACCTGTACAAAATTTTAGCATTTTATTAATATTTAAAATTGTCTGTAAATAATTTCTAGAATATTGAAGAAAATGTGAATTCATAAATGAAAGGAATCCATTTTGCTAACTTACTTCCATCTCCAATCCGAAATCTTGCACCAATCTGATGTACATAGTAGGAGTCCATCCGTGGGCTCCCTCTATTAAGAATCCATCAGTCTGGCTGTCCCTGAAGATTGGTTTGAGATTTGCACCTAAAATCAGTGGAGCAGATTTTGAAACAGATGCGTTTTAACATTCAGAGATATAAAAAACCTAATGGTATTGATCATATGTGACATGACTTTTTTATTGCCACTGTCCGCATATCAAGTGACGAAACTCAAGCAATAAGCAATTTACGTACTTAAAAAATGTTCACGATTGTCTTCCACGGTGAAGGAATAACATCGTGTAATAAAAATCAAACCCGCAAAATTAGAATTTGCGTAATTACTGGTGGTAGGACCTCTTGTGGGTCCGCACGGCTAGGTACCACCACCCTGCCTATTTCTGCCGTGAAGCAGTAATGCGTTTCGGTTTGAAGTGTGGGGCAGTCGTTGTAACTATACTGAGACCCTAGAACTTATATCTCAAGGTGGATGGCGCATTTACGTTTTAGATGTCTATGGGCTCCAGTAACCACTCAACACCGGATGGGCTGTGAGCTCGTCCACCTATCATATACAAAACATACTCAAAATACCTTTGAAAAACATAAATATATAAATAGAAAATTGTAAATATACAACTGTTTCTGTGTGAATCAGTCCTTAATACGTACTTTCCACAGCGGCATCTATGGTCTCGGCGGCCATGGACCGGTACGTGGTCCACTTGCCGCCCGCGATGGTGACGAGGCCGGACGGCGACACGTGCACGATGTGGTTCCGCGCCAGGGACTGCGTGTCCGGCTTGTTCGGGTCCGACACCAGCGGCCGGATCCCAGACCACGCGGACAATACATCACCGCGCCGGACTGTGACCATGAAACTTCAGTATAGAGTCATAAACGACTTTGTTAATACTAAACATTTAATCCAAGTATAAATTATCTCTTCTTTATCGTTCCCTCGTGCTGAGGATCGCGACCGCACGTGATTTTCCTCCTTCCTTCATGTCATTGGCGGCATGAACCACATGGTATAGACTACCAGCAAGCGCTTTCTTAACCAGATCAATAAGTTATACTAAATGAAAGCAACAAAAAAAGAAAAAAAAAACATCGAGTCTTAGAAGAGGTTACCGACTCTATGGTTGTACTGACGAATAAGTATTTCAATAAATCTGCTAAACAAAACGACATAAAACCACTGAAGTATGAAACCTACATAAAACGAATGAATTTATTTTAGAGATAAGACATGACGTTTCCGCGAAAAGAAATGTCAATGTCAATGTTATAGCGAGTTACGGAAATAAAATACTATGGAACAAAAACAAACCCCTTACGCGTCCTGTAGAAATCTCAACCTAATTAATACTGTTGTATATTGAGAAATTCTAACTAAAATACTAACTGGGTCTGTGGCAAACCGAAAGAAAAATTTCAAACTACCCTAAAATAAAAACAATAAATTATTCACCTTCAACGTCCGGATTCAAATAGTTCTTGACTTCGCTAAGGATGAACATGATTTCGTCTTCAGTGGGCTTAGGGTTGTGGGTGACTTGGCAGGGCAGGTCCGTTGTTCCGGCGATGGTACCCTTCAGCCACGGCAAGAAGAAGATGACGCGGCCGTCGGATGTTGCCGGGTCTAGCAGGCCCATGTGTTCAGGGCTGGAGAATTTTATTTAGAGTATATGTTATTTTCCTTCGGATATATGTGAAAGTATGGCCTGCCTGAATAGTCACCGCGGCTTATAAACATCAGCTGTACTAGTGCCTTGTGAGTCCGCACGGGTAGGTACCACCACCCCGCCTATTTCTGCCATGAACTAGTGATGTGTTTCGGTTTGAAGGGTGGGGCAGCCGTTGTTACTATACTGAGACCTTAGAACTTATATCTCAGGGTGGGTGGCGCATTTACGTTGTAGATGTATATTGGCTCCAGTAACCACGTAACACAAGGTGGGCTGTGAGCTCGTCCGCACACCTAAGCAATAAATAAAAAAACCTCAAGAATCTTTTCGATCCTCGTTCACATATTACACATATGACAGCGCTATTGAAACTGCCTTACCAAAATCAGTTTCAATGATATAGGCAATTTGATATCTTGCTTTTAGCTCTATATCTGTAGAACATCTAACAGACAAGCTGCCACTTACTTCTCGATATGAGGTCAAAGTCTGTACTTTGTTCAACGATTGCGTTCAATAAAATGCACGACTGTTTCGCAGCAGCCACCGTAACCATGCGAGTTCAAACGATGCTTCCAATGCTTTGAGTAAATTTGCTGTGACCGAGGCTGGATTCGTTTTTACCTGTAATATCCGGGTAACACAATATGTACTCCTGAAGATGGACAGCAGATATCTTTGATTTTGGGATCGTCCATTTTCCTGATGCTGTCCGTGAATGGGCCGGTTGCGTTGATAATGCACTTTGCTTGCACGTCCCATTCCTTGCCGGATAACTCGTCCTGAAAATATTGTTTGT
The DNA here is from genome assembly GCF_003987935.1 of Bombyx mandarina. The sequence goes on from NW_021011539.1 coordinate 1,186,870, forward strand.
CGATACGGGAAGATGAACATACGACTCATATCTTATCTCAATGACTACGATGACTCCACAGATAATTACGACATTACGATATTTGAGGATCTTATATGTCATATATGTACCTAACCTACTCCAATCTTTAGACGTTGGTCCCATCCCCACGATGATGATTACCATCAGAGACAGAAGCTTATAAACATCTTAGTTCGGATGACGAATACTTCAAACGACCAATGTTTTCTGAGGCCGTCATATGAGTGATACCTACATACTTTCCACATCTTCCTTAAAGAATTTGTAAGCATGTCCAATAAAAAAGAAAATTTTGTGGGTACTCCCCAGAATTTTTGTGATGAAACAGCTACACGGTTAGCTATAAGTAGTATGCCGTTATTGAATTTCATGGACACGAAGTGAATGCAGCCTCCTACCTGGAGATATGAGGTAAACATACCTAGTATTGTAAAGCGGCTTATTCTTCAGATTAAAATCATTTTTTAGGATTGCATTGCAAATCTGAGCAGAGTTCGTTTATATGTACCTAGAAACATTGAATCACTCCAGGGTAGGCAGCGGCCTGGCTCTGCCCCTAGCATTGCTGAAGTCCATGGACGACAGTAACCACTCACCATCAGATGGGCCTTATGCTCGTCTGCCTACAAAGGCTAAAAAAAAATTTTAAAAATCAAGAAATTTTTTTTTACACACACCATCCCTTTGAAATGAACTCTACGCACTTTTCTGAGCGCTTAACACACCCTTATTCAAATGAGGCTTGCGGCGAGTACTCAGCAGTAAGTTGTAGGGATCGCTAAATTCCATGATTTTTTTTAAAGGGATTTAAGACCAGGTTATTATGACCTTTAAGTCATGTCTTATTTTAATCTAGATTCATATTTTTATGAAAAATGATAATATGGAGTTAAATGAAATGAAATGAAGATGATTAATTTGGGACATTAATCAACTGGGATGAAATTAAATGAAATGAGATGAGATGATATGTCATGAAATATTATTTCAGTAAAATGGTGGTCATTTACTGCGATTTTTTTTAGCGAACTTTTTGGAGGATCCCGAGAAGATACGTCCTGCGGCTCTGTTTCATTTTCCCACATTTGTTTGTGCACTTTCACAGATATTAAACAATTATTAATAAACCACCGTTACTACAAATTTAAACCTCAAGGAACACTAAATAGACAAAATAAAACAAATCACACAACTTCACTGCTCGCGTTCCCGCCAAAAAGTCCCTAACATCCATGAGTGAGAGTAACCACTCGCCAAACATGGACCATATGCTCGTCTGCGTACAAAGGCAAATAAACGAACCTTCAGTCTAGCTCCGCTCAGTTTCCCGGCTACCTTGTATAGTTTGGTGACGCTGACGTGGTTAGCAATGGTGGCGCCGTGACGGGCGGCCGTCAGTGCAATCGCTAAGTTCATTCGAGCGTCGTCTTGTTGTCCTGAAAGAGTTTTACAACAAGTCTTATTTTCGCTGAACAAACTTAATGTTGCTAAGTTTTAGAAAGAAAATAATTTAAAATCGCAATTACTAAATGTAAGAAGGGACGTACATGATGGCCTATGATTTTAAAGTTATCTCCGCAAATTATTTGTTTGGCAAACCTTCGCATATTGGTCAAAGATCAGGTAACGCAAATTCGTTCACGTATTTTGACTTTCATTAATGAGCAATTGGATCAAAGATTTGGAACCCAAGAGAATCAACGGATTGGAATAAATTTACATTTCTGATCGACTCGTTGGTGTAGGAGTCAATGACCCTGCTTATTGTACGAAGTGCAGGTGCTGTTCCCAATCATAGTGTATTTCTAGAGATACTTCTCATTTGAGGTCTGGGAACACTTGTCTTGTTTCGTTCGTCTGTTTCCTTCATTAGAGGAACACCTAGCTTGGGGCGGTTGAATATGAAAGCCTTTTTAACTTATTTATTATATTAATTCTTACCATCATAATAGACAATTCCTCCGCATAGATTATCCGATTTCAACATTGGAAACAACTCAAGAGTATTCTTCTTCGATAAATAATAAGAATTCTTAACGTTTCTGTCGCCGGCAACGAAATCGTACATTTTAATACCGAACCAATAATACGGTACTTGCCACCATCTGAAACGTAAAAACGACTTCGTATTTTTTTTTATAGCTTAGATGGGTGGACGAGCTCACAGCCCACATGGTGTTAAGTGGTTACTGGAACCCATAGACGTCTACGACGTAAATGCACCACCCACCTTGAGATATAAGTTCTAAGGTCTGAAGTATAGTTACAACGGCTGCCCCACCCTTCAAGCCGAAACGCATTACTGCTTCACGGCTGAAATAAGCGGGGTGGTGGTACCTACCCGCGCGGACTCAAGAGGTCCTACCACCAGTAAGCTTCGCGGCAGAAATAGGCGGGGTGGTGGTACCCACCCGCGCGGACTTACAAAAGGCCCTACCACCAGTAAATTGAACTAGTTAAAAAAAAAAACTACGTAAGATGTATACAGGGAATGGGTGCTTTAGGTACCACAAGCACCGGTAACCGTCCTCGTCGAACCCTTCGTTTGCGACGAATGGCTCGACGAGCGAATTAACCCATAGACACAGACCACTGAGTTTCTCGCCGGATTTTTCAGTGGGTCGCGTTTCCGATCCGGTGGTAGATTTTGCGAAGCACTGCCCTTGCTGGGGCCAGTGTTAGCAATGTTAGCAACCCTCCGGTTTGAGCCCCGAGTTGAAAGAGTTGAATTCATTGCACACATCCTTGGGGCATAACAAACTTAATTTCAAATCCAATACAGTTCATAATGTTTTCGTAGCATCTACTTGTGACATTATTATAATTTAGCAAGTAGGTTGAGTACTGCGAGTTCAGGAAATTGGTCCTTAATAAAATATAAAATAAAACTTACTTGTATACTGGTAGAAGAATAGGCAGGGGCCTAGTCAAGTGTGGTGCGACTTCCAGCATATTAGCGCGCTCGTGCAGAGCCTCTTTAACCATCTTGTACTGGTCATAGTCGAGCTGCATGATGGCCTTTTGCAGGTACCTGACTCCACCATGGATGAGCTTCGTACTTCTACTGGATGTACCGCTTGCAAAATCGTCTGCTTCTACTAGGGCTGTTCGGAGACCTAAAATGAAATTTCTTGAGTCAATCAGTTGCCACATTGTGATCGATAAGTATGTAGAGATAACCCCTATACAAAACCCTCTTAGTTTCTTGTCGGATTTTCTCAGTGGGTCCAAATTTCGATCCGGTGGTAGATTCAGCTCTTGCTAGGACAGATGTTAGCAGTCTTTCAGTTCGAGCCCCGTGAGCTCGCCTACACATCTGGCAGAAACCAGAATAGCCCCTCGAGGGTACATAGGTAGGCAAAATAAATAAATAAATGATCTACAAAGTTCGTGTTCATGGATGAAGAATGAAACTAATAAATGGATAGAATACCAGGTGAGAAACTATTTGATTCGCTTATCGTAAACAGTTATTAAAACATTAAAATTGTATGATTTATTTATTTTTCGTTTGGGGAGAAACGTTGGCCTTTGATCTGCGGGCTTAGTGCGAGTTTATTAACGTTATCGATAGCGTAAAAGTTGTATGGAATGGGATCATTTGCCTACGTTTGCCGCTAGGGGCGCTGTTCCAACTGCATACAAAATTTCGTTAACTTTTACGCTATCGAGAACGTTAAAAAACTCGCACTAAGCACACTGAGAGCATATGGTACGAGTAAGTACATTTAGGTCAATACCTCTAGTTGTTGCATCGAGTGCACACCCAACTCCCGTGGCGCCGCCTCCAATGATGAGCAAATCGTACGTGTGCCCAGCTTGGAGATTGGCCACTTGTTCTGTTCTGGTTGGCAGAGGACGCTTCTTGCGTACAGTCTTTGCTGACACCGTTGCTGCTGAGTACCAGTTCTATGCAAAAGATCGAGAAAAATAAATTAGTATTTCCCTTGGTTTTAGCGTGAAGTAGACAAAATAAAATATTATTTACAGTTCACGGTCGTCGGTGACCATGAAAGTCGTAAAGTACTCGTCGCGTTAAACGTTGAAAATAATGAATAAAAATAAAAACCGCCAAAATAAACCATATATATATAAATAGTTTGAATTATAAAGGAAGTTTGTTTGTTCGTGTTGGCCATAATTGATGTAAGTTCGAATTATGACTTTTTTCCTAGCTTGAAGTCTTGAGGGCTGGAAGCATGGAAGTCTCCGGGTTTCCACTGGGCGCAGTAAGCATGACTAGCGGCGTATCTTCAGAGTAAGTAAAGGTACGTAATTTTGGGGTAAACAACTAAAGCCACTTGGCACCCAACAACTTACGCTCGAATCTAGATAGAAACAAAAGCCGGTCGATAGAGATACCAATTTTGGATCATAAAATGTGAACAATTAAGTTTAGTTTCCGGTGATCGTCGGAATCTCTTCTTGCAGCATCGATTGTATAGCACAATTTCTTGCTTAGTATACTAAGATATGGATTGAGCATGTAATTCTCATCTTCGGAGTCTTCATTCTCACCTAATAAGATGTTGTCTGCAATACTCGAGATTGGTTTGCACGAATATTATTTACTATCGGATGTTTTTAAATAGAGCGCATCTATATTTTCTGTTAGCATTCTGACATACTGCATTCTGACACGACATTCTGCATGCAGTAACTATGGGTCGATTCAATTGACTAATAGATTTGGTGAAATAACAATAATTACCGTATTAATTGTGAAACGTAAAATTCAGTGTTCAGGCAACGACGCGGTGACGTCTTCGTATTTAAAATTATTCATCGAAGAAAGAGATGTTTTGTTGAGGTTGATGATTATGCAAAGTCTTAAAGCTTGGCTAAAGATAGACAGTGACGTTTTATATATCGAATTTATGTTTTTAATAAAAACTTAAAAAAAATACTTTAAAGTGTTACTAATAATTACAGTGGGCTGTCTTTACGTAGCAGCCCTCAAAGGGCTTAACGATTGTTGACTATCTCCTGGCTAAGTTCTGCGGAGTGTATCTGGTTATGTCTCGCAATAGCAGTGGGAAGAGAGTAATTTTATCGAATATAAATGTAACAAGTATTATTTACACTTTTCAGTGTGTCTATTGGCAAATAAATGGCGCTGTTAATAAAAAAATCAAATTACTATGCTTAACACATTACAAAAAATCTCTAATTAGTGTTTTGTACTCACAACCGGAGAGTCATCGGCGGAGAAGGCCCACACGGCTAAGGCTGCACCCGCAACACCAGCTACTCCACTTGCAATAATTCTTCTTCTAGACATTTTCTGCAAATTTGTAATTAAGTAATTTTGAACAAGAAGACCCAAAATAAGATTTGTTACAGAAAGAATGTACTTATTCGTTGTATTTTCCGTATTGCCCGCACCGTAATATCATTGACCCCGAAATGAAAATCTAATTGCCATACCGTCGCTGATCTGGTAGACACATCGCAACGTGATTACAATTTGGAGATAGTCGCTAATTTATTAAAACGATATAAAATTAAAAGCATTACGGAATAATAAACGAGTAAGGTGACCTTGAAAATTAAAACGTTATCGTCGTCTGTTCTATCTATGCAATAGTGCCGGTGTCTATATTCACCAGACAGGTACCTACCAATTATTCTAATCAAACACGTACTTGACTCATGCTCTTGAATGACTTTCACGATGAAGGATTAACATCGTGTAATAACAATCAAACCCGCAAAATCATTATTTGTTGTAATTATTATACTATACAATTGAGATATTGACATCCAGTTTCAAGGTGGACAAGTAACCACTCAAGTAACCACTCAACACCAGATGGGTCGTAAGACGAATCACCTGTCTACGCAAAAAAAACCTAATTAATTCTTTGAATTATGTATATTTTGTAATGTCTTATAAGGCAGACGATTCAGTGTCGCTTTTGGCTGTAACAATACCTCACTGATAGCTTGGAACTAGTAAGCTTATGGAGACAATGGTCTATCAGACAATGGTCTATCTATTTATCAGGGAGTGCTCAGAAGAATTCTGGTCGTGAACTAAGCTGTGCGTCTATGACACTAAAAAACTTTGTTTAAAAAAAACTAACAACAGACTGGTGAGTTTCTCAAACCAAAGCTAGCTAGCCAATGAGCTAAGTTAAATACGACCTTGGTTTTTTTTTCCTATCTGTACAAATTATTGTGTTGTGATGCATAAATAAGCTAAAACAAAACAGTTTTGTACCATTTTCTACTCTATATATCAGTCAATTTTTTTCGTTTAGCAACCTGATGCGCGTTAGAGTTATCATCAAAATGTTTTTTTAAAATGGTTGACTGTTTCTAGACCGATATTTTTCAAAACAGATGTGTGAGTGTGTGTGAATCTTGTTATTAAGTAGTACAACACTCATAAATATACAAATTCTAGTTCTTACGGTGCGTACTCTTTCTAATATTATTATAAGAAAACGAAGTTGAGTACCGACAGTTAAATAAAACTATTCGACTGAATTCAAATATGTAGTTATCTAGATAGCGAGTATGAATCTCAATGTTAAAAATATTGTTGGAAAACCTGTATAATAAATGTTATTAGCGACCTTCAACAGCAGTTTATAGGTATTGTACATTGTACCTTACAAATTGATGTTCTTAAGTGATTCTAGACACTGCAAGCGAGCTGTTAGAATTGACTTCAATTACACTAAAATAGACTGACTGTATCTAGGGCTTGTGTTTAGGTAAAACAAAGAATAGGTTTTTTTTATTGCTGAGATGGGTGGACGAGCTCAAAGCCCACCTGGTGTTAAGTGGTTACTGGAGCCCATAGACATCTACAACGTAAATGCGCCACCCACCTTGAGATATAAGTTGTGAGGTCTCAGTATAGTTACAACGGCTGCCTCACCCTTCAAACCGAAACGCATTACTGGTTCACGGCAGAAATAGGTGGTGGTTCCTACCTGCGCGGACTCACAACAGGTCCTACCACCAGTAATTACGCAAATTATAATTTTGCGGGTTTCACTTTTATTACACGATGTTATTCCTTCACCGTGGAAGTCAATCGTGTATATTTGTTGAGTACGTATTTCATCAGAAAAATTGGTACCCGCCTGCGGGATTCGAACACCGGTGCATCGCTTTAACACGAATGTACCGGACGTCTTATCTTTTAGGCCACGACGACTTCATTCCTAAATATATTGTATTGCTACATATAGCTTCTTTTTTTTTTTAAACACATTATATTCATTGATTAAATCTACCAGAAAACAATGATGAATTAAATTCATTTAGTACTGAGTCATTCATATTTTAGACAAATCGCGCGCGCGTTATCTATCGATACGTTGCGTACTATTGGAACCGTATCTACCTACTACGCTTCTTATCGTAATAAATATTATTTGAAGTCATCGTGAACAGCTGTGATGTAACGCGGCTGTATTCGTCATTCACGGTATCTAAATTATCACGAAGTCATCACGCGTTTGTCTTTCAATGAAAAGGTTTTCGTTGCTAGTAAGGCTAAGACTACACGATGAATGAAAACTTCTTAGGGCAATCATAAACTTAACATTTTATTATAAATGTTTCTAATGTGGCAACACATTACCATGTGGCAACACTAGTCGTTGTACCTAGTTGTACAAAATTATCTGGTGGTACTTAGCATTGTGTACGAAGAGAAATAAAAGGCTTTCTTTCTGAATCAAGTTTAATGGAAGCTAGCCAACGACCTAAAATAAAATACAGTCCATTTCTCTAAACAAATAAATACTCGACAAAACCCCGATAAACAAATTCCCGAAATTATTCCCAAAGTCGAAATTAATGCTAACCTTAAACTAACCACGAATGGTAAGCTATAGATTTTAATTGATAAGTTATTCTAAAATATTAGAACTTCATACTTTGCGAACCAGCAATCTAAATATGTATACCTAACAATAGAGCTGCTATGTGTTTGTGCATGAACGTATTATTTTTTTAGATTTTTTGTCGATTTGTTGTTATTCGTATACGCTTGTTCGTTTTGACATTACCAAAAATCTGTTAGACTTGGCGAGATCAAAGAATCCTGACACCGAATGTGGATCGCGATATTTGTAATGCGTCTAGTCTATGCCTAATTTTTGTAAGCTACGTGACTAATCGGACGTCACTAATGATTCTTTTGACATGACCATAGATAATACACTTAATATTTGAGAGACATAACCATGGCAACTATTTACAGAAAATTATTCAAATTCAAGATTCAAAAATATTCGTTTTCTTTCAAATTCACTTAACTTTTAAACAATACATTTTAATAATATTGCCATACTTAATAGAGCACGGTGACGTATTCCATGCATTCTATCAATAAAACACAAACTACAATTGAAATATTTATTTTGTGTTTTAATTTGTTATTGCGGTATCTGAGCTATGTTATGGACAGAGAAACATTTAAACTGTTTCAAGGCCATGACCACGACCCTCAGTAATGAGGAAACCGACACAAGGAGGAGGAGCTATGTTAAAAATATACCTACCTACTGGAATTAAAAACGCGATGTTTTATACTACTAAGGTTACTAACGTGTGATTTTTATACTATTGTATTATTATACTTACTTCTATATATAAAGTTTTTGCGATGTTTCACCTGTAAAATGTGTTAAATGATGGTTGGATTAGAAGGTTAGAAGGAAGTTAGGAAGGTTAGAAAGTTAAGCTAAGAACCCTCTCAACAGGAATGAGATAACAAACATCAAATGCTCTTTCTTAGAATCTTGACCATCCTTAATCAAAACGCGTTACTATATATAAATTGAATGCGAATTTGACTAACTCATCTGATCGTTATATCTCTCAGAGACATAAATAAACAAGATTACATACCTATCACATATTACCCACATCAAACGATTTTATCGCTTTAGATCTCAAGAAAGGCTTGATTAAACAAAGTTTATTAAATATAAACATTAAATATTATATACTGCCCTAAGTAGCCCAGTAATCGTGTATTTAACAATATGGAAAAAATAGTATAATCCGTCATGAATGCAATATTTTTATTAAGTGGACAGAAGCTCACAAGTCCCTTCAGTCTCTAGAAACCGGTAAGGTAAACTCAACCTTGATTAAGAAAAAATGCAAACAAATATCTACCGGTTTAAAATTTTAATTTAGACGAGATAAAGAGATAAAAAAGCTGACGTCGATACGTAGGGTTGTCAAAAACTTTCCGACGAACAGGTATTTTCATTTTTAGAAGACAATCTCAAAGCGTAAAAATCTAAGTTTAATAAAATTAATGAAATTTGCGTTGTATTGCTCCTTTTTATTTTGTATTCATAACTTTACTTAACAACAACGTTTAAGAATGAAATAACTAAATATATTTTATTTTAATTGGCTAAGAGTTTGATTACACAACCTTTTACTTTGAAAAGATTTAAGAGTAATTAAATTATGTTATTGCAGTGAAACTTCTTTAGGCGCGTTGAGAGTAAATTTTAACTCGCGACAGATTCATTACGGCTAGAGATAAAAGATACAATTTAGGAAGAATGAAAGTGAGAAAATAGACAGACTTTATGCTCACCTCCATTGTCCGCATTCCTACCACTGTCTAGCCAAATTTAATAGGATCTTTTTATTTAAAAATAATAAATAGGTACGTACGGAAAACAATCATTTATTTAATGATCATAAACTTCTTGTCAATTTAGGAAGTCAACATATATAACTAGCCATGCCAACAACTAGCCAACAACTGCCCGAACGCCCCATAAACAATTCTTAACAGCTGGAAAACAGCTGCTTCGCGAGTGCACCTACATGCAAGAACATAGACTCGACGATTCAGTCACCCGGTCTTCGCTTGTCAAAACTAGAAATCGCAGTAAAATCGTCAAATGTAGCTAAACGCAAAAGTTTAACACAAAACACTATCCCATCGTTAGCACCTACTTTTTTTTTTATGGTTGAGAGATCACTGGTGGCCCGAAGGCCTTTCCAGTTTCACCAGGACAGGTGGGCGAGCAAAGGTTCAGCCAGGAGGGGTGGGATTTGCTAACAGCTGCCCGAGCGCCTCCGAAGGAGACCTTACAATTCAAGAGCAATTGCTTCGCGAATGAATCTACTACCGGATCGGAATCGCGACCCGCTGAGAAGATCCGGCGAGAAACTCAGCGGGCTGATGCATGGGCTAGGTTGCACGTCGACCTCTTTGTCGAGTTCGACGAGTACGGTTACTGGAGTCCCTAAGCCTGCTCCTAGTATTAGAGCTGAAGGCATCTAATGCAAAGGTTATTGGATCTGATGGATCCGTAAGGACGTGTCTAGGGCGTCGACGGTGACTGGCTCCTGCATGATCAGGATTCGGTGAGTAGTCAGCGGCGGCAACGATAAGGCGATTATCATGACGCATAGCCTTATCGAAGTACCGTTCTGACGCTGACTTCATGTATTTCTGGATTGATTCAAGGCCCAGGTCATCGTGTAGGTCAACGTTCCTCACGAACCACGGAGCCCCGACGGCTAATCTGCAAAAGCGGGATTGTAGGGATTGGAGGGTGTCTATGTGTGTGCGGGCCGCGTGAGCGAACACCACACTCGCGTAAGTTATGACGGGCCTTATGCAAGTTTTGTAAAGTGTCACCTTGTTCCGAAGGGACATTTTACTCCGCTTACAGATCATGGGATAGAGTCTGCCGAGAATGAATGCAGCACGGTCGCGGACTGTTTTTATGTGTGGGCGGAATGTCATGGATGCATCCAGGGTGACTCCCAGGTACTTAACCTTCCTGACCCAGGGTATAGGTTGGCCGAAGAGGGTGATCGGGGGTGGCCTAATTCTCTGTCGAGTTCATAGGCGATCATCAGCGCTACTTTCTTTCGTTTTCACGATCTGTTAAACTCGTCTTGTGTTTCTATGTATAATAGAAACAATACTAAGTACATGATGAGTGACACAAAATGTAATAATTCATAATCGAGAGAAACAAATATTTTTCGTCCTCTAAATAGACATTGAGATATCGTGTAGATAACGTAATGGAACGTTCGTGATGTAGGAAAATCTAATCCTAGGACTGTAATAACACTACCATATTTCGCAAGTTTGTTTCATTAATTAAATCAGTGACAGATCATTTCCTTTCTAACATTATTCTACTAGTTTTCCGAATAAATATTCTAACTAGGTACTAATAATATTAAAATATTTGTTGAGAGCCATTCAAAATTTTGAGATTTGATTTCAATAAAAGCGCTCTTAATTTGGAAATCCCAGGAGACGTTTTCCGATTACTTTTAATTGAAGCACAATACGAAAATATGTCTCAGTTAACGTAGAGCGAATTATAAAACTTAAACTGAACATTAAAAAACCATTATTATAGTGGTAAGGAGTTCACCAGAAGAGATCTTCCGAAAGATTTACGAGTTTTGATTGTATTTGAACATAGCGCAAAGCACATCCAAACCTCTTGACTTTGGGCTTAAAGGTCAGCAATACTAGAGGCAAAGGGAAAGCCACGGCCTGCTGTTACGGATTTTTATGTAATCTCGTTAAATGTAGGACATGTCGTAGAGCTCCGGGACATAAAATGATCGTATCGATAAAAATATGGTCGAATAACCCTTCAATAAGTTTCTATAATTTTTAAGGATATATTATATGTAGAATATTTCTGTTTTAATTCATCAGTAATCTTATTGATTCGTGCGTCCGACAATTTAAATACAAAGTCAAAGCATGCCGCCTGCTGATATCTACAATTTTATAACTCTTTATTTTATAATTTCAGTCATAAAACCATGCTAACGCGTTGCCAAGGCCAAAAAACGCTGAGAAATGTACGCTTTTTAAATTTCAATATTCAAGAATCCAATACATGCTTTGGTACAGCATGGAACAATTGTTTTTCATATTTCATATATTATGTACATCTATCTATATAAATAAAAATGAATTGCTGTTCGTTAGTCTCGCTAAAACTCGAGAACGGCTGGACCGATTTGGCTAATTTTGGTCTTAAATTATTGGTGGAAGTCCAGAGAAGGTTTAAAAGGTAGATAAATATGAAAATGCTCAGAATTAAATAAAAATATCAATTATGTTTTTCCTTTGATGTGTCCACCGTCGGACGGACTCCTTTTGTTTGTTTTATAAGTTTATTTTATACAAAAGCTTAGGTTTTTTATTTATCGATTGAGTCACTACGGAGTCTGCCGGGTCAGCTAGTTTTTTAATAAAAATTTTCACGTTTCACGAGGCCCAACTGCGCACGGATTTTCTTTTATTTAATTGGTACACAGAAACACATTCGAGATAAGAACAATTGAATACCATGAATCACGGAGCACTTATAAAAATCGAATGGAACCTACACAAAAAGATGCCATGCTATTTAAGATGTCTGGAATAATTATGGTCAAAACGTATATGCATGAAAGTTTCCATCATTTTCTACAGAACCGACAGAGGACACCTAATTCTATAATTAAAAATGAAACGCATTAACCCGTTCATTATTACAAAGGTTATATTATATACCTAGGGGGCTCGATAGGCTTTCTTCTTTTATTTTTTATTATACATATTTTGTCTGACCGCAAAAGGTAACAAACACAACTATTATAGATCGGAATGAATGACCTTTGCTTAAAGTTGCATTCCCCGTTAGAATCTGCAAGACACTGTGATCTATCTATTATATTTCCATGATTAAATATAATCCTATATACCTACTCAAGAATTGTTGTGCATTCAAGGAAAGTATTTGTGTCTGATGAATTTTAATTGGCTATCTCTTATAGAATTATCACAACGAGATTATCATTCCGTAATAAAAACACATCATTGAGCGAATTATAAATTTTGTAATTTACGTTGGCCACGTAATAGATCATACCTAAATATAATATATTAGACAATTCCATTTTTATTTTTATTTTAAAACCAACAATTTATATTATTTACATTTTAAGATTGGCGCGCGATGATGTATTTCTCAGAGAAAATATTTATTTTAATTTATTTCGTTTATTTTATTCATTTAGTTTTTTATTTCTTAAATGTGCTCGATAAATTTGTTTTTATTGAGTATTTATTAGATGTTATACGAGAGGGTACTTTAATATTTCCTTTCAGTAGTTATTGAAAGGTTTTATGTTGTACAAAATCGAGACTATTCCCATACAGATTTATTGATGCCTTTACATCGATTAAGTCTTTCAATAAACCAGTAATGGTTGAGTAAATGATTAAAATAGTATTATTATTAAAACCTTTAGTGATCAACAAAGTTAATACATAAATCGGCTAATAAAGTTCAGATACAAGTGTTTATTTTTTTAGTAGATATTCACAGCTCTCTTCCTGAGAACCTATTATTAGTACGACACTCTGTAAGGCGGGTGTGAACTTTAAAGTCAATATACATTTTTTTATTGCTTAGATGGGTGGACGAGCTCATAGCTCATAGCTCATAGTAAACACGCCACCCACCTTGAGATATAAGCTCTAAGGTCTCAAGTATAGTTACAACGGCTGCCCCACCCTTCAAACCGAAACGCATTACTGCTTCACGGCAGAAATAAGCAGGGTAGTGGTACCTACCCGCGCAGACTCACAAGAGGTCCTACCACCAGTAATTATGCAAATTATAATTTTGCGGGTTTGATTTTTATTACACGATGTTATTCCTTCACCGTGGAAGTCAATCGTGAACATTTGTTGAGTACGTATTTCTTTACAAAAATTGGTACCCGCCTGAGATTCGAAAACCGGTGCATCGCTCAACACGTATGCACCGGACGTCCTTTAAGCCACGACGACTTCAAACATAATAATATCATTACGTTGTATGTCTTGCATAAAATTAAAACGTTTATAACTTCCTTTTATTCAAACACTAGCGGCCCGCTCCGGCTTTTTGTAAATAATAATGTGTTCTACAAAGCCATAGTACACTATTGTATTCTATCATCAATATTTATCGCAGCGCACGTGATGTATAGAATATTTTAGGTAATTTTTTTACACCTTTGGTTACATTATTGGAGTTTTAGTAAGGATCCCTAATAAAAAAAAAAAAGAATATAGCCGATGTCACTCGGGGATAGTGTAGCTTCCAAACAGTGAAAGTATTTTTCAAATCGGTTCAGTAGTTTCGGAGCCTATTCAATACAAACAAACAAACAAATCTTTCCTCTTTATAATATTAGTATAGATTGCGTTACCATGACGTGATGGTTATTAAAATATAAAACCTGGCTCAGTGACACTGTAAATAAATTTATTTGATAGGCCCGCGTATTTATTTATTGTGGATTATACTATTTTTGTATTGTGTCTTTTGTTTTGTTTTGTAAAATTACGTTACTAATAACTATGTTTAAGGTCGCATTCAATACTAATCTTGTATGAACCTTGAATACTGACGTTTGAAAAATGACTTACATAAATGTTTGTCTATATCAATTATGAGTTCCTGTCGTCAAACCAAATTCAACAACAAACTCTCGCAAAAGTCCTTGAAAACTCCATGTAGCAACAAGATTTCCATAAAGCTGATTTGCACAGTAATTATAGATTATGTTTCACTCAATGCTAGACTTGATTACTAAATCGATTATCGCGTGCGAGCGTCTGTCTGGTAGAGAGGTTTGATAACAGCTCAAGGCCTTACTCCATGTGTTGATAAAATTATAATTACATATCACGTATACATACATTGATACAATGTAGATTTACTACGAGGAGTATTATCTATTAATTGTAGGAATTACGTCTGTTCGCCGATTTACTGCAGACGTAACTTTTAAACTACTACATATTATGGACGCTGTCAGGAATAATGATGATAATCTGCGTATATGAAGTCTATGTATTCATAGGGAAGGAAAAACAAAACTAATCCTTGTTAGGTTCCGTACAAGGTCACAATTCTAATGTCAATATTCTAAATCCTCGTGGCCTAAAGGATAAGACGCCCGATGCATTCGTATCAAGTGATGCGACTGTGTCCGAGTTCGATTCCCACGGATGGGTAACAATTTTTCTACTAAATACGTACTTAATGCTCACAAATATAATGTTCACGAACTATTTATTATGATTTTCGTAATTAGTGGTGGTAGGGCGTCTTGTGAAAACAGAAAAGTAGACACCACGGTCCTGCCTATTTCTGCCGTGAAACAGTTTCGTTGAAGAGTAAGGCAGCCGTTGTACTATAAAAAAATTAGACTTAGAACTAAGTCTAAAGGTGGGTCGCGGCATTTACGTTGCTAATGTGAATGGCTCGGGTATCCACTAAACACCAGATGGGCTGTGAGCTCGTCCACCCACCTAAGCAAGAGTAAAAAAAAATACTGTTAAATGTCATTACGAGTATATCACATCTGTTAATATTGAAGAAAAATGTTTAGTACAGTCTTGGTAGTACACTACGGCTCCTAGGGGCTAATTTCCAGGTTTTTTTCCTACATAGTCGCTGATAGTCTAGTGGGTTATTCCAGCTATACTCAGACGGGAGTTCCCAAAATGGCTATATTTTTAAGAGCGATAAAATACTGTATGCATTAGTATCGCATTAGCGCCTATCGTTTTTATTTACATTTATATATAATGTATTATTTTAAATGAAATTATGCTTCGATCCTTTATTCTTTTTGTGTAGATCAGAAGATAATGGAACGGTATTATTCCATAGTACACAAGATAAACCTTGCTGATGAGGCCACGTCTTGCCAGGCCTGTCTTGCATGAAAGAGATGAAAACTACTAATCACACAGACCAAGATGTTTGTATGTAGACTATGTAGTTATCTCCAATTGCAGGATGCACGCCGGCGTTTGTTTGGAGATGAGTATAGTTCATCCGAGGATAAGAGGGAAACAAAAGATCCCGAGGATCCAAGTGACGAGCAATTGTTTGCCAAGACTTTAAAATGGACAAATAAATGTGAGCATTAATATAATATAACGTACTAATAAAATTACAGTACAAATCAACATTCATCTAAAGACACCGTTAGTGGTAATTTAGTAAGTAGCACTAAATGTGAGCATGATTGAATCCTATAAATAGCGTCAAAATCTCGGCGTTAAATCGGGTACGTAGGTATCGTTATGAGACAATTCAAGCTCGAGTAAACGGTGAGCACGATGTGTTTATGTACGAATATTCTGTCTGAGCAGCATGCCACAGATTGGTATTGTAGCCAGAACTAAAATAGCGACAGCTTGTGAAATTGTCGCGATGCGCGGTCCGTGAACTCAGCTGACGATTCTGGGCCCTATCGAGCTGCGATCACTCTTAATTTGAATAGAAACAAATACTCAATTATTGGAAAGAATTAATTATAAATCACAATTCGTATAGAAAATTAAAAAGCTAGAACTTGTTTTAGTACATTCCAAATACAGCGCTTGTACTGTTATTAGGATGAAGTAAATGTAATTGACAAACACAATAGGTAGGTATATAAATTTATGTTGAAACACGTTAATACTATTTTATATTATATATATGATACACTAATTAAATACCTTTAACGTATACAAGTAATGTGTATGTACATCATGAACGAATAATTTAATTTATAGCCATTTCCTCGCAATTAACGGAGTCTTTGGTATTATGTCACAACAGTAATAACATTATACAATATACGCCTGCAGTGCCGACGCACTACATTTATGAATCATCAGGAAAAAAAGGTCATTTGTATTCATTACCGAAAAGCTATTGTATTTATGGGGGGTTCCTAATTTTAAAATTTATTAAGTAATCTAGTTTTGTGATGAAATTAATCGCGTCCCTCACATCACAGCATACAAAATTGCGTAATTTCCAAGATTTTAGTAGTTACCTAAATTAAAAAATTAAGGGATTTTATACTACAAAATCCATGTGTTCAAATAGTGACACAGTAGATACCTACTAATAAGGTATGTGAAATTTGAGTGAGTGTTCAATAATTAACAACACGTACCTTTATTTGTAATATACCGTACAGGAAAAATTATTAGATTTATTACATGAGTATCCTCAATAATAGTTTTATGAATAATACAAAAATCTACGCAAGGGGAACGACTTGCAAAACTTTGCGTATTTTTACCGCACTACAGTTGTACTAATTCACATCACTATTCCATTCAGGTTACGTTAGAGGTCACATTGAGGTGTTAAAATTGTCTCTACATTATTCGAACTAAAGGTGGCGTATCATCGCGGACGCTACATGCGCGGGTTACCTAAACGGCAACGATCACTCTGCCGACTGGACTAGATTTGGACGTTCGATTTTGACTCATATTGTACTGTTGACATTGAACAACACTAACTTCAGGCGAAAGCGCACAACCTAAAACGTGCGCGTGGAAAAAGAACATTGTAAAATTTCGAGCTCGCATTTAAATCTTTTAATGAGAAACTCATGAAATCCATCGACGTCATTAACTAATGTTTTATCGTTTTTTTTAAATAATCTAATAAGAAACAAACATTGCTTTCCGTGCTAAATTTGATAGAAAGAATTTTATTCCAGTACACTTCTATTAAATTTGTTTTAAATCTTTTGCTAGAGCGCCACCTGCTGATCAACGATAGAACCATTTTCTTGGGTTTCTAGTTGCTGCCATCTATTGGTATAGTTATAACTCTATTTTATTAAACACCCGTTGAAATTTCTGTTACCTATTCTTTAATGCAGAGATTTTCCACGAGCTTGTGGCGCACCGGATCTTAAGCAAACACTGAAGCCCATGGACATTTGCATAACTGCTATCCACCTTGGTCAAGTCTAATTGTATTGTATCTATCCCACCTTTCAAATCGCAACACCCGCAACACGCTGTTACCTAAACATGCCACAAAGTATTTGTATCTAGATATAAACAGACAGACCGACAGCAGGCATATTTTCTCCTGTTTGTCAACTATATGTTGACCTTGTATACCTTGACCCTTTAATGTTGATATTAAGGTTTAGAAATTTTAGAGCGGTGTGTCCTAACGGTGGGGCCCACGTCCCACAAGGGGGCAATTTGATAATTGAGGGGAGCAATCGCACTAAATTAATATAGAAAATCTGTATTAAAATTATTTTGAATTTGAATTTCAGCTTTTTATTATATGTTTTGAAATATTACTTACTGTGTTCTAATAACAATTTCATAGTGATCTCTTTCTAAACCTATAATTTATGTTTCTTAATTGAACAAATCCATTTTTTAATGTTAAAAATTATGTAATGGGGGGCATAAACATTTTAAAAATGTTACAGTGGGGCATGGCACAAAAAAGTTTGGGAAGCACCGATCTAGAGGGTTGCTCTTTAGAAATAATGAAAATGAACTCAAACATATTGTGTACGTAATCTTCACAAATAAACCATTTGTTTTTTGTCCTTGTGCTTCTTTTTACCATTTAAAAAGCTTCCACCGCATATGATCACGATTAAGCTCTTCTTCTAGGTTATTTTCTCGTTCCGTTTTGTTTAACAAACATCTCGAATTTCCTTGTTATCGAATTTAGTTTAATAATTCTATGGCCAATTTTACTTGCACTGTTGTTTATTATCTTCTGTAAGTCGAATAGTTAGTGGCGACGTATTTTAGTATCAATGTATTTTTTTTGTTTTTATAAGTGACTGCTTGACGCCGCGTCTCGAATTTTAAGCCGTAAGCCGAAATTATGCTTATAACTAAACTACCGGAAGTTTTTTAATAAATAAAAAAGTAGATTTAGATCAAAGTTTTATTACACATAAATGTCAGACCTGCTTAAATTACATATAGAGAGAATTAATTACTTTTCCTTCTTCTCAGATGAGAGGCTGTGGTACAGCTTGGTGATCTCATTAGATACAATGTTTTGAACTACAGTGCCGTTCACGTCGATGAAGTTGGCAAACGACTTGGTCACGGATGCCTCGCGAGTGTTGCCATTCGTGTCTCGCATAACAATTACGAGATTGTATTTATCGTCGTGTCTACAAAATTAAAATAATTACATTAAAGTACAAGTAAAATTTGGATACAACTTTGATAATCGCAGCAGTGATATTAGACAAATATTATTAATTAATTTTATTTGATAGGCGCTAGAAGATAGAAGAAATTCTGCACTTTCACTAATGCGCCTATCAAATAAAATTAATTAATAATAATTGTCTAATGTCACTGCTGCGAAAGCGAGTGAAGAAAGAAAGTTGTCGTGGCCTAACGGATAAATTGAAGTCGTCGTGGCCTAACGGATAAGACGTCCGGTGCATTCGTGTTGAGCGATGCACCGGTGTTCGAATCTCAGGCGGTTACCAATTTTTCTAATAAAATACATACTCAACAAAATGTTCACGATTGATTTCCACGGTGAAGGAATAACATCGTGTAATAAAAATGAAACCCGCAAAATTATAATTTGCGTAATTACTGGTGGTAGGACCTCTTGTGAGTCCGCGCGGTGGGTACCACCACCCTGCCTATTTCTGCCGTGAAGCAGTAATGCGTTTCGGTTTGAAGGGTGGGGCAGCCGTTGTAACTACTTGAGACCTTAGAACTTATATCTCAAGGTGGGTGGCGCATTTACGTCGTGGATGTCTATGGGCTCCAGTAACCACTTAACGCCAGGTGGGCTGTGAGCTCGTCAACCTACCTAAGCAATACAAATTAAAAAAAAGAAGAGTAGTAGAAAAAATTAATAATTCAATTTCACTTTAGACTGAAGGATGTAAAGCAATT
Source organism: Bombyx mandarina (assembly GCF_003987935.1). The sequence goes on from NW_021011539.1 coordinate 1,206,629, forward strand.
TTAATAATAATCTCATTTCATTTACAAATAATCATGCAATCTCTAATTTACTCTTTTATGTAAGCAAGTCCTCTTAAGCCAACCATCTGATAAAATTAAAGGCCTAAATATAACTTTCATAGATTTTTCACAAGTAACAATTCTGCCACAACACAATTCTATCTCAAACCATTATTAGTACTGTATATACATGTTGTATAGATACAGTGGGTATCTTATAATCAGAGCTTACACTAGCTTGCTGCCGGCAGGTTCAAACTTGTAGGCGCAGCTTTCTTTTAAATTTCAGCTAATGTTAGCCATGGGCGACGATAACCACTCACCATCAAGTGGGCCGTATGCATGTCTGCCTAAATTTTTTTTCCTACCTACCCTCTGGTAGCCTATGTGGCCATTCCAGCTTAGCCTGGAAAAAATTACATAAAAACACAGACAAAGGCAGACATCTAATTTATTTAATATTATTAAGAGATCTGGGCAGATTCAACAACTTGGTGTTCAGTGTACGCTGTTATGAAAATTGTCATTGCAATATCTTTAATTCTAGTCCTTTAAACATGAGGTAGAAGTCCCCATTGTTTCTTACATCTTTGTTAATTTAAACATATTGCAAGGTTGATTTCATACAATTTTGTATCAATTCGAGGTATAATTACAAGATCACACTTGCTACTGTACGTAACAAATGTAGGCCATTACTTGCTGGTCATAAATGCGCTTCATTTTAAATTTAAGTCACCTGTAAAATCCAATGATTTTATTACAATATAGGATATACTCAAGTAGTAGGAAGTAGACTTACTTCTTTACATAAGAACTGGCTTCCCAGACCCTGGTGTTATTTCCAACCTTCTCCTTGGCTACCACAAAGATGCCCTTCTCTTTGAATGTAGTGTAGAGGGTCAAAATACCCATCAGTATGAAATATGATGACACGCAGATGATTAGAACCAGTCTGTAAATAGTGGTAATTTTTTTATAAACTTATTTAGATATTCACTGTCTACAGACTCTACTCTGGACCGATACAGTTAGCAGAACTAAAAGAGTACAATGTGAATGCAGCTGTTGTTGCAATATGAAGTAGATGTTTTAACTATTGAGAGTAGTATTGATTATCTAGACCTTCACACCAGACTTAGGGAAGGCAATGAGGCACTTATACTAATACGGTGTATAAATGGAGCATAGCAGTTCCAGTTATTAACACATAAAATTCTCATAACTCTTATATTATATAAGTTACTAATGAGTTCCATAAGATTTATCAATTTAGTGTAGACAAATTCTATGATTAACCATTGGCATTTCAAAGGAAATAAAATTAAAATTCAACTATACAATAACAGTCAAATACATTGGTGGTTTTTTTACCTTGATTGAGGGAATGGATAAAGATAATCCCATAGCAGTGCGTAAAGGGCCACACCAACAGCCAGAGCACAGAGGAACAGTCTACCGTCAATTAGAGCAAAGCTTTCCTTGCATTTTAAGTCTCCAGTCATTACCTAAAAATTTTTTTTAATAGACTAAATTAATTTCTACACACAAACACAAACTATACTGAGACACTGAGACCTTAGAACTTTTAATCTCAAGGTGGGTGGCGCATTTACGTTGTAGATGTCTATGGGCTCCAGTAACCACTTAACACCAGGTGGGCTGTGAGCTCGCCACCCATAAGCAATAAAAAAAATATTGTTACAATGCTTAGTTTTATATTCAAATGAACATTATGTTTTTTTTTCTCTCCCATTTCTTGGCCTGCACGGTTTGTGCGTCAGCCATGAACATTATGTTACTAAATGTTCAATGGACAAAATTTAAATAAACAAAACTATGTATTACCTCTCTAATAGCATCATCAACAGCATTTTTTGCTGCAGCACCATCCCATTTGTTGATCTTTGCAGCCTGAAATTATAGTTTTTTCTGTAAATTTCCAAGTTATAGTCGTCTTAAATCTCACTTTTTTGACACGGGTGTTCCAAACTACCCCTTCTCGAAGGGGTAAACCATGAATATGGGTATCATAACAGTACATAGTAGTATCAGTACATCAGTAGAGTAATAAGATTTTAGTAACTTTAAAGCCAGTCATTTTCTAGTAAAATAAGTAGAATAAAATTAAAAGTAAATAGATTTTAAAGTGACGTGTCCTAACACCACGCACAGTTGGCAAGAAAACTAAAGGTGCCGAGATCTTTAAAGTAAACGTTAAAATACCTCCGCCGTTTCAGACATGTTGTATATATTAAAATAACTTATTTAGCGTTGTTTTATAAATTTTAAGTTCAGATTTCAGTTAATTTTTCCAGGACAAACTTAATTTTAATTTTCGATACTTTTGACAGATACTTGGCAGCTAAGAGTGTATTATCTATGTTAAATGCTTAGTAGCATAGACCATTTTGTTTGATTCTTCATTGAAACCGCAAAGGGAACGTTATTCATACAATATATTTTTAAATACAAATACCCAAGTCACGTATTTTGTCCGTAAGTGATTTAGAATTAAAAGAGGAGAGATAGACAATAATGCAGGTATTGGACGTGATTAAATAAAACGTTGAGAATTTACTAAGGGGTTCAGTGGGCATATTAGAACACCCCAAAAAGCCACATCCAGCGATTTGATTTAATTGTTTCGCATTTATGCACAACATACTCAACGGTTAATAAAATTAATAAATCACCGTTATTGCAAATTACTAACATAAATCATCACCAATTTCAATTTGGATTATTTGGCGGAAACGTGATTTTTCAATATGCAGTTTTTTTTTCAGATCAAAGAGTAAGTAATAATATAGTGAAAAGGTTTAGTATTCCTAAAAGTTTACAAGTACATGAAAATGGAATAATATCTCTAAAAATGACTCCTTCAAACTTTTCTTTTATAGAAACGATTGTTTAAAAGACATGTTAAAATAAACTGAAAGCGGGTAAAAGGTCAAGTGACCAGTGGCCGTAAACAAATGATTAAAAAACAAATTGAAGTTGAAAATTGAAATGGATTGAAATTGAAATGAATTCCGACATAACGAAATACATAAATGACTGTATGCGGTTTTCTTGACAAATAAGGAATCATCCATCATAAGTTAAAAAAGACTAGTTTGGTCGCTTATTGGTCAAAGTTTTGTTACTGTTTTAAACTGACAAAATACGACTATTCGTTCAGTGACAAATGTAAGGAATACTAGTTGTTCCAAAAAGTGATGGTATGTAAGAACAAAATTGTATCTAATGTTTTCCTTAGTACCGATGGATAAACTTTGCTGATTTGCAGAAAATATTTAAATTACGTTATTAAATCATAAAACATTAGATATCATATAATTTTCATATTTTAACACATGTGGCATTGACAGCATCAACAATGAACGAAAGAGGTCATAATATGTAAGCCCCACCATGTTATTACTGTTGTCAAAATATGTAATGTAATTTTGTAGGTTGTTTGTTGCTGCCTCCGAGTAGAAGAGCAATGGCGAAGCGAAAGAAGGCTGCGACAAGGACTGTCGCGACGAGGCGCACTAGTCGGCGCGGGAAACAGACGAGTAGTGTCGCGCCTACTGAGGGCGAGCCCTCTGCGTCCGTCGAAGCCACAGCCGAAAATAACGAGCCTCCGTCTCCTCAGCCCAGTACCTCTGAGCTCCAGTCAGGATCCAATGATGACCACAATATCTCAGAATCACAACCATCAGAGATACAGGAGACAACCTCTAAACCCAACCCTGTTCCAATCATTTCATTGCACAAGAAGTTTGGCAAATACAGATGTTTGTTCAATAGTGATGATGCATTTCTTAGAAAATATGAAATTGGGAGTGATAGTGAAACCAACAGTAGTATGGAAATTAGAATAGTTGACCCATGTGCCAGCTCTGAGTCTGATTCAAATGCTGCAATAGATACACAATCAGATACAAACAGTGTTGTTTGTATCAGTCCAATGAACAGTGTTACAAATGTAGTGCAGTGTAGCTCAAGAGATATATCACCTTTGACTGTAACACATCAAGCCTCTGAAAATCATGAACGAGAGTTGGATGAGCAAAAAAATAGGGATCTGGAGTCTCCTTCAATATTAGATGATAATTCTCAAATCACTGATGATTTTGATGAAAAGATTGAGATCACAAGGAAAGAAAGCCCTGTGATGATTGAAACAGATGCTCTTTCAAAAGAAGCAATTTCATCTAAAAATCAAGATTTATGTCCACAATATAATGAAACTGATCATAGTATTCTTCTGGAGGATGACCAAGCGGACTACAATTGTGATGATGAGGAAATTATAACAGTTGTACAAATAGTTGAAGATGACAATCCAGAACTTTACTATGACATCAAAATAGATAGCCCAAAAGTTAATGCAGGACAATTCGAACAAGAGCAAAGTAAAAAGTCTCAAGAGATAGATTTTCAGAGACATTTTCAGAATTTAAAATTGAATTCAATTGCTGAATCCACCTCTCCAATGGAATGTTCAGAAATTATTGATATTACAACACCATGTGGCACTCCAGATCTCCAAACACCCAAAGACAGTTTGAATGATCTGTTAATAAGACCAGATCCTAGTTTGACACCTAGTTCAACTCTATCAGACGATAGTAATTGTTCTCGGGCAGATCACATTCAAAACAACTCTAATGATTCAGCTGAGTCATCACCAACAGGGGTACGCAGGTCGAATCGTATAAAAACAATAAGTAATCTCAAACAAAAAACTAAAGGTTATGGTCTAGTAAAGACCCCACTGAAAAAGGCTCTGATAACTCAAACAAAGTTAAAATTAGAAGAAATTGGATCTGACAGTCAGGAGAAATTTAGTGATCAGGGTAACACAGCTCCAAATTCTCCTTCGTTTCCAGTTCCATCAGAGATGCCTGTAAAAGTAAAGTCTAGGTGGAGGCGGTCTAGTGAGTTAGAAATGGGAACAAACTCTCCTGCTAGCTCACCATTAGCTAGTCCAGGTCTGCCCCAACGTATGCCGGCTGTGAATGAAGGGAATGAAAGTGAAGAGCAGGAGTCTGTAGCTCTAAGTAAAGAAGCATATGATAAAATAATCGAAGACAGAATGAATCAGTACCAGCATTTAGATGAGAATGAGTATTTATGTGAAAGGATGATTAGTAAGGAAACTAAGAAAATGATCTGTGACTGTTTCATGACCAAAGAAGAGTTAGAACGCGGTGAACTAGCATGCGGTGAAGATTGTCTTAATAGACTACTTATGATTGAATGGTGAATATTGTAATTGAGATAAGGTTCAAATTTTGTTCCGTGATTTTTAAGCAGACTAATAATTAGAATTGTCAATACATTCCAGTAACTCCAGATGTCCTGTAGGAGATCGTTGTACAAATAGAAGGTTCCAGAAGAGAGAGAATGCTGCTATAAAAGTTTTCTATGCGGACAAAAAAGGCTGTGGAGTTGAAGCTAATGTGGACATACCAACGTAAGTAGTGTAAAACATGATAGCACAATCAATTTTGTGGTTAGACTGTTCATTATAGTCCAGAGCATGATATAAAAGTGCAATGCGAATGTTCAATCTTGAAATGCAGCTAATTATCCTCAAAACAACAACATGGCAACTTTTAATTGAAAAATATATATACATTTATGTAAATGCTGATATTTTTCATGGCTACTTTGTAAGGATTATTTTTGTGATAACCTTGATGGCTGTGACATTTACTATATATATCCAGGCACTGAAAATGTATCATAAGTAGTAAAATAATAAGTAGTTGTTCATGTCACAAAGTTACCATTATATGTTTATGATTCTGATTCCTCCAAAAATGACTACTATTTTTGGTTACTTATTGATTTAAGATAATGGATAAGACTTGGGTTTAGTATGAATGTATTCACATTATATGAATGATTAAGTGGTATTTCACAAAAAAAAAATCATTTGTCTTCTCTGACAGCACTTTGAAGCTTACACAGACTACTTAGTAAAATGTTGTCTAGTAGCCTTGTCAATTTTTTTAACCATAATTGAAAAATAATGTTTCATAGTAGAGTCGAGAGTCGAGTAGAGTAGTCAAGAGATAATATTATGTACAAAATAAAATTAGATTATAAAGTTTTTTATTGCCCACAAGTACTGTTTTATTATTTTATCGACATGACATGATAAAAATGGTTATGTACGTTCTTACTAAATGCCGCTAACAATATGAGAATAAGTAGAAAAATAAACACTTTACAGATTTTATTAGCAATTCTAATAAATGTTTTATCTCTGCAGCATGCACTCCTAGTTCATGCTTTACTTTCGTCTGTATGGACTTATCTATAATTGTTATTGAAACATTTTTTTATATTGCTATTTAACACCTGTTCAATCAATACCTTTTAGTTTTTTACTTTTGAATAAAAACTAATCAAGTGAAACAGGATACTTCATCTTTGTCTTCAGAGTGACTGTCCCGTTAGTCTAGTAATTAATGACAAGGCCAGAGTATCTTTACAAAAATACATTGAGTATTTAAGGTCAGGATGTATGTACTTATTCTTGTCTCAGATCTGTATGTTATCCGGTAGATACATAACCATAACATAGAAAATTGTGGTGGCCAGGTAGGTAGGTGATATGTTGGATGATAAAAATCTAAAACTGTAATGAATTTTCAGGGGTGAATTTCTGATGGAATATGTAGGGGAAGTTCTAGATTATGAACAATTCTACAAACGCGCTCAAGCATATTCGGATGAAAATAATCTCCATCACTACTTCATGTCTCTAAAAGGTGATACGGTAATAGATGCTACGATGAAGGGGAATATATCAAGATTTATCAATCACTCGTGTGATCCTAATGCTGAGACACAGAAGTGGACTGTGAACGGGGAGCTGAGAATTGGGTTCTTCAGTAAAAGAGATATTGTAGTCGGAGAGGAGATCACATTTGATTACCAGTTCCAGAGGTTTGGGTGAGTGGAATATATGTCTCTATCACGCATCACAAATTAAAAACAATAAAGGTAACATAAGTTAAAAAAAAAAGAATCATTAGTGGCTTTAAACAGCAATAAATAATAATTATTGTTTAAGAAAAATTGGACTCATGGAAGATTTACATGTATAATTTTTTAGTGGCACTCAACACAATAAAAACAATGACTGAATACATTTTGTAATTTATTAAAATAATAATAACAAAATTATTTTTCATGGTCCTAGTAAATCTCTAAGAAATGAAAAGCAATTCAATAGTCAATATAGCTATGCAGTCAGTACAACCGCATTCCATACGCACACAGATAACGAATCACGACTTACAAATTAAATTGGGAACGTATTGTTATTTGTTGTTATGTTATTGTTATTTATTGTTATGTTATTGTAATTTATTGTTATGTTATTATTATTTATTGTTATATTATCGTTATTTATTGTTATGTTATTATTATTTATTGTTACATATTTATTCTTATTGTTTTCATACAGGAAGGTCGCTCAGCGCTGTTATTGCGGCACCGACAACTGTCGCGGCTGGATCGGTGGCGAGCCTGACTCTGACGACGAATATGATGACGAGGTAAATCATACTCTCATTCAAAATAATAATAAAAATTTTTTTGAAGTATTATTGTCGAGTGTATTGGAAAATTACATAACTCACATGAACCTGAAAATATATAAATTGTCTTATTTAAAAACCATTTTATAAATTAGAAATGTTTTCTTTTATGTTTTGTCTTCGCTGAGTTTCCGTAAAAAAATGTCGTGCAATTAAAAACTAACTAACACGATTAATATTAAAAACAGGAGGAGGAAGATGTGTCCACGTCAAAGTCTAGTACGTCTGAAGGGGCGCAGTCCGAGTCGACGAGCGCGGAGCAGCCGCTGCCGAAGCCTCGTAAGCCGAAACGTGACCGCAAATATAAACCTAAGCCGCCCGAACTTGAACAGGACGCTGACGTAAGCAAAAACCGTTTTTACTAACTAATTCAAGTCACTAATTCAAATTTTCATTTAACAATCTAAGTCATATTTCAAGTAACGTCAGACAGTGGACAGGTCATCAATCTGAGAACTGCTTGACGTACCATATATACACATTTGTAGATTTCTTAATAAATATCATACATGAGAGTAAAAGAATAAAAAAATATTACGCACCCAAAACTCATTGATAATGAGAAATATGACATAAAAGGCCCTTTTTAGTGCTGAAAAAATTTGTAATTGAATTTCTGTTGGAACTAAAAATATGAAAACAACTTATGATTGATCAAAATTGCAGATTGAAGAAGATTTAGAAGCATTAAATCGCACTGGCGTGAAGAATCAATCGCATACGTTGCGGCTTTCTCGTACAGTTGTCCGTGCCAAAGGAAGAAAAGCGCAGATAGCTTTACTAAGACTGCTGAGAGACGCAGATCTGCCGTGTCGAAGACTATTCTTAGACTACAGGGGTCTGAGATTATTGGCGCCTTGGTGTACTGATGCTCCGTTAGACTTCAAGTACGTAGTGTTTTGAACAATTTTTTTGAGAGCTTCATTTTGACAGGTTTACAAACAATGATGTTCAGTTATCAAACCACTATATGCAGTCTATAACTGATATTTTATATTTATTTCAAATTGATTGATGCTCCTACTGTCTCTAATAGTCATATAAATATAATAGACACATTACAGTCTGAAATGAAACGATTTAGTCTACAAAACAAATCATCAATCAATCAATCAATCATTTGCCTTTTCAGATTGGAAATGCTGCAGACAGTAGATCGGTTGCCAATCCCGAACAAGACACTGGTTCAAGAAAGCCGTTTCTTTATAATTGTGGAGCGTTGGTTGAGTACGGCGGACACTCTACCAGATAACAATGTATTCATTGATGAAGCCACCGGTAATATACGAAATTAAATAAAAATGTAGGACTAGTAAAATCGACAAAAAACAAAACCATAATGTTTGATACCTAATTTACAAAAAGGATAATAAAAAATATAAACGGTTGAGTGCCCCAAAACTGAAAAAATGTTAATTCAATTTCAGGTTTGCCCATTGACTTACCAAATGGACCAAATCCAGAATCTGCTGTGAGTCCAGACAAGATAAAGGAAAATACGAATATTATCGAAAAAATAAAGGATCTATCGAGCCAATTGCTTGAACGATGGTCCAGTTTAAAGGTATGTGATATATTTTTTACACTTTTGCTCAACGAACTGCTGAAATGATAGAAGTATGGAAAGTAACAAATAATATTAATTTTACAACAATTCACTTTTTATTTCAGGAAGTTTTCAAAATACCTAAGAAAGAGCGAATACAACAAATGAAAGAACATGAACGTCAAGCCAATGTAGAACGACGTGCTGCTGACTCGAGCGGTTCCAGAGATAGGGATAGAGAAAGAGATAGAAGAGAAGAGAGAGATAGGGAAAGAGAAAAGGAAAGGGAACGCGATAGAGAAAGGGAAAGAGAACGAGAACGTGACAGAGAACGTGAACGGGAAAAGGAGAAAGAGAGAGAAAGAGACAGACATAGGGAGAGAGAAAGAGACCGTGACAGGGATAGAGATAGAGATGACAGGGATAGAAGAAAAAGAAGAGTTAGTCCCGAGGGAAGGAGAAGTATTCGGTGAGCTATATATATATATTACTTAATGAAACCACAGTAGATTTATTCAAAATGTGATATGTAGATATACAAAGTGAGTGTCGTTAGTTTTTTGAGACTACAGTGATTCCATCTTTGTCTGTTCCTGTCTTATGTCGTTGTTCGAGTCTAGTGACTGCCGCCTTTGAGGCAAGACCTTATTTTACAATGCCAATTGCATTCTTATAGGTTTAGATGGAGTTAATTCTTAAGATGAAGCTACATCATTTTACGTACTTTGAAAATGTTTCTTTCACAAACTAAACCTACACCCTTAAATTATATCTTTTGAAAATTCGCTTTTAGGGAAGTTAAAATATAAATAAATCAGAACACAATGTAACATGAACAACACTTGAAGTCGTCGTGGCCTAAAGGCTAGGACGTCCGGTGCATTCGTATCGAGCGATGCACCGGTGTTCGAATCCCACAGGCGGGTACCAATTTTTCTAATGAAATACGTACTTAACAAATGTTCACGAGTGACTTCCACGGTGAAGGAATAACATCGTGCAATAAAAATCAAACCCGCAAAATTATAATTTGCGTAATTACTGGTGGTAGGACCTCTTGTGAGTCCGCACGGGTAGGTGCCGCCGCCCTGCCTGTTTCGGCCGTGAAGCGGTAATGCGTTTCGGTCTGAAGGGTGGGGCAGCCGTTGTGACTATACTGAGACCTTTGAACTGTATCTCAAGGTGTGTGGCGCATTTTGCGTTGTGGATGTCTATGGGCTCCAGTGCCCACTTGGCACCGGGTGGGCTGTGAGCTCGTCCACACATCTATGCAATAAAAAATAAATAAAATAAAAACATAATTGAAAATCAATTCTTAGGCGGCATTTAGGGTTTCAAGGGAAATCGGCGGCGGCGTCAGTTACCTTTGCATAAATTTGCAGGTCCGCCAATAAAAACTTAACCAATTAATACTATGAGTTATACTATGTTTAGATTAGCAAATTTATATTGTAAGCAATATAAACCTAACGGCTTAGTTTAGGTATTTACAAGCTGGAATTGTAATAATTTTTCCACGTACCATCCGGCTTTGGAATGAGCTCCCCTTCACGGTGTTTCCTGAGCGCTATGACATGCCCTTCTTTAAACGAGGCTTGTGGAGAGTTTTTTAACTGGCTTCAAAAAAGGAGGATGTCAATTCGACTATGTTTTTTTTTATGTTTCTGACCTCATAATTTTTGACTGGTTGAATCGATTTTGATGATTCTTTTTTTATTAGAAAGCTGACGCTTCCCGTGTGGTCCCATTTCAATTTAGTCCAGTTTTGATAATGGTATCCATGAGAAAACCATGTAAGTCTTAAATTTGCATTAAGTACGTGCGCGACAAATAGATGAATAACTCAATATCACGCCAACCGATTATTGTTTTTTTAGTGTATATTAATTTGTTTTGGAAAAACCTTTTTTTTTATTTGAAGTCTGTTTTTGATAAAGCATGTCTATTTACAATTATTTTTTACTAGCTGACCCGGCAGACTTCGTAGTACCTCAATCGATAAATAAAAGACCTAAACTTTTGTATAAAATAAATTTAAAACAAACAAAAGAAATCCGTCCGACGGGGGACACATCAAAGGGAAAACAAAATTGTTATTTTTATTTATTTTCCGAGCATTTTAAACCTTCTCGGGACTTCCACAAATAATTCAAGACCAAAATTAGCCAAATCGGTCGAGCCGTTCTCGAGTTTTAGCAAGACTGACGAACAGCAATTCATTTTTATATATATAGATAGATTTTACAAGGTAATCTTGTCGCGTTCTGCCTCGTTCCCTTTTCGCCCTCCTTTATGTGTATGTCAATAATTGGATGTATCTTGCAGTTTAAGTGAAAGAGTACTGGCGGCCGTGCCTCCCATGTCGAAGGAGGAACGCAGACGGGCGTTCGCGGAGGCGGCCGCCGCGGCCGAGGAGACGCGCCGGCAGCGAGAGCAGCGCCCGCCATGGCCCGGCTACTGGCCCCACGAACAGTTCTCGCCGGTAATGAATATTGAAAAAAATCTAAGATTGGAAATAAAAACAATCTAATATTAAAAAAAAAGACATGCCCGCTGAGTTTCTTGCCAGTTCTTCTCAAGACGGAGGCTAGTTTTTTGTGAATTGGCGGTAGTTCTTTTTGACGTTCAACAAGTATGTACTTTCATTTATGTTGATTTTTTTTATTTGATTTGATTTGAATGGACATCGAATATCCCAAATATCTGCACTAATAATATATTTTAGCTTCTTGGCGGGAACGCGAGGAGTGAAGTTGTGTGATTTGTTTTATTATTGTCTATAAACTGCAGGTTTAAATGTGTAATAACGGTGGTTTAGTAAATGTTTATTATCTGTGAAAGTGTACAAATGTGAAAAAATGAAACAAAACCGCTGGACGTAACTTCTCGAGATCCTCCAAAAAGTGCACTGAAAAAATTTCAGTAAATGACCACCATTTTACTGAGATTATTTTTCATCCCGTATCATCTCATTTCATTTAATTTCATCCCAATTGATTAATGTATTAAATTAATCATCTTCATTTTATTTAATTTCACTCCATATTATCATTTTTCATCAAAATAAGAATATAAATTAAAATAAGACATGACCTAAAGGTCTTAGTTACCAGGTCATAAAATCCCTTAAAAAAATTATATATTTTACGGCTGTCTGGTGTAGTGGTAAGTGACATATACTACACAAGGAGGTCGCGGGTTCGAATCCGGCCAAGGGATGATATTTGTATGATAAATTATATAAAATGTCTTTTCCAGGGTTATGTATGTATATTAAATATATGTATGTGTGTAATAAAAAATTTACATTTATTTCCGTTATCTGGTACCTGTAACACAAGTTCTTTACGAACTTAGCACGGGACCAGTTAACGTGGCGTGCTTGTTAGTAAATATTAAAAAAAAAAATTTTTTGGACATTAAACGTCTTACAATTTTGTTTTCACGTGTACCGTAAAATGCAATTTATAAGTATTAGAGTGTTTTCGTGCTTTTTAGAAGTCTCTCAAACACTAAAAGTATTGCGTCCTTTTCTACTGAAAGCGAAGTCTGAATTTCTTACTTTTTTTTTATTAACGATAAGAACTTCGATTTTGTGATTCAGATTCACAAGAACTCGTTACAACTCGTGTTGTGTAATCTGTCTGGTATACAAAACAAAAAACAAGTAAAGATTCATTTTTTTTTGTTTTTTTTTTCTACCATTCTGATAGCCTTAAAAGGCTATTTCAGCTTCTCCTTGACGTGTAGGTGAGCTTACGGGGCTCAAACCGAAGTGTTGCTAACACTGGCCCTAGCAAGAGCAGTGCTTCGCAGAATCTACCACCGGATCGGAAACGCGACCCACTGAAAAGAACCGGCGAGAAACTCAGTGGGCTAATTCTTACACGGCACTACTCTTCAATAAAATAAATTCTAATAGTACTAAGTTTGCTGATCTATACTACTCAAGATATTCCTGTTTTGTACATTTGTGTATTATATATTTAAGTGAAATGTTATATTTAGCAGATGTTTCCCGGTGGAATGATGGGCAATGGGAACATGATGGGCGGCATGATGCCGAACATGCCGGCCAACATGTTGGGCTGCGTGCCTGACCTCCCTCAGGACTGGATGCAGCAGCACGAGTTTCCACCGCCGGGCTTCTGTCCCCCCTTCCCGCCTGCTCAGCCCTTCTGTATGCCGCAAGCTAAGTAAGGAATCCTCAATCTCTCAATCTGATAAATTCCCGTGAGAATGGTTTGCTAAACATCTAAATTTCAGTTTTATTTTTATATAATTACTAGCTGACCCGGCAGACTTCGTAGTGCCTCAACCGATAAATAAAAAACCTAAACTTTTGTATAAAATAAAGGACAATGCCCAAAAGTGGGCCAACTTTATGTTAAAACTTTATGTACTTGAAAAACTATGCCTTATTTTTTCACGTTGCTTAGTTTATGTATCAACATTTCTTTCAACCTGGCATTGTTTTACAAAAAAATAAATTACTTAACATCCCAAAATTGAGTGCCATAGTTTTTAAATTCGCCAATAGGCAAAGGGCTTAGCCCATAAAGCCTTATAGTAAACCTTTAAGCTGCCAAACGAAAGAGTTGTCTGTGACTTTAACAACAAATTATAAAAAAATAGCTAATGGTTATAATTCACAGACTTTTTAGTTTATTTTTGTTCAATTCAATATTTATATATTGTAATAATAATTATTACTTAAAACCATGAATTATTTAATATTTTTAGATATTATTGATTCCATTAGTAAAAATCTCAATGGCCTACCATTACTCTATTCTTATTTTAAATGATCAGAGAGCTTTGGCAGCAACCCGAGTGAAGCGTCACTTGAAGTTTTATTTTAATGTTTTTTTAATAGTTTATTGTGATGTATAATATATAAATTGAGTGTTGTTTTGTGTCTTAAACGTCATTGGAATAAAACTGTGGCTAACATAGCAGTGACTGTTTTTTTTTTCAAGATTTGCGGAAATTCACGCTCACTCAATGTGCTATTCATCGAGTTCACGTCAAAACTCCCAAAAAGCAATAAAAAGAGATGCACAAAAAAAAATAACTACGACAGACTAGGCTGTATAGGCTACGCTCTTTGCCTGCTTATTGGCGAATTTAAAAACAACAACAACAATATCGTTGCCGGCTTCCGGATTTTCATTTCATTTTATTATTATTATGAGGATATAATAATATTAAAATGTACGTAAGGGCTTATGTCTAGCAACATTAACCACAATTAACTTATTTAATACTGTAAATAATGATGAGAGCGATTATTGATTTCGAACAAAACAATTAACAACTTAATTTTAGCTGCAGAAAAAAACAGATTTCTCTTAAACCTGAGTGAGAATATAAAAATCGTTTTCTGAATATGAAACGATATTTCTTTGTCTATCAAATTAAGTTAAAACCATCATGACCCGACAACTTTTTTTAGGGACCCAAACGCGTTAAGAAAATGGGCATTGTCCTTTAAAAAAAAAAAAAGAAATCCGTCCGGGGGGGGGGGGGACATCAAAGGAAAAACAAATTTGTTATTTTTATTTCATTCTAAGCATTTACATATTTATCTACCTTTTAAAACTTCTCTGGACTTCCACAAATAATTTAAGACCAAATTTTGCCAAATCGGTCCAGCCGCTCTCGAGTTTTAGCGAGACTAATGAACTGCAATTCATTTTTATATATATCAATTTTAGAATACTCTAATTTCGTTTGTTACGGCTTATAACGAAAAACAAAAAAGGTTTAAATAATTATACAATGTAATTCGGTTATAAACAATATTGTTGCGTGTTTGTTGACGCTAATAAAATTTATATAATGGCAGCATGAACCCATTTGAACTGCGTGGTTTAGTTCAGTGGTTTATTGAGATAAGGTCTTACTCATATTTACTTTATTTTATGCAAATTCTGTGAAAAAAACAATATATACAATACACTAAGTTTTTTCTGTAGTTCCTTATAAGAAAATATTTTATTTCACAGCCTTTTAGAAATCACTTATATATGGTTTTTATCTTGTGTTGGTTTTTAAAGAATTTACACTATCTGACATTTTGAGATTTGCAAATATATATTTACACCACTTTCTGTAAATCCTGTGACGTTATCTACTATCGAAATTAAAACACATTCACGCTAAAAGATAATGTAAAAACTAATTCAAAAATGTGTTCCACAAAAAAGTCGAATTTACACATAAGATATTCCTAGTTTGAGACTATAGTAATGCTATAGTATTGCTTTGTTAGTCTTTGTAAACATTGAATAATTAAATATTTCAATAAAGAAGAGTTTTTAAAGTGCACTCATCATCAGGCCGTCAGCGCAAAAGTGGCCTAAGCTTACCATAGTTATTATGGAGCAGATGTTTAAGTTTTCATGAATTTGAATTTCAAAAAACAATACGCGCTAAAATAATGTTTTCAAAGCCATCTGTTATCTATGGGTGCAACTATGGATAGGCCGGTTTTGCATCAAAATTGAATATATTTAAATAAATTGAAATATACATATAAGCATTATTATGAAAAATTGAGGGTTAGGCCACTTTTGCGCTGACGGCCTCATATAAACACCGATTTTATTGCATTTTCAGTATGATGGGTATGAGCGGCTTCGGTGTTGGCGGCTTCATGTACGGACAGCAGATGGCGCCGTTCCCGCAGCCACAAGAACCGCCGCTACCGGTAATTATATGCAGCATTTTATTGCAGCATTTACAAATAAGAATTACTGAGTAAATTAACCCATAGACACAGCCCACTGAGTTTCTCGCCGGATCTTCTCAGTGGATCGCGTTTCCGATCCGGTGGTAGATTCTGCGAAGCACTGCTCTTGTTAGGGCCAGTGTTAGCAACACTCCCGGTTTGAGCCCAGTGAGCTCACCTACACGTCAAGAAGAAGCTGAAATAGCCTCTGAATAGCCTCTCAAGGCTATCAGCATTGGTAAGAAAGAAAAAAAAGAATTATATGATGTTAAGGAGATATCGATGCCAAGCAAAACTGAATTTGCTTGTTTGTTTGTATATTTAATATAATAATTATAAAAAATAAGCGGTTTACACAACAAGAATACTTTTAAAAACCATGAAATAAAATATGCAAGTGTATTATCAATGGCCCGAAGAGATATTGGTGTCATTCCGTAGATATTTGAGGTCAGTCGGAATTCAACATGTCCTCCGCTCGAGTAATAATAGATTAAAGCGTGGCCATCTTGTCTCTTTAGCGCTTCGACGAATAAGGTCCATTGACCTGCGCTGGACGCACCGCACGCGACTTATTTTATTTTGATTTGTATTTTTTGCTCATAAATGCCGGCGTACGGTACGGATAGTGAACGCAGCACTATGTGAAATCATACAAAGCAAAATAAAGTCCGTTATGTGCGGCCAGTCCGGCGCGGGCCAATGGACGCGTACCTGTAAGATGCGGCGGCGACATGTTGCAAGGGGCGTGGCTTAACCGGCTTTGCACACGGCACTCGGGTGACGGTGCTGTGTTGACTCGGCACGCTGTCCACAGAGCGCGCCGGTGCCCGCGGCGCCGCCCCCCGCGCCCCGCCCGCCGACGCTGAGCGACACGGGCGAGGTGCTGCTGCCGTCGCAGTGGCGCAGCACGGTGGACCCGCGCGGCCGCACCTACTACTACCACGTCAAGCTGCGCCAGCCGCAGTGGTACCCGCCGCCGCTGCCGCCCTCGCCGCCGCCCGGTAACTACTACTGTGGTTACATTACTATCTAGTCTTGTGCATTTATTCACATCTTAATTCAAAGTGTTCTCAGCAAATGAGACGGGGGAAAAATCCGATAACGGTTGGCATTGCTAATCTATACCATAAAAGAAAAACTGTACTAATATTATTATAAAGCTGAAGAGTTTGTTTGTTTGAACGCGCTAATCTCAGGAACTACTGGTGCGACTTGAAAAATTCTTTCAGTGTTAGATAGCCTATTTGTTGAGGAAGGCTATATAACATCACTCTAAGATCAATACAAGCGGAGCACCAATATAGAATGTTTCAAAATCGGGATTTTTTTCCCCTTTTGAGAGCTTCCGCTGCGTGCGCTGCAGAAACGGTTAAAGTTTCGCTAAAATAATGTATGACAGAATTGTTCCCCTTTGAAAGATCTAAAAAAAGTCCGAGACAGCATATGTCTATATGTTAAGTTTGCTCATAATAACGTTTTTTAAACTAACCAAAGTTCTCAAATAAAGCATTATTTGTGAACTATTACACGCGGACGAAGTCGCGGGCAAAAGCTAGTGATTTTTGATCCATATCATAATATCATAAAAGTATTTTTCCGTAAATGGTTACGGAAAAATAATTTTTAGATTTTAATAGAATATGTAGAACAGTAAATAGAATTTAATACAAATATTTTAATAGAGTATTTGGTTTAAAAAAAACAATTAATGCAAATGTCAGTCGAGGTCAATGCCCTGTGTGGTCATGGGTCCTCTAGCTTTATACACCACACTGCAATATTAAAAAGAAAG
The DNA here is from genome assembly GCF_003987935.1 of Bombyx mandarina. The sequence goes on from NW_021011539.1 coordinate 1,224,313, forward strand.
GTAATTAATTATATTGCTTACTTCCTTACTTACATGTAAAACACTTTTCAAAAGTTTAGGACAGTATAAATGATAGAAACTTTTTATTCCAAGCAGAGGACAGTTCATCGGACGAAGAGGAGCAATTGAACAGCTCTTTAGACAGTCCGTTGGTGAGGCGACATGCTAAAGGGAAACTTGTTGAAGGAGTTAATGGTATATATGAAGGTAAATAAATTAATATCTTCAACAACTTGAAGTCTTTGAAGTCGTCGTGGCCTAAAGGATAAGACGTCCGGTCCATTCGTATGAAGCGATGCACCGGTGTTCGAATCCCGCAGGCGGGTACCAATTTTTCTAATGAAATATGTACTCGACAAATGTTCACGATTGACTTCCACGGTGAAGGAATAACATCGTGTAATAAAAATCAAACCCGCAAAATTATAATTTGCGTAATCACTGGTGGTAGGACCTCTTGGGAGTCCACACGGGTAGGTGCCACCACCCCGCCTATTTCCGCCGTGAAGCAGTAATGCGTTTCGGTTCGAAGGGTGGGGTAGCCGTTGTAACTATACTGAGACCTTAGAACTTATATCTCGAGGTGGGTGGCGCATTTACGTTGTAGATGTCTATGGGCTCCAGTAACCACTTAACATCAGGTGGGCTGTGAGCTCGTCCATCCATCTAAGCAATAAACAAAAATTAAAAAAAACATTGTAAATAAGTTTTTTTTTTATATGCTGTACATTTATTAGCTTTTTGAACTGTATATAATATTTTTGAATGTAATGAAATTTAGGAAGTTAGTGTTCGCCTTTTTTCAAGGCATTCGATGTTCCTGATCTTACTCGGGTAGTAAGTAAGTAATTGATCAAGTTTTATTACTTAGAGTATCAAAATTCACAGTTCGAATTGCTGTCCCCACCAGTAAGGCGCCTTCGTTGTGTCTATTCCCGTCGTTGAAATCACGCATGTCAGTTCCAAGGATAGAATAACTTTTATCATACGTCATGTCTTAAAGATCACGTTATGGTATCTTCGAACTCCGCTAGCCGATTAGCAGATGTGATTCTAGCTTTTAAAATCAAGCATAGTTTGATTAAAATTGTAACCCAAAATAATTAGTAGTCTTATCGTAGTAGTACACAAAGGAATCTTTATAGATTTTTTTGACGTGACAACGTCTTATAATTCGATGGAGCCGGCTGGCTGCACGCACGAAAAAACATGACTCATTGAGGCGTTCCATTTAAGGCTTGAAGTGCAAGCGAGAGCGTGCAACGAGCGACAAAGAGGCACAATCGGCCTCCGCGTACGGCAGCGTTCGACATCTGTCTCTCTCCTACTTGAGTGAGCGATGCATCCGCGTGGACAGCTGCTATACAATAATACATTTACATGTTTTCGTCAAGTATGAAGTTCAGTGAAAAGTGAATGTGGTGTCAATTGTTTATAGCAACGATAATTGCGATAATTGAAAATGAAACCATTCCATCAGTATTTTCTTATGACGTTGTCACGTTCAGTTATCGTCAGTAAACCGACTTTACAGACAACCGATTTTTTTTGTATTCAATAAACATACTACAACATTTGCATGTCTCGTTCTTAAGAAAATGCTATTCTTGGTGGTGATTTTATCTGAGTCACATATGATTAGAAAGCAACCTTCTTATTAATATCGAGGAATGAAAGGCTATTTGGTTTAAGCGGCATTTCGCGTAATACCCACGTTTAAATTTGTAATCAAAGGTGCGTTTTATTTGGTATTAGTATCAACAGTACGATACTTTTAATTGAACTTCAATTAGGCTTACTTCATTGAAATAGCTGAAGAAGTATTTTTGTTATGATATACTTTCCAAATATTAAACTTTCAATGGCTCTCCTAATATTTAACCTTATAGTCGCCTGGTATTCGTATGTGTTGACATTCATGAACAAAATAAAAAGTAAGCTAACTAATATGTCATTAATAAAGTTCTGAACTTTAGAATATATTGCTCGGCATATGCTAAAGCATAGACGGATATTCGTTTAAATCACATACACATTATGTCTCTGAAAATTGCAGCCTAATTCATCAGAGTCCTACACAAATAAGGTTTCTTCTTCTTTTTCTCCCTTATCTTATCCCACTAGGTGGGGTCGGCACAGCTAATTATTCTATTCCATTCTCTTCTATCAGCCGTCATCTCAACATTCACTCCTCTCTCTCTCATATCGTCATTCACACATTCCGTCCATGTCTTCTTCGGTCGACCTCTCCCCTCTCCACTACCTTGCACTACCATTTCCATACATCTCGTAGTCACAGGCACCTTCTCTCTGCGCATCACATGTCCTATGTTGATTACCGGGGCTACTTTTACCCTTCCTCTGATATACTCATTCTTTTTCTTTTTATTTAACTTAATTGATGTAAATTAATTGAGACATCTGCTCCGGATGATACTTCGTACCTTGAATACCCCGGCTACGTATTGGAGCACAACTTCCTGCGTAAAGCCGGGGTGTGTGTATTCGTCCGGGCTGATGTCTGTTGTCGCCGTCTACGAAGCCTCGAACAACGGGACCTGTCCCTCTTGTGGCTGCGCGTAGATCACGGGGGCTGTACCCGAGTCTACGCGTGCCTGTACAGGTCCCNTTTTGCCACGTACCATCCGGCTATGGAATGAGCTCCCCTCCACGGTGTTTCCTGAGCGCTATGACATGTCCTTCTTCAAACGAGGCTTGTGGAGAGTATTAAGCGGTAGGCAGCGGCTTGGCTCTGCCCCTGGCATTGCTGAAGTCCATGGGCGACGGTAACCACTCACCATCAGGTGGGCCGTATGCTCGTCTGCCTATAAGGGCAATAAAAAAAAAAAAAAAAAAAAAAAAAAAAAACATTTTGTACTCAGTTCGAAAATAATACTGAAGGTTTTGATTTGTTGCAGTAATCAAAGAAGACGCTCAGAATGGTTTGATACCGGAGCACGCACTTCTTCACATGAGGCCAAGGAAACGAAGAGTTGGATTAGTTTCAGAAAGACCTATAAGTGTAAGCTTTGTTTTTATTCACTTTGAGTTTAATTATTAGGTTTGCCTTTTTTCTATAAATGCTACCTCAAAGTTTTAATATATCTGCTTTCGATAGGGACATGTGTCACCTATATTTTATTTTATTTAGTATATTATATAGTGTTATCCAAGAGAGCACTGACCTAGAAACTGAGCACTGAGCTGGACGTCTTGGGCATGACGTGGAAGAAGTTAAAACAGACTGCCCAAGACCAATGTAAATGGAAGGATTTCATTCTAGCCTTATACCCCAGCAGAGGGTAATAGGAAAGAAAGAAGAAGATAGAGTATAATTATGTATAATATGTATTATTATATAGTATATTATGTTGTATTAGATTATTTATGAAAGTATTTTTAGCCTTCATGCATTTTAGTGGCTCGATTTTTATTTTTTTGTTGTAAGACAACAATCGACTATGTTCTTCGTATTTAATAGTCGGTCTATTAGTCTTTAATAAATTCAAATCTTGTCTTGGGTTATTATAAATATATACATGAATAATGATAATGATCGAATTCTCTCACTGAGAAAAGCATTTTTATTAAGTTTAAATATTTTTTGTAATTCCACAGCCTCGTACGGAAGAGGACAAATTAGCAGGAAAATTAGAAATCAAACGATATAAACAGACTAAAGAGAAACTTCGAAGACGTCGTGAGAAATTACTGCAGAAGGTAATGCTGGCTTCCGGGAAACTCAAACTCAGACCTGGACAAGCAAAATTACCCGTGAGTACAATATTATCCGTTTTTACCGTCAATGAATAAATACTTGTACGCTTATGCTGCTTAGGTCGGCTGGTCATTTGAAGGCGAAATTGTCATTTAATTGACAAATACAAATTTACTAGTTTAGCACCGTAGGAGATACGAGCATCGTTATGAGATTGCCTTGTCTCTGCTATGGGCATTAATCGTGATGAAGGTTCTCATGATTAAGATGTACCTCTAAATAGATATCACTGGTGGTAGGACCTTTTGTGGGTCCGCGCGGGTGGGTACCACCACCCTGCCTATTTCTGCCGTGAAGCAGTAAGGCGTTTTGGTTTGAAGGGTGGGGCAGCCGTTGTAACTAAACTTGAGACCTTAGAACTTATATCTTAAGGTGGGTGGCGCATTCACGTTGTGGATGTCTGGGCTCCAATAACCACTTAACACCAGGTGGGCTGTGAGCTCGTCCACCCGACTAAGCAATAAAAAAAAGAAAGTAAAATATTATCTAATTTTCCACAGCTGTTAGACTTATCCGAGATAGACAGCGGGAGTGAATCGGATTCGGACGAGGCGGAGAAGTTGTGCTCCGGGTCGGTGAGCGTGCCTCCCGCTGTCCCCGCGCCCCCCGCCCCCGCCCCCGCGGCCGTGAGCGCGGAGACGTCGCGGCGCATCAAGGAGCAGTTCCGCAGCGCGATGGCGGGCGTCATGGTGCAGCACCTCAACCCGTACCGCCACTCGGACGCGCCGGCCGGCAGGATCACGTGCACGGCTGACTTTAAACACCTCGCCAGAAAGGTGAGGCACCATGTTTTAATTGTAAACAAGTGGTTCCGCAGTAGTCGAAATTCGACTATAATTAATTGAAATTATAAGTTTGAACATTATTATGGTTCTATTGTCAAAGACTATTTATTATACTTCTATAATCACAAATTTCGCCAAGACTACACTTTAGACAAATATTAACAAAGACAAACAGTATTTAATCTATTCTCAATTTGACCATAGATTTAATGTTGTATCTTTTATGCATTATTTAAAAAAATATTAGCATTGTACACTCTTTCTCTATATTCTCTATAAGTTTGGGAAATTTCACACTCCTCCTTCCGCGCAATTTTCGTAAAAAGTTTTTGCCTCACGTATTAATGTATAGATTAAGTAAACATCGCCATCATTCGCCGTGGTTGACCAAATATATGAAACGCAGCCAGTTCCCGTAAATATCCTAAATATGATAATTAACATACGCCGATTACACTACTGTCAACTGAATCTGATAACTGACATGATCAATAAATATATACAAATATGTATAAAGTCTAAAGGATCTCAAGCCTGCAAAAACTCAGGTTTAAATATTTTTTTTAAATATTATGTTTTAAAAATGTTTGGTAAACAATACAATAAACTTTGCACAAGAGTCCCTTGTGTTATGGGTGCCAGAATCATGCAAGGCAAGAACATTATACACCCAGAGCCAAAAATCCTAATAATTTTTACAAATATGAAACTTACGAGAAATATGATTCAAAACAATAAACTATTTTACGTTTTTCACTTTCAGTTAACACACTTCGTAATGTTGAAAGAACTGAAACATTGCCGCTCCGTCGAGGAACTTGTCGTCACCGATTCTGTACGATCTAAAGCGAAGACTTTCGTCAAAAAATACATGGCCAAGTTCGGTCCGGTGTACAAACGGCCACCCGAGGAAGCAGACTAGGTACGTCACTGCACAGATTAGGGCATAACAATTAGTACACGTCAGTGTCATGTGACAGCAAACGTCACATCGTTCGACACATCCCGCCAGTGCTCGGTGTGAATCTACTGTTTTAACTTCATTCGAATTGTGAGATTGAAAACTAGACTTATAATTATTTTGAACAAAGAAAATTGATTGAAGAATTTTCCAATGGATGATGATAGCCTTTTTGTAAATTTTGCCTTCGTTTAAAATAGAATGAAGCAGATGAAAATATTGTTTTGTAATGATTCAATGTGAAAGATAAAAGATCCTTCGTATATATGACATGTAAGAGTTATTAGGTGCAAATCAAAGTCGATGTAAAAAAGTTAGTTAGTTCAATTCACTCAAACGAAATCATTTGAAATGAAGTTACGTTTTCATATCGACACCGTCACAAGATGGAGTCAAGGTTTACATATAATTAAAAATAAACAGCCATCACATTTTGTAAATTTTTAATTTATTGGCAAGTTTCAATGCCGAAATTTCCTAGTTTGCATTTAAGCAAAAGCCACTGCTTACAGTCAATTAATAAGTGAATATAGTTGTGCAAAAAATCTACAATTCATTATGAATGCTGAAATTTAGATTGTGAACACATAGTGAGAGGATACTATGGATGGTTTGATAATAAAATAGTGCCTTTGTATATTAATAGAGTTGGTTTCTATAGTCCTGTCATAAATGACCACAGTCATTGGAATGGTGTGCAGTATTTTAAACTTGTCTTTGCATAACTGTATTCACGTAAGAATTAAAACTATATTCATATAAGAGAAGAATAGAAGTCTTCTTCTAGTGTTTTATAGCATTTGGCTAATAGAATAAGAGTTAATAGTAAATTTAAACAGAGTACATTATCATTTCAATTAGCAATAACTTTGTAATGAAGGCTATAATTATTTTGATGTAATAAGAAAATTAAATGGATGTGTGTTGCATGTTGATTGAAGTCTGTTACAGCTTGATGATGCAACCTCAATGAGGTTCAGTGCAGTTTTAGACTAGTTTATGTGAATAGCTTTATCGAGACCAGAACCTCGCACATGTGTATGGAAACACATAATTTGTTCAAAATATTGGCGTTTTGTTTTTATTCGGTATAGAATAATTGCATCCATTATTGAAAATCTTTTGTTTATTGTAAAAAAATGTAAGTAATTTGCTGTCTTAACTTAAATTGTGTTTAGTCAAATGAATGCGTGACAAAAATAATTTAGAAGCCAGTCTTTTCATTTTTAGTCTTTTATCTAATAAATACAACTGAAACGCGCATCATGTAGACATAATTTTCAGTTTTACACAGAAATACAAAAAAAAAAAATAGAATCTTAATCACAAAATGTCAGTTTTGAACAAATTGTTTCCCAATGGAAAAGAAACTGGATTGTTTCTATCTCCTAGATGCTAAGTGGAGCATACACAGAAGTACACATTAAATTTATTTTACTAAAATGACTTGAAACAGAATAAATAATGTTATTGTATTAATTTAGAAATTTATCTGAGAATTTTATACATGTATTTCATAAGAATGAATATTAGACTATATTTTAAAGCATAATTGAGGGTGGAATGGTTCAAACCTTTGAAATATTAAAAAATAATTGACATTAAGCCGCTCAATTTTATTAGCTATTAGAATCAGACAATTTATAAAAAGTCTCGAATATAGTAAGAATAGCAAAACATGAATTCAATAGCAAAATCAAAATTTCAATTACATAATATCACATTTCATAATATTTCGTATAAAGTACCTGAAGAATCAGAGTGTAACGTACAGTGGGTTGCAAAAATGCATTAAAATTTGAGTAAAATTTATGATCAATTTAACATTACCAAGTATATTTGGTTACTATTGATCCTATTCATGTTAAGAAATATTAATGGTATTATTATTTTATTGTAAAAATGTGATGTAATTTATGATACACATGTTATATAAATGATAGATATATTTTTTGGAAGTATAATGCAATACATTTATTGTATAAAACAATCAATGCCAATATATATTTTTTTTAATTCAGGATGAAATTTCATAATTCATAGATCATAAAATTTTGTATGTAGTTCTGCAACCAATTGTACATCTCGTTAATAATTTAATTTTCATCAAATAAATCTAGAATATTTATGTTTAAAATACTTATTTTTAAACTGAAAAAATTGTAACAAATTTGAGCGCAATGATTTGTTAGTGATTCCAAAAGCGAGTGACATTGTATGCGGTTTAGACATACATACACAAAGGTTGTAAAAGTGTGTTTCATATCGTTTGACCTGTGTGCTTAGTGCGAGTTTTTTAACGTTCTCGATAGCGTAAAAGTTAAAAACTCTCACTAAGCACACTGATGAAGCTCGTGTCGGTGAACACATGAAATTTTCCTACCAAACTATGTATTGATTTTAGATTTGTTTAGATGTGCTGACTGTATGAAATCGTAAACGTTTAATATATAAAAACATTTTATGTAAGTTTCTTTGATGCCCTTTCTATAAGTGTGTGTAAATATTGTAAATATACCTCGTGTCGTGTTATCAAAGAGCGATTAATATTTTTAAGCAAGGGATTGTAAGCGCTGTGCGATGTTCGAGCCTGTACCCAGGTCGATGAATGTCACTAGAATCGAAGCCGATGGAACAAATAAAGTTATTTCTTTTAAAGTTATGTTTTTTATTCACTACGAATCTTTCATTTTCTTTGATGCGAAGGTGTTGTGAATATTCTTGTATATGGAGGAAAGAATTGTCTTAACTTGAAAAACCCATAGACCTATATAGTAGGGACACGACATATTGTTCTATACGTACTATTGCTTATATAAATAGCACCCATTTTGAGGGCACACACATAAACATATATCTATCTCGTTCTTACTCAGCACTTTAACTCGCAGGAAAACAATATAACAGTATTTCAGTGCGTACATAAAATGAAACATGAATATACGTAAATGTCTCCGTCTCCGTCTAATGAGGCCGAAAATCCGCCATGTTTAGCGCGCCAAATGTCATTGTCACGTCAGTTCGGCCGTCTGTTTTGGGTTGTACATTATTTATTGACTTTGATATCGATTTAATATGATTGATTATATAAAATTTCATAATTTATCATGCTTAAAACATACAAAAATAATAATTAAAACGTATTTTATAGGATCTCAAGAAAGTCGATGTCCTAAAACTATTATCTATATGTATTTAAATTCATTATGGAGCCCTCATCCGAAAAATCCATTTTTCGGTCGGAATCTATTGATCATGACACTAATCATAAATACCACTTTAAAATATGTCATCAAAACATATTTAGACATTCTGTTTAGATATTTCGGGAAAAAGGCTACCGACAAAATCTCTTCGGAACTATTTAAATAAAATAGTTTTATTCCGCAGTGAGTAAAACACTATTGTAAATTTGTTAAATATTTAATAATTAAGTGATTTTAGAGAGGAAGTCACAAGGAATGACGTTTGTAATTAATGAATAAATGTTCTGTAGGTGTTTTTTTTTTCACGCGGTCCCTTGATAAGTTTAAAATTTGAATCACTCTCAAGCGAAAGTGATTCAAATGGTGCGGCGCACCTTCCTTGGGGTGCGCTGCGGTAGTATGTTACGGACTTTAGAGTCAGCAAAACAATTAAAATAGATTGTAATAGTCTAAGAAAAACACGTACTCAAAATACGATAACATTTAGCATGCTAGAAATGGGCTGATGGCTTTGAACTACGCCATATCTTTATGTTTTGCGACAAACGACAACTTTATAAAATCAGTGTAGCAACTTTTAAAAATCATCATATCGTTTACTTGGCAAATTCGAAGGACGAACTTGTCTTAGATTTCACCCATCTAAATCATATCATATTTGCACATAACAATATACCTACTTACTTCCCATTAAAGTATAAATTCTACAAATAAATAATACTCAACAATACTTAAAATAAAATGAGCCAAGAACGTTTATCGATAAAACCTGATAACATTGAAATCTTTTGTACAGCACTAAAGCCGCCATGTTTTGTGGCCAGATGACGTCACACTGGCACGAAATTTTGGTTGACGTTTCATTTCCATAGGTTTCCTACTTCATTGGAAAAACCCTACTTTACATCAGAGCTGTAAAACTATTTCAAATATTCATGACTCATATTATTTATATATAAATAGAAAGTTGAAAATTGGTATGAAATTTGACGAAAAATTTTATCTTAGGAAAACGAGACCCAGACTGTCCCAGACCATTCGTTCGAAACGGTAATTTATTTATACAAGAATATGGTAAAAAGTTAGCCCAAAATGTAAGTTACGGCGACATTTCCGGTTCCTCCCGTCAATATGTAAGTAAATTTCTTCTGTCATACAATTAACTTCTGTCATAAGTAGGTTTCATACTTTTTTTTTTTTTATTTAAGAGATTTTATGACCTGGTAACTAAGACCTTTAAGTCATGTCTTATTTTACTTTATATTCTTAATTTTATGAAAAATGATAATATGGAGTGAAATGAAATGAAAATGATTAATTTGAGACATTAATCAACTGAGATGAAATTTAATGAAATGAAATGATATGGGATGAAATATAATCGCAGTAAAATGGTGGTCATTTACTGAGATTTTTTCAGTGGACTTTTTGGAGGAACCCGAGAAGTTACGTCAAGCAGCTTTGTTTCATTTTCCCACATTTGTGCACTTTCACAGATATTAAACAGTTAATAAACCACCATTATTACACATTTAAACCTGAAGAAACACTAAATAGACAAAATAAAACAAATCACACAACTTCACTCCTCGCGTTCCCGCCAAAAAGTCAGGTTTCATACTTCAGTGGTCATAAGCATAGATTATACACTTAATATATTCGAGTCATAAGCTTAACTGTCTTATAGTATAAAAATGATGGAAGATTTTAGCTTTACAAATTAGTTTTGTATTAGGTACCAAAAATGTGCAGGGATTCGATTAGTTATAGAGAATCCCAAAGTGAAGAATGCGAAGCTGGTTCCCGAGGTCTGTGGAATTAGTGCGGACGCTCTATTTTGGCGTTTATTACATACCTACCATTTTAAGTCAAAAGTCAGTGTGGAACAAACACGACTTAAAATAATAGCTTTAAAGCCTGAGGACATGACTATTATCATAGAATAGTACATTGTGCACCAAAGGAGAAACTTTTTTAATTTTTAATAAACTACTACTAATTGAATAAGAACTGTCTGATGAACTCATCTTTGTTTAATACTTCACAATTAAATTTTAGTGCCTTTTGCTTATTTCACTTTTACACTATACAGCGGGAGGAAAAGTTACACTTTCTTCCCTGTACAGCGGGAGGAAAAGTTACACTTTCTTCCCTGTACAGCGGGAGGAAAAGTTACACTTTCTTCCCTGTACAGCGGGAGGAAAAGTTACACTTTCTTCCCTGTACAGCGGGAGGAAAAGTTACACTTTCTTCCCTGTACAGCGGGAGGAAGAGTTACACTTTCTTCCCTGTACAGCGGGAGGAAAAGTTACACTTTCTTCCCTGTACAGCGGGACGAAAACCGAACTTTCGGCGTAGGTAGGAGAAAAAAATTATTACTTAAAGCACGCATTAACCACGGACACCTAATAATGTACCAATGATGTAAACTAAAATAATTACTATACAGCAGTCTGTTGCTGTCTCCAGAATTCTTCCCGGTTTTCTAAGAACCTGATAGCCTCTTCTGCTTGCTTCAACACCTTATCGTTCTTTTTATCCGCTATAGCCAAGTCTGGATTCTTTATCAGATTCTCAAGGTATACTTTATCCGACATCAGTTGCCCTAGGACTGGCCTTGAAGACTTTGATGATGAGCGCTTACCGGATTTCTTCACTACTTTGACCGCTCCGATTGTGTTTTCAATGGCTTCCTGTAAAAAAATGCGTTAAATAATAATTTCGTGAGTGGGAATAACGAACAAGGATTAATATATATTTTTGTAATCTATTCTATCTATATATATAAAAATGAATTGCTGTTCGTTAGTCTCGCTAAAACTCGAGAACGGCTGGACCGATTTGGCTAATTTTGGTCTTAAATTATTTGTGGAAGTCCAGAGAAGGTTTAAAAGGTAGATAAATATGAAAATGCTCGGAATTAAATAAAAATAATTTTGTTTTTCCTTTGATGTGTCCCCCGTCGGACGGATTCCTTTTCTGTTTTAAGTTTATTTTATACAAAAGTTTAGGTCTTTTACTTATCGATTGAGGCACTACGAAGTCTGCCCGGTCAGCTAGTCTTTGATAAAACTTGTGTCTAGCTTCGTTGCAAGTACCAATGTGAAGTTGTAGTGATGACAGCGGCGGATAGACCGCCAGAAATCTGGAGCTTAGAGCGGCTGTAAGGATTCCATATTTTGGGACCCAACTGTTTTAGTCTTACGGAAATTAAAGCATTTATCATTTATCTATCTAAATGTTATTGGGTCTATGTATGTAATGCGTTTCACTTAGATAAACTTTATGAACTAGGGTATCAAATTGTAGACCGGTAAGAGCGCTATAATTTGAAGAGCCTATTGCCGGCAATTTTTTAAATCGATCACTGGTCCCTTATACGAAACCTCAGTGACACTTAATGCTTTGAGCTCATCTGCTCATCGCAGACAAGCATTCCGATATGAGTACGGCATTAATAAAATTGGCTAACAATGATTATAATGAATAAACTAGCGAAGGTAATTGATAAATTGCATTGATAATTGACAAACCCGAAATTCTAGAAACATGAAAATTAGATTATAGCGATTACACATGAATGTAAAGGGTATTTTTGCAACGGCCACCTTTCATATTGTTAATTATTTCCGGACTAAGACAACATAGGATTGCCCAGCTGATAATTTAGATATATTTATAAATCCAGTGTCTTTACCTCAATACATTTTGTAACTTATTTTAATTACTATTTTCCTGCATGTGGGTACATTGACTTATGGCTCATCTGGTGCTAAGTGGTTACTGAGGTCATACATATCAAAACCTAAATTCCGTAACGTGTAGAAATAGAGAGTATAATTATAGAACTCGTGCGAGCTCACATGCGTCCTATCACCATTAAAATCTATAACTCTCTTTAACTAAAATACACTGTACTCTGATTGTGAAATAAATTTCGTTACATGCTTACTTGAGCTTTCTGTACACCGAGCCTGAAGTCATTCAGATCTGGTCTAGCCCGCAGTCCTCTGTGATAATGCACAAGACTCATTTCGAATTCTCCGCAATAGTATAACGCTTCGGCTTTGCGGAGTAACGCCTTTGCATCTTTAGGATCAAGCTTTAGGGCTGCTTCTGCGTCGCTGAGAGCTGAACGTGGTTCTCCGAGTAGGAGGTAGCATTTGCTGCGGGCGACGTAGGCAGCCTTCTCTTCTGGAGCTAGTTCTATTGCCTGAAAAAATAATTAAATGTGTTACCTATTTTTTTAAATATTTTTTTATTTCTTAGATGTTTGGATGAGCTCACAACCTGGTGTTAAGTGGTTACTGGAGCCCAATAGACATTTACAACGTAAATGCGCTACCCACCTTGAGATATAAGTTCCCAAGTAAGATTAAGGTCCCAAGTATAGTTACAACGGCTGCCCCACCCTTCAAACCGAAACGTATTACTGTTTCACGGTAGAAAAAGGCTATGTGGCGGTACCCACCCGTGCGCACACAAGAGGTCCTAGCACCATTAGTAAAACATTGAGAGCTCCTGCTGCTTCTACATAACAGGGGATATAACTTTTCATCACACGTAAAGATGTTATACCTTATTTACAAATAAGACAGCGGTTCGGTAACGTTTCCGCATCATCTCAGCCTGTGCTAACGCTAACAGTGTGCCGGCGTCTGCTTCTGCGGGCAGCTGTAAGGCGCTGCTACGTTCGGCCTTGTCCTTTAAGCTCAGAGACTGTTTAATGTCTTTAGAACCCATGACTACAGCGGCGGCCCGATCTTTGTCAGTGTATAGTTCTTCTTCGCGTCTGCGTTTCTCGCGTTTCTGTTTTCGTTCACGTCTTTTATGCGGTTTTATAGAACTCTTCCGGTCCTTCGTCGAATGTTTCTCTTCCTCCGTTTCAAATTCACGAGTCTTGTCGGCGGACTGAGGAGCTCTCTTGCTGATAGAAGCTTTCGGTATTGGAACTTCATCTTCCTCATCACCGATGCCAACGCGGACGAAGCTTTGCAGGAATTCGGCATCTTTAGTTGGACCAAGAATAGATCTGGCCTGTGCTTTAGCGTTATCGTCGCTTTCCATCATACTTGGGTTTTGTTCGATATGTTATGTAAGGTGTGTGAAGAGGCGTCAGTATTGACGCCTTAGCTGTCGTCGTCATGGAGATACGATGTGTTTTCGCACGCTCTTAGCACTTAACTTCACACTAGTTGTGTTGGAATAGTGGAGCAATTTTAGAATCACAAACTTTTCCCTTCGACTTTGTATTTTGATGAACGGTCTAGACATTTTATTTCTAGAGCCATCGCAAATTATTTAGGTGTAGGGAATTGTTCGGTTTTTCAATATGTATACATTGTCATATGATATAATAGTATTGTATGTTAAAGGTTCTTACATTGTTGATTGGAAAAATCCGATAATCCTAAGGTTAATCCTTAGGAGAATCCGTGTTAATATAATAACTGGATTATATTTCTGATAACTATATGAAGTGTTGTCATTACTTTTTGATGATGCTGTGATGATATCCAATTACCAATTTAACTACCGCGATAGATCACAACAAACAAAATGAAAATTTACCTTAAACAATGAGGCCAGTGCTCGTTCATAGTTTCCATTCTTCAAATGTCCGGTTGCTTCATCACGATGTTTCTTGGCTTCTATGGGATTGCTTGTAGGCTGTTCTTGTTCTTTACCACGACCCATAGCAAACTAAAATGATCTATTTTGTAAACAATAAATAATAAATAAACATTTACTAACAATACGTTAACTGGTCCCGCGTTAAGTTCGTAAAGAACTTGTGCTGCAGGTACCAGATAACGGAAATAAATGTAAGATTTTTATTATACACATACATATATATAATATACATCCATAACCCTGGATAAGACATTTTATATTTATAATATTAATATCTTCCCTTGGCGGGATTCGAGCCCGCGACCCCCTTGTGTGGTGACCATGTCACTTACATAGGCGGCACTGAACATTTCGGGAATTAACGAAGTGACACAACATTACTATTTAAAAATGTATTTATTGCTTTTCGAAGTATTCTCCGCGAAATTTGACACATTTTTCCATACGATGGAACCAATCATTGAAGCAACCATTCCATTCGGAAGTTGGGGTCTCCAAAATGACCGTTTTGTAGGCGTCCACAGCTTCTTCAGGTGATGGAAATCTCTGTCCACGCAATTTATTCTTTATTTTAGGGAAAGTATAGAAATCATTAGGGCTTAGGTCGGGGCTGTACGGCGGATGGTCTAATAATTCTATGTTTTCTTGCTCTAAAAACTCTTTTGTTCTGTGCGCGGTGTGAGAACTCGCATTGTCGTGATGGAGGATAATGCGGCGGTTGCAGCTCTCTTTACGGAGTTCAGAAACGACCTGTGGCAAACAAATGCTAGCATACCATTCTGCATTAACCGTTCTTTGTCCCTCAAGAGGAATAGTCGTAACATGGCCGGTTTTGGAGACAAACGTGGCCACCATTTTTTTTGCAACACTCCGTGAACGAACAATTTTTGTTGGCTTTAACTCATTTTCGAACACCCAAACTCGTGACTGGTTTTTTGTTTCGGGTTCGTACGCGTATATCCAGGATTCGTCACCTGATACAATGTTGTATACAGCATTTGAGGATCCTGCGTGGAATCTTTCGAGAGTTCTGACGCACCAAGTAACGCGAGCCGCTTTTTGCTCTTCACAGAGCGAATGCGGTATCCATCGGGAAAACAACTTTTTTACACCTAATTGTTCATGCAAGATTATTTGTATTTGACTCATGCCAATGTCTAAAGTTGCCTGAATTTCGCGGTATGTCACATGTCGATCTTCCTCAATCAGCTTACGCACAGCATCAACGTTTTCTTGGGTGACTGCAGTTTTTGGACGACCTTGACGGGGATCATCACTGAGCTTGACACGTCCACGTTGAAACTCAGCAAACCAGCGATAAATTGTGGTTTTGGATGGGGCTTCATCACCAAATGCAGAAATCATCCGGTCAACACACTGTTTTTGTGTTAAACCACTTCGAAAGTCATAATAAATCATCGCTCTTGAATTTTCTCGAGTCAATTCCATTTTCTCAACGACTAAACAAGTTTGACAAAACCTCGTGACAAGACCGAGAATCTTTTTTTAAATAAATAAATGGTATTCGATTTTTAAAACCAAGGAGTTTTCAATTAAAAAGATTTTAATATGACAGGAACAGTGGAAATATTCCATTCCCGATACTTTTAGTGCAGCCCTCGTACCACTACACCAGACGGCCGTTAAATGACAATGAATGTTAAGTGAAGATAAAGTGATTAATAAATATATGTAAAAGAATTTGAAGTTCATTGTTCTTTTGTCTAGGTATCCCAATACTAATCGTAAGATAAAGGAAGATGTACCTATACTCTATTATGTATAATGTAATGTATTGATTATAATTATTTGATAAATTATTAGGAAGCATATTTTTTCATCCCACAGTTTTTAACTATCACTTTATTACTAATGTTTTCAAAATAAAACATTAGGTAAAACTGGGGTTATCTGACATAATAACATAAAAATCGAAATCCTGTAGTTTTATTTACTTTTGTTTTTCCTGCACGCAATGGATTCTACGGTGTAAACAGCCTGTTGTGTATTTACTAAATCTAAAGATTGTGATTTAATTGTTTTTGTTGTTTAGATGGGTGAATGAGTTCATCATAGTCGAATTAGAACGAGTCCATCTAGAATAAATTAGTTACCGGAACCCACAGATATCACAACGTGAATTCTTCCTTGAAGCATGATGAGGTCAAAGTCTGAATTGTATATGTATATTGGCTGTTCTATCATTCAAATCTATTCATTCTGGTTAAATATTCTGATTAAATAGCGTGAACAGAGTTTGAAATAGCTGAAATTAACCACTTAAGAATATTTGGAGCACCAAGTTAAGTATTCATGCAATGTATACATTCGCCATCTACTTAATATGCCAATTTTTATTCCAACTCAATATATATTATGTGTAGAAATCAATTTATTTTTCCAAGCCACGTTAAGTACTCGTATATACTAGACAAAAGTCAAGAATATTTTCATATTTAAATGTTAAGTTCTAAGTTTTATCTTACAACGCTATTTGAAAGAAAAACGTAACGCTTGATTTTACTAATCATCAAATTTGCGTATTAAAAGCTTTCAGCGTGTTAGGATAGGCGAAAATCATAAGCCATGCTTACATAGTGTTGTTAGGATGAAATTGATAATTACTGCAAGCCGTCACCGACTCGCATCACTCCTGTGCTATATATAAAATCTGTTTGTTAATCATACGTTATTAGAACTGTGTTACTGTGATTCACGTCACAATACATTGAAATGGATTTTTCAAAAGAATAATTAAAAAAACTCAGTCATAATTTCTAGACAGGAAACGTCTACTGATTGTATGTACAATGTGCTGTTGGTATATCAGCCCATGGACGTCCACTGCTGGACATAGGCCCCCCTAAGCCTCGCCACAAAGACCGGTCCTGCGCTGCCTGCATCTAGCGGATCCCCGCGAACCTCAATAGGTCGTCGGCCCACCTTGTGGGAGGCCTACCCACGCTACGTCTTCCAGTACGCGGTCGCCACTCAATATGTAGCTTGTAATTGGTAACGTAAGCTTAAAGAAAATAAGAAGGAAAAAAGCTCTTAAAATACCTACTCAACAATGAAAGCCTAGCCGGATTGATAAAACAAAATGAACGTAACAAAAACAACGTTTACCCAAATATAAATTATTTTCCCAATCATATATTTCCCTGATACGCCTTCAGCAAGCAGCGTGTTGTATGTATTATGCAAACGTTTACTTTAACCGAACCCCGAAAACAAACGTGCATGATCGATGGCCTCGGTAAACTCATGGTGCTCATAAAATACCAATGTACGCATTTCTATTTCCGTTTGTGATCAGATAAATTGAGGCCTATAAAATCAAAGGTAGCTAAACGCCTTAATGTCGTAAAATGGATTAACAATGGCGCTATATTGTTTAGTTAGTTGGACACGCTTTAGTGTTTTCATGTTATAACAAATGCAGCTAAATCTCTAACAAATTCAGTTCAAAAATTTTATTTTACTCTGTACTAAGTACGAATAAACGAAGTTTTATCATTTAAAATTCAGATTATTAGTAATATTCTCATTCTTTATAAATCTGCTTTAAAATAAAGAATATTGTAGCCATCCGAACAAAGTTATTTCAGCTTCTCAAACCGGGAGTGTTGCTAACACTGGCCCTAGCAAGAGCAGTACTTCGATGGATCGGGAGGATTTGTAATGACGTGCTTAGAGCCGATTTTTATAGTTTACCTGAATATTTGACAGATTGGATTTAGCTGCCTTTATAGCCCTCAATTGTTAGATATCCATTATGGGCAATAAGATTGATTTCTAGCGGTAACGTCCGACTTTGGGACATTTTTATCTCGTGATCACACCGAAAATCAAATAGTAGAAATATATATAAAGTGGACATAATATTTGACACTAATAAATACTTTATATTAAAAAGTGATCTATATGTAAATATAAAATGACAAATAATTTCCACTAAATAATATTAAATAGGCAGCTATAGTTTGGACAATGGACGGTCTTATCGCTAAAAACGCTACGATTTAGCGTTTTTAAATATCTTTCAGACAAGCGTTTTCAATAGAGTTTTCAGAAATCAACTTCGAGGCATGGACGCTTGAGATTGAAGTCTTAATTATATTGCCTAACGGTTGTCCCGCCACCATTCAAACCGGAAAATACGATTCCATCGTAATAGAAATGTGCAGGATGGTGGTGCTTATCCATGCGGGATTTCCATACGCTAGAGCAAATTTCACTGGTACCACCAGTAACTGCAAGCAAAAACTGAGTTTATTTCAAACTTTATCATGGAAAAACTAAAGCATACGGTGTTAAAAATGACCACCAGGAATTGTATAATTGCTATCCGTACTCACTCAGTCTTGAATTGCAGAAGTTGGCTGGATGGGAATACCAACCCGCTCTGACTACATTACAATCCTAGCACCACTAAATTATCTATAATTTTATTATTTGTCATTTTGCAATATATTGATAGAAGTATTCGAATACAGAGTTGAACTTTCGTGTTTCAACCTATTCCACCGCCCTTATCGCAAGATCTTTGTTTCAATGTCCTAATTGTCTGTCCTTCAACAATATCGAACTACAAGCTTGATTTTACTACAGCAGTGTTTCACGGTAGTGTAGTTATTTGATAGTTTTTATCGACATTGAAAAATTGGGGCTTACGTAAAAAAAATATCTAAACATCAATCAATCTAAGGCGATGGTCTTTTGTTTCAGTAGCTTTTGTTTAACCATCATATTAGTGAATGTGAACCTAGGAGATGTGCCAGATTGAAACGCTTAGCGAGCATTAATAGCATTCTTGTACCGCAACGAATTAGTTATGTAAAAATTATTAAACATTTCGTTAACGGGTCGATAAGAGGGTTATCGTGTCGCGCCGTGAATGGTATGAAATTGTCGTTACGACGAACCTATTCATTATTGTAATAACTGAAATGAATGAATAAATGAGATGATGAAAAGAAGAAAATTCCAATCTGATAAGTTCTGAATAGAAGGTATTTCGATGGTATTGGCATAAGGTATTGGTTTTGAATATAGAGTTTA
This sequence comes from Bombyx mandarina, assembly GCF_003987935.1. The sequence goes on from NW_021011539.1 coordinate 1,243,738, forward strand.
CACGCTTGTGACGACTCTATGGGATCTATATGAATCCTCCTTGAAGGCTAGGTATCACAAAAATGGAAACTGAAGGAACGTAATTCTGAATTTGAAACTCGATCACGCCCCATTCGCATTTACGCGGAACACGTAATACTACTAAATTAAAATCGCTTTTTACCACTCATATCGCATCATTCCAGACCATTCTTTAATATTGTGAAGTGCTCACCTCCGTTCACGGCTGAAAAACGTTTACCGCTAGTGAGGACGAGGACTTGGAGAATACCTGATGAGTTACAATTTTTATATTCTTTGATTTAGTGTGCGCGTTCCGCCACTTCAGCGTGCGGATAAAATATCGCATAATTTTGAACCATTTTCTGACCACACACATGGTATAGCTATTTATATACCACACCAGTGTTGCCTATTTAATATTTTAGTCAAAAGAGGTATTTAACAAAAAAGATTAAAAATAAAACGAAATAATCGTGTTCGTTTTGCAAAAATGCAAAACTCGCCGACTATAACCGGCGTCGGCCATCATAACTGTAGCATCGTAGCTATCCTCATTATTATGGAAATTATTCATGCAAAATAGTATTGTCTGAGATCACGGTATGCCTTATCGTAATGCAGAAATTGTGGTGCATAGTAATTTGATATTGATTATTATTCAGTGAGCTGTTTAGTCAATTTGTCTAATTTAACGGTAGCGGCTTGCCCCTGAGATTGCTAAAGTCCATGGGCGATGGTAACCATTCACCATCAAGTGGGCCGTATGTTCGTCTGACTATACGGGAAATAAAAAATAAAAAAGATTATTAAAACAAAAATCCTATTTAATTTACGAGGAGTGAGAAACTTCCTATATCTTAGTCTGTTGGACGTCCGATAAGAAACTATAATAGGTAAAGAAGATCTTCTCATATTCTTGGGTAGACGCGACAGTTTGTTTATCAAATTAATATATTATGTATATTGTATTCACGAACGACCCACGACGAAGGAACATCATCTATATATATAAAAGAAAGTCGTGTTAGTTACACTATTTATAACGCAAGAGCGGCTGAACTGATTTGGCTGAAAATTGGTGGGGAGGTAGCTTAGAACCAAGGGAAGGACATAGGATGCTTTTTATCACGTTCGGTGGGATGTGACATAAAACGTGGTATAACAAAACGCAACTGACAGCTAAACGTAATGTAGTCTATGGTTAATTATAGTAGAATTTTGAAATTGACCGGTTGATGTGTTTGTTTCGAGTTTCTATTAGCTTATTGTGCAGAGATAGGTAATCATTAAGAACGGCATGCCGCGACCAACACGATCAAATCTTTCCCGACGAAGCCGTAATGCAACTAGGATTCGAAACATTGCGAGTGAAAGGACTGAAGAAGAACAAGAAATTAAAATATTAATACTAATAAAAGAATCATTAAAATACTTGCTTTTTTAATTTACATTAATTATCCAAATAAAAAATTGGCTTTAAATATAAAATAAAAAAACTGCTCATTTATTACCTCTAAGTGGTTACCAGAGCCCTCACATGCATCAACAGCAATGCCGCCACCCACCTTAAATGATTTTAATGGATGGTACGTTCTTTATAACACCGAGGTCTTAAATAAGAAGGGAGTGCACGTTTACTTAGCATCTTAGCATGGGTGTCATAAAACTAACGGGACCCATTGGAGAAGGATGGAAGGATAGAGAAGGATCGTACCATCCGGCTTTGGAATGAGCTCCCCTCCACGGTGTTTCCCGAGCGCTATGATATGTCCTTCTTCAAACAAGGCTCGTGGAGAGTACTTAACAGTAGGCAGCGACTTGGCTCTGCCCCTGTCATTGCTGAAGTCCATGAGCGACGGTAACCACTCACCATCAGGTGGGCCGTAGGCTCGTCTGCCTGGAAGGGCAATAAAAATTCTCTGGTTATACAATTGAGAAATCAACCTCATGTTTCAAGATGGGTGGAGGCATTCACGTTTTCATGTTTCTAAGCATCCAGTCACCACTTTATACCAGGTGAGACCTGAATTCGTTCATTCACTTACGCGATGAAAAAAACAAAAGAAGGTGTTTTATATTGGTACCATGCCAATATCCACTTAATACCCGTTAAACTTTCAAAGTCACATTGGGCATAAAAACAAAAAAAAAAATGGCGGCCACAGTACAGCATTCAATTGTTTCGCTGATGACCTTTATTGGCTTCACAAATCACAGAATTCAGTCATTGATTTTGGGTAAATACCTAAGCAATGTTAAATCATGAAATGTATTGAGTCCCCTCAGCGGCTCAGCATCTCATTACCAGAACGTAACAAATTATACTTAATTTGTTATGCTTTTGTATACATTCGGAGCTACATCGTGAATCACGCGAAGCCACAATATCGTGGCTTTATGACCGCAAAAATAATGAAATTAGAGACATATTATTTCGGGTATTAAACGACTTTTACGACATCCGTTTGTGAACATAACGTTTTATATCTATTTTCCTAATATTAAATATCGCTTTCAGCTATTCCATAAACTTCCCGGAATTCATTCAAACTGTTTATATATGTACCTAGAGGCTCTATAACTTTATCTAAATTAAAAGAGATAATACTGTTTATAATTATTATTTAAAGTACACATAAATCTTTTTGAAATCCGCCAGGATATTCCTTGGTATTTCATGTTTGCTTAATTATTGGTTGTGTGGTCATGGGACATTCAATATAGCAGCTCGCAATGGTAGTTCCCAAATTCTTACATATCGCACCTTTGTAGACCTTTATAGATACCTAGGTACTTTGAAATTTCTGGATTTCGACTTTAATTCAAAAATTTACCTAGAACGACCTTTTTCAGCGACTGTTAACAATCAAATGATCAAAAGTAGCTGCTTATAAAGGGACAAACTTATCTATCGGTCTCTTTCACACCGCCCCCCTCCTCTACGTCTTTTCGGCTTGAAAACTTTATTCGATGTTTTAAAAAAAAAAACACATATTTTGAGTTGGGTCTCTATAATTCTAAAGGTGCGATATTTCGATGTGAGAATAATGTACGATGAGACAACCGATCTACAATTCAATTAAGATTTCTATGTAATTTTTAATTGATACTGTAAGCTGACGAGCGTGACGCACCTCATGGTAAGTAGCCAACATCGCAAATGGATATCAGCAACAGCTCTGTTAGCACATATGTTTGCCAGTCTATAGTACTACAGCAATAAATTTTTAATTATTATAATTACATTATAATTTGCTTCAGTGTGCAAGGGAAGATAAAACGCAGACATTTCGCGATCCAACACTGTGGGATCTGCGCGTCTAGTGATTTTAACTGTTTTATTTTCAATATCAAATGTATTAGATAAAATAAATACCTTTTTCGATCGTAAACGTTTCCGTGTTCGTGTTGATGTCCTGTGTGAGGCAATGAGTTTGATTTTAAAGAGTACGTGGGGTACCATACAAATACGACAGGTCTTAGAAACGGTAGCTGACCTTGCGTTATCAAGTCTCTAATACACTTAATTTTTAAGGTATTTTGGTCTCAGTAGTCGTTTTAAAGGGTCATAATAAAAAAATCTATCGAAAAAAAAACTTACCTAATGTAATTTGTGAAATGAAATCTGTTTTTATAAAACTGTTCACGAAAAATCCATGAAAAGCATATTTATTGAAAGAAATTTATTCTTAAAACATTATTGATTACATTTAAAATGATTAGATCTGTTTATTTTCGTTCGGCAAATGAAAGGTTAGCGCTCGTCCGAGCGGGTTAGCTTTCAGACAGGGTAACTTGAAACTGAACAGTGGTTCGGTAGTTTTCCCGCCAACCTCACTAATGAAAGGGTTGGTTCACACTCAGCGATTTTGTCGAACACGATTTTTTAACAGAGGTACGACTTTACAAAAAAATTTACTACATTGCGCATACACACAATGTACTTTTAACACTTCTCCGTAGACCAGGATCTCCTAAGGTGTCCGATTTTTTTCAACACCGGTAAATAGCATAGCGATATTTCTAACCCCACAAAGTTTCATAACAGAAATTACATTATACTAGCAATATAATTTAAATTATAAAACTCTAGCATATTACTGATTATATTAGTTATAATCGACTGAAGTAATCCGACATGTTTATATTCTTAATGTTATTACTACTCATTTATATGCAATTTATTGTCTTTAAATATAGTTTATGATAAATGAATAAACACACCATTACTCTGTAAACAAAGTTAGATTGAAAAGATTTAATTGAAAAATGTAGACGAAGGAGCTTTATGTAGAGAAAATGCCTTTGTTACAGAATTTTTCGCCTTGTAAACGTTTTTAATAATGCGTAGTTGCATGTCTGCTAATTCTTGCAAAAAATTCTTAGGAAAAGTTAATTTTTATTTACTTTTCGCATTATTAGGGATTACGCAGCTCCGTGTTTGTTTCGGTAAAGGAATGAATCAAGTCACGCAATGTCAATAGAGCGGGGTGGAGGTGAGGGGCAGTAGCAGGCAGTTGATGGCCGATTGATAGTAGATTGTCAGAGCTAAATTAATCAGCAAAATCTTTGATGTATTATATGATTGTAACCTCTATATGATTTATCTTTATACTCCATTACTGGAATAGTACATTAAAACTTTATAACATATTAACCTCTTTTAAGATTTACATCATAAATCATATCGAGGTTACATGATCATATTATGTGCCAAGCGTGGTGGGATTCATATTTTGATCTCTGTGATTTTTCTTTGGTAAATCAGCCCGCTCGGTACAAGTACCTGTATGACCTAAGCTTTTCGTGAAAAAATTACCTAGTCTATAACGTCCTAGAAGGATTTATAACATTAATCGTGCAAAATTTTTCAGTTACGTTATTATGTTTTTAAGAATATTTTACACAACATTAAGTATCACGTAGAAGTTTGTACTGATATTTTTTTTTACAAAATAAACAATTCATTTTTCATAAATTACAATTAGGAATGAATAATAGACTTGAAACTTTCCAATCGAAAATAAAATCTAATAATAAGTTATGAAAACTGCATTAATTCAAAACGCCAACGTAATGTCTGTATTCCTCACGCGGTTAAGTTCAGATTTGTAAATCATTGTATTATTTATATTTTTGTGAAGCAAGGCTATGATTTGATGCACGCGAGTCTGTCATAACTGTAATTAATATCGTAGTAGCAAAGGGGACAACGGCATGTTTATTTGAAACATTTTCTTATCGACTGTAAAAGCGGGGGCCAGATAACATGCCAAGGTATGCTTTTATTCGTGTCAGGAATTCGGAGGGTGTTAAACATCATAGCTTACGATTATAATGGATTCTGCTGTATCGAGTCTTGTTTTACTTTGAGTAAATTTTTTTACTTTTCATATTTATTAAGGAACATTTTAAAATCTGATAATTTATGCACTTTTGTATAAAAGGTCATGTGTTGTCGTTTCTTAGACTTCGCTTTTATCCAGAAGTGTTTTGGGCTTCGTTCCAATAGGAAATTCATTGCAAGGTTACAAATGAATTTTGTAGCGTGAAAATTCCAGCTCAATTCAAAAATCAACATCGAAGTAATTAAATTACATGTTTTTTTTTTACTTTACGTAAGAACTCTATAGAAAGCGCTCATCGATTTTTTTTTATTGCATGCATGGTTACCGGAGCCCATAGACAACTACAACGTAAATGCCGCCAGTAATTACGCAAATTAAAATTTTTCGGGTTTGATTTTTATTACACGATGTTATTCCTTCAGCGTGGAAGTAAATCTTGAACATTTGTTAAGTACGTATTTCATCCAAAAAATTGGTACCCGCCTGCGGGATTCGAACACCGTTGTTACATCTTTCAAAACGAATGCACCGGACGTCTTATCCTTTAGTCCACGACTTATTTATGCTTCTGTAGTTATTTCATTCAATTAAGCTTGAAACTTGCTAACAAGACAATAGAAAACAGTGTAATTTTAACTTTATTTGTTTTCCAGAAACTTTTTTGCAGAAATAATAGAAAAAGAACACGATATGCTGTGTAATCAGTTTACCAGAACGATTCCTGAGATCACTATTGTTTTCAATAACTTAGTTTATTTGAAAATTACATGTATTAGTTTTGTCCCTAACAGGATAGAATTTCTTTTTCTCCTGCGAAGTTCCTCCTCTGAACTTTTATTTTGAACAATCTTCAATAAATATGAGTTTTATCTCAACTACCCCAGGGACAATTAGTGTGATTTGAATAAAATAATAATTACTACCCTTCTATGTTACTACTAGGTACTTATTAACTCCATGGTTACTACCTACTCTGTTTGGTAGTTACGAAATTCGGGTTTCAAAAAAACATCAATATATTTTGAACATTTAATTCAAATAATTTTATTATCTATATCATCACACACATAAATGATAATTGCAGTTTATAGTTACGTATAAGAATCTAAAAATTTAAAAAATAAACATCTATTTACGTATAGCGTATATTTCACAGATGAATTAAGTAATGATACACATATTTTTAAAATTTTGTTTTCGCCCACCGTAACTCGACCATTTATCCTTTGTTAATTCTTCTAATTATTTTTACATGCTCCATATAAAACTACATAGGAATCTATGTCCCGCGATTTTGTTCCAATTAGCTAAGCAATATTCCAAAGTTACAAATACTGAACGAAAAATGAGCCTCCTTCATTACATTTTAAGCGTATTTATTATCTATGATCTGAAGAAATACTAAACTGTCAAAATGAAATACATGCCGTTCCCGCCAAAAAGTTTCACATAAGTACATACCGTACGTATTTATATAAAGTAACGTATTGCCATTTATTTTGAGCTGGATTATGTATAGTTAGAACTCGATACGGACGCATTCCAATGACACTATTTTAAATTTTTTAAATAGCATCGTCTAATTTATCGTCATCTTTGGCATATGTTAATTGATTAAAACAAAATTAACACGTTTTTGTGAATGTCAATAACTGATAGAAAATGAATTAAATAATTAAAGTACATATTCCATTAACGGCATGATATTAAAAATGTTTGATGATATAAATGAAACAAAAAAAAGCGAATTGCAGTTATTTGAAAAATAATATTTGGCACTGAATATGTTGTTAGAAATTCTTATAACGTAACACACCCCTGAAGGAACTAATGGACATGTAATGTGGACATGTTAATGTCATAAAACGTATATTTTTTACATAATATGATTAATACTTTGTTCCAATTATAATAATTATAGTTAGAGTTAGATATTATTAGAGTGGATACACAACATACTAATGAAGAGTCTATATGACTAGAAACGTTTATTTTATATTTTTATTCAGCTGTAAATACAATGGTAGGCAGCGGAGTCCGTATTCCGGTGCACGTCGATGCCAAAGTTCGATAACCTCTAGCCCGAGGATTCTGAAAGGAAATTCCGAATTAAATATTGATTTCTTTGGGTCCTTCGCTAGAGAGTAGTTTGTTATAAGAAAAATCAAATCGATTATAGTTAATGATTTTAATATTAATATCAAACTCGAGTAGCCCGTTACAAAATGTCTATAGCTAAACTGCAAGATTTACTAATAGAAGCGTGCACTGATTTTGAAGATGATTCGATTTCATCAATTTTGTTTGTCTGTGGAACGGACAGTATAAAGTCAATAATTGGCAACACTTATTTTCTACTTAAATAAATACCTACCTTCTTCTCGGAGACAGTGGACAACCTTCGCTTGGAGGTCGCACTGGGAGCCCTCAGTCTCCGTCCTTCAGTGGCATTGCTGTGACCAGAGACGGTAGATTTCCTTCTAAGCGCCGATTCCTGTCTTTTCGCTAGTTCAGCGGATTTCCTGGCTTCCAACGCAGCGAGCCTCTGTTTGGTTTGTCTTGCTGCATTCTCCCTGATGATTTGATCCGCCCTTATGCGAAGCACCTTGGCTGCTTCTTTGTGGTACTCTAAGGCTGCGTCCAAGTCGCTACGGGAGAGCGCGAACAGGGACGAATATCCACGAGACCTGTGATGCGAGACGAATGATTTACGTTTCATTAATCTATTGTTACATCGGTAACGCCATCTATCGCCGAATACTATCGAACGAATATCGAAGGATCTAGTAGCACCTAGAACGCTCGAGCAGTACAACGCCATCTATTGTCAGATAGCGGAAACACAATAGAGATATGTGGAATATTCTCGATAATTCTAGGGATGTGTTATCGGCTATAAAAGCGTCGCAGAGATGGCACGCAGTCAGTCAGTAATCGGAACTACTCGAAGCGAAACAGCGAACGGATCACCTGAAGCGAAGCGAAAGGAGCGAATTGAGAGTTTTAAAGTGTTTGTTGAGTGTTTTAAGTTTTCTAAGTGCTAATACAGTATTAACATGTAATTCGGTAGAATTTTTATTTATGCAGAGCCCCAACGCCGAAAACTATTTATACTCCAAAAACATTCATTGAATGCTTTACATTGCGGGCTGACGAAATTGTTGAGACCATACGTAGATCAACTAATTATTAAAATTGATATATAGGTTTGACTGCGTGCCACTTAATCCAATAACAATGTAGTTTTTAAATCAACGTACTCATTATCAAGCGGCAAGAGTGTTTCTTCGAGTTTGGGTACATAAATATAATGTAAGCGAGGTGAGTTGGTATAACGGGGGCTCAGACTTGCAGACTGTTAGTACGGTCGCACGATGGTTGTATCAAACAGCTATCACTTGCCATTGGAACAAAACAAAAAAGATGTGTGGTGTCGTGGGACACCGGATAGGAACGAAGTTCCTTATTATAAAAATATTAATTTCAAGTTCTATTCGAGGTATAAAGAAAATAAAACTGGAGGTTTCGCAACAACCCACGGTCATTCGGTAACGTGCGAACTTATTGTGGTACACTTCATTCACGGTTGTTTTCATAAGAGTTAGTGTATTATGCAAAAGAACGCTCTGAGATCGTGGTCAATGAATGATAAAAATATGTTATTTTTTGTACGTTATTACAAAGTTAAGTCGTACCGAGTGTATTACTAATAAAAATCTTACGTTACGGAAGTTTTTTTCCCGGTTAGCGTACCCCTCCGCATCGTCCCATAAGGAACTTTGTTCCAAAAAAAGTGACTTGTATTTCGTCCACACTTAGCTCCGACTCACCGAACTGTGGCCGTCCGCCGTCGCAGTCCCTCGATGCCCAATAAACTGATTTCTCCAAAGACGGATCCTTCCCTCAGGGTCGCCAGCACTTCGGTCTCGTCCTGGGACATTACCTGAAAAATTATTTAGTATCAAATTAAAGTCGATACTTTTCTAAACGAAACTTAGCAAAATGTAAATATTTGGGATTTTCAAAATAATATTTGAAATCTTTCGTTATCCTTAAAACGGTGTAAACTGTAAAGTATGAAGTAAAATATGAAATATTACAAAATTATAAAAATACATATAGTTTAAATGGTGATTTGGTCCTTTAATTCTTATTTCCCTACCTATTCGTCGGTAGCCTAAGAGGCTAGGTGAGCTCATGGGCTCCACCTGAGAGAATTGCCAATTTCCTTTTTTTTTCTTTTTTTTCCTACCTATGCTGATAGCCTCTCAAGGCTATTTCAGTTTCTCCTTGACGTGTAGGTGAGCTCACGGGGCTCAAGCTGGGAGTGATCTTAACACTGGCCCTAGCTGGAAGTGTTGCTAACACTGGCCCTAGCAAGAGCAGGGTTCGCAGAATCTACCACCGGATCGGAAACGCGACCCACTAAGAAGATCCGGCGAGAAACTCAATGGGCTGTGTTTATGGGTTAATTCACTCGTCGAGCCCTTCGTCGCAAGCGACGGGTTCGACGAGGACGGTGACCGGTGCCAATATCTGTGAAAGATTCGACTATTTAAGTGGTGAGAGCCCACCACCACTCCCGCCCACTCAGTGGCGACTTACACAGCACTCTCCAGTCTTGATGATGTACATCTGGTGCCCCACGTCTCCGCTCCTCACGACCAGGTCCCCGGGCAGGAACGATACGGGTCTCAGCTGGAGCACCAAGTCCCGGAGTAGAGAGTCCGAGCAGTCACGAAACAATTGCACCTATAAATTTATATTATATGTAATGATACGGTAGAATCCGGTGTGTTTGTCTCTCTCTCTCTCTGTGAGATTGTGTGTGTGTGTGTGCGCGCACACCAGGGTGTGTATGTGTACGCGCGTTTGCGTGTGTAGGTAATAAAAGTAGAAAGAGAAAAAAAGAGTAATAGAACAAACAGTTATAGTAATAAACAAGCAATTTTAAAGAACCACTTTATGTGTCACTTTTTGTTGACCTAGGCAGTGTGTTTAGTGCGTTTGCCTACGTTCGCCGCTAGGGGCGTTGTTCCAACTGAATACTTTGAGTTAACTTTTACGCTATCGAGAACGTTAAGCATACAGAACGATGCGGTGCAGTTTTGACAGACATGTTTGTAAAAATGTTGCAAGACAAATCGAAGTTAAGCACCAGACGGACGAAGATTGACCAACTATGCACTTAAAAGTAACTGAAGTACGGTTTACTTTTAATTGTATCAATAATAAGTAATTGATGAAAAGTATTTTATTATTATTTGGGGATTAGCTGTATCCGTCCGCTTCGCTGCCCATTTAAAATTAACATTATTATTTCTCACCCCCAAAAAGATTCTCATCATTAACGCCCCTGCAACTGGTGTAGGGAGTCCAACACTCATATAAATATTAGCCTATCCATTAAGTACGTGTATTTTCTACATCGATACCAAGTTTCAAGTCGACAAGACAAATGGTTCAGTAGTTGTAACGGAACATCCGTAAAAACCACTGTAGATAGATACTCCAGGGAGTGGCTTTAATCAGGATCGTATCGCACCTTGCTGAGCGTGGACATGTGCACGGCCAACGCCACGTCTCGCTTCATGTTCGACGGAAGCCAGTTCAGTATTTTGGCCTCGTCTGTAAAAAAAGAAGAAGTATGTAAATTCAATTCTATCTATATATTAATAATACGTGAAGCAAAAACTTTTTACGTACCCCTTTTTACGAAAATTGCGCGGAGTATGAAGTTTTGTACACTTATAGAGAATGTAGAGAGGGAGTGCAGAATGTTAATAATTTTTTTTTAATTATGCGTAAATAATACGTTACATTAATAAAAAAAACATTACACATACTACCATGTATTTGACACACACGCGCATGTATGCACGTTTATTGTCAAAATTTTCTTATTGCTTATAGTCTGGTCAAATTGTGGTCAATTGTTACGTGCCTAAAATTACTGAGTGGAATTTAGTTGGTAGGACATCTTGTGGGTTCGTCAGGGTAGGTACCACCGCCCTGACTATGCTATTCGCGAAACATTAATGCGTTCCGATTTAAAGGGAGAGTCATCAGTTCAACTGAGACTGTAGCCAGCATTCACGTTGTGACACAAGGTGGCTTCATAAAAAAGAAAGAAGGACAAATCTGGGATGTCACAATACTTTTGTTGAGTTGTTAGATTTAACTTTGTTGAACTGAAAATGCCTTTTATTTAGTGTTTAAGAATATTAAATAGTTTAATTTAGTCATGAAAGTTCTGTAGCTCATTAAATATATTAAAAAGTTAATTACCTACCTTACAACTAAATAGTTCCAGCCCTATCGAAACACTCTATTATCCCCTTAAGCGACCCTATTCACCCAACGCTTGGGTGAATAGAGACAAGGGAGGTTTTTGTAACTTTTTATGATTATTCTATAATAAACTACATCTTAATGCATTATAAATGAAAATTTAAACTACCGGAACCATTATGATCTCCGTTTTATTATTATAACTACAAAAAATAAAAGGATAAAAATCAATATCGAATTAAAAAGTGTCCCGATTACCCCCATTTTACGGTACCTAGTTGTAAAAAGTATGAGTAATAAAAAGTATGGTATGGACTAAAAGTATAGGTGATCATCGCACTGGCAACACAGACCGAAGCATCGCTGCTGACTCCAGGTGTAGTTGAACCAGAGCGTGACGCGGCGCTGCAGTGCGGCCGGCAGGTTGAGTCGCCGCAGGTAACGCGCGCACCCGTCCAGCGCCTTACGGTACTCTGTCTGCGGACGCACACTCTCAGCTCATCCAGTAGATCGCTTTACACGCGGTAAGCAGTCGATGTCGCCCTAAACACGTCATTTCGGATCCTTCCGATCCACTAACGATGCTTTTAGGTACTTCAAGTACCGGTCATCGTTCTCGTCGAACCCGTCGCTTGCGACGAAGGGCTCGACAGGTAAATTAACCCATAGACACAGCCCAATGAGTTTCTCTCGGGGCTCAAACTGGAAGTGTTGCTAAAACTGGCCTTAGCAAGAGCAGGGCTTCGCTGAATCTACCACCGGATCGGAAACGCGACCCACTGAGAAGATCCGGCGAGAAACTCAGTGGGCTGTGTCTATGGGTTAATTTGCAAGCGGCGGGTTCGGCGAGGACGGTGACCGGTGTTGCGACTTCCATTGACGCGTCGGTCCATCGAAGTGAAACATCACGCATTTCTAACTTACCCTGGCCCTTGTTGCGGTCGCGATGATGTCCCGGATCTGGCCTATGAGCAGAGCGAACACGAACACGCCCATCAGCCACGCCGCGGTCATGTACAGGTACTCGATCGTGTTCTCCGGCTTCGGATTCTTCCCGATGGACGTGGCCGTTTTAGTTGCGAAGTAGAAACACCTGATGTAGGCGATGCCTTCGTTGTCGTATACCCAACCGTTCGAACCGAGCCCGATGTGGTCGCTCATTGCGTAATACGCGCACGCGTTCAAGTGGATCAAGTAGAATATGTAGCACAACGTCTTGCCTATACGGACCTGGAAGCGACGATTTCAGTTTGCAGACGCACATTTCGAAGCAGTGACGTAAAATAAACCTAAAAACTTTGGGGGCCGCTATCTACATAAGTATATAATAAGTGTGTACCAAATGAACTTTAGTGTTCTGTATTCAAAAGGCAAATAAATTAAAAATTATTTAATCGACTAGTTTGACTATTCATAGTCGAATCATCCTGGCTTCTAGAGCAGCGACTCTCAATCTTTTTGACCCAGGGACGCACTAATATACTATTTACAATTTCGGGACACCTTCACATACGCACACCAAAGCGCAAGTATTTTCTGGACGTTTTTGCTGGCACTGTTGACAGTTTTAGACGAGACTTCTACCTTGCTCAATGAGCTTTTTCAGTTATGTAATAGCGTATTTGGTAGTAAATGTGTTAATTTTCGTGCAATGTTTGTATATACAATGTAGTTTTTTTTTCTAGTATTATACACTGAACCGTTTTTTTTTTGTTACAAATTCATGCAGTCGTTACCTGTAATTATCTTAGCATTTAGTCTGAGATCAATGTTACCTATAATGTTCTGTGCTGATGTATAACGTGTTGGTACCCAATAAATAAAATAAATCGTTGTGATACGACGGTTGAGTACCGCTGTCCTAGTGTAGACAAGTATGCAACCAGGTTGAATTCTTGAATTACCATTGCTCTACCATTCGTACGTAGCAGTAAGGTATCACGGTAGGGCAAGTTACAAGTCCGCACGGGTAGTTACCACCTATATCAGCTCTGCCGTTAGTAAACGACTGGCTCTATTACACACTGCTATCTAACCGTAATAATCGTGACAAGTCAAACATCAATACACTCTACTAAGTAATGAAACACCCTGTATTTTTTAAAATAAATTTCGCGTTCGGAGCCCGACGGCTTGTGCTTAGAGATAAATAATAAAAAATACATACATATTTCAGAACATAGGGCACACCTAGACAATTGACTGAGAGGTATTACTTACAACGTAGGGCGAGGCAAGCACTCGATCCATCGCCTGATTGAATTCCCAAAACGTTTGCAGTTTTAGCAACCTCGGGAACCGGAGGATCGCTTTCTGCGTGCCGAAATAGAAATATAGCACGTCCAGGGGTGTGAGCGAGATGACATCGAACTGAAAGTTCAACTTTAGATTTATGTGTAACTCTCAAATCACTTAGATATCAATTGGATTTTGTTCCAAGGATAGGTTTTTAAGTTATTTCAACGGTGTTGCCCAGACGCTACGGCTGTTTTTAGTCACACGAAAGTGACTTTTAAAATTCTGGGGCGGATATTAAGGAACTAACCATTAAAAAAATAATTCATCGTTAAAAAGGCGCAACTAAAATAATCTATCAGAACTGTATCTACGTTACCTTGTATTGCACTTTCCTCTTATAATTTTTCCTGGTTTCGACGGGGTCATCGACCCAGAACCCTTCGTGCAAGTACATCAACCTTGGCTTCACGAATGCGACATCTAACAGATACACTAGATCACTGAAATAGTCGGTTGCCAACCACATGGGCGTATTTTCTGGCGTTTGGTAAGGGAATGTAGAGCGTAGAGCTATCCCCCAAGCATTGTAACTGTAGCAGAAGGTCACTAGACAGAGCCATCCTATGTAGAGACGACCTGTAATTATCACAGTCGGTGAAAATATCTTAAAGCAGACTCAAACGCACACAATTCTTAAATAAAATGTTTATGCATATTGAATTCTCTCTAATGTGTAAAAATCGTTTTTTTTAAATTATTGATGCACAAAACCAATTACAATCATTACAGTACATATTAGCTAAATCGTACAAGTACTACCTAAATCTAATCTGGATTGCAATCTAAATGCTATATGCAATCAGTAAGCCCGTATTAACGTATATGGCTTTGGCTATTGAAAACAAAATTACAAATAAAATGACAATAAAATTAGGGGATTCAGGGAAAAAAACGCAAAACAAAAAAATAGCAAAAAAACGGCATCCACATAAATAGATAACAATACAACCAACATGAATATTAAATTGATAACTAGCCATTGTTAAATAGGATATCCTTCACACATCTGACAGATCCGCTAAGTCTAGGTTCAAAGATATCAAGGTCACCGTGACATTTAGCCAAATCATTATACTGCCTGACCGTTCTTACCATAAGGAAGGTCATTGAAACATTGAATATTTATGGTTTATGATGTAAACTAGGTTAAGTCGAAGTCGTTAAAGTTGAACAATTGGCGCTCAGTATGTTGCCAATTGTGGTAATTAGACAAGTTGTTTCATGGATAGTAATTATTCGACAACGAATTCCGTAGTGGTGTTCGAAATTAAAAGGCCAATTGGTTACTTTGGTAATCTGTTTGTGAGAACAATTGTCAACAAAAAAAAAATTAACATTTGAAGTCGTCGCGTCGTGGCCTAAACGATAAGATGTCCGGTGCATTAGTGTCGTGCGATGCAACGGTGTTCGAATCCCGCAGGTGGGTATCAATTTTTTTAACTAAATAGTACTTAACAAATGTTTACGATTGACTTCCACGGTGAAGGAATAACATCGTGTAATAAAAATCAAACCCGCAAAATTATAATTTGCGTAATTACTGGTGGTAGGACCTCTTCTAAGTCCGCACGGGTAGGTACCACCACCCTGCCACCCGTGAAGCAGTAATGCGTTTCGGTTTGAAGGGTGGGGCAGCCGTTGTAACCATACTGATACTTTAGAACTTATATCTTAAGGTGGGACTATGGACTCCAGTAACCACTTAACACCAGGTGGGCTGTGAGCTCGTTCACTCATCTAAGCAATAAATAAATAAAAATTGGAAGTATTCATCAGTTAATTTGGTTTCAGTAAATTCTTAATTACCTTGAGGATCGATTGGCATGTACGGATCGCAAAATGTGGATAGAAGGAATCCCTTGCATTTCGTGTACCGCGTCGGGGAGGCCGGTATAGGACTCTGCGGATACTCCGGTTCGCAATCCGGTTCCTCTTGAATAGGCGGTGGTCTTGAAAACAATTCAATAATTCATGAAATTATCTTTACGTAAGACGGCCACTGGAAATGTTTGATTAAAATAACCGAACTTACTTATCACCAGAAGTTGTTTTGGTGATGTAGTTTTTTTTTAGCTCTTTGAGTTCAGTTATGGCCTTTTTATCTTCAATGCTCGAAATATAGTCCGGAGGAGGGCTTGTAGAGAAAAGCCTGACTTTCTGCAGCGGGAAGACAGTACTGAAAACATTTTTTTTGTATTATAAAGGTCCGTTTTATGAATGTTATTAGGGACTTATTTAAATATCAATGTGCGATTTTACCTGTTTGCTTCTAGAAACCGTTTCTGATCTTGAAGCTGAGTTTTCGTTTCGATGTTCGAGTTTGTTTGCGTCAACCTTCAAACAAAATAGATACGCTTTAATACTTGACTTTGCTGCAATTAAATTTTAAAAAAAATATGTTTTGGTGGGGGAGTCCCCCGCGTTATGTCACGTTCCGACCCGGCAGACTGGTTTCAATCCAGTGAAATATCTCAAACACCAGCAGCACCGCCCGGGCTGGTTACCGTACCGCAGAGACCGGCGTCGTTGGTTGTCGATGATCGCCTCGATGACCCGTTGGTCAGGCATCCTCGGGGGACGCTGCGAGTCTGGTTGTAGTGATGACCGCAGGAACCCTTTACTCTGGCCGGGTTCTAAGCCTGGGCGGAGTCTGGATTTCGAGGGAAAGAGTGGGTAGGGATGGGTGAACCTGGTGTTAGCTCCTGCAGACATTACAAAGTGGATGCCGTCACGCATCTTGAGACATGAAGCCACAAACTCAAGTATATCACCCTTTAAATTAAAATGCATGCGAGCGTCCAATACGCCCTAACAAAAGCAAGTTCTTTTAGAATTATTCAGAGAAAAATTTATTGCTTAATTTCTTGAAGATTATTGTTGGTAGGTTTTAAACCGCGTTCGCGGAAACTTTAAAATATTTTAAAGTCGGATTAACGATTACATTAAGCGGGCATGCAATTTACCGCCGTCTCTCTGAAGAATGCGATAAAAGCAAATTAATTTTATTTTGACGAGATTTGAATAATAATGTACCTTATTTTTACTTAAAAGGCTTATATAACTGTTGAGATTGAAAGTTCTGAAAAAAGGAAACCTTTTATAATAAATTTCATTGATTAAACTTACGGGTGATGAATGGGCGAGGTCTCTGGCGTACACCAAGAACCATACGGCCCACGGGCCAATGGGGTCTTAGTTCCAAATTTAACATCACGGTCTGATGTTGAAGGATGAACTGTGTGCTGTAAATGCAAATTTGACATCCTTAATGTTTATTAAAAGTATATAAAATGTTTTATAGTATATTAAATTAATAATATAACAATGTTATTGAAGGTTTTGAAAGACATTGGAGTTGCCGACCTTTACAAGGGCTAAACATGTGCTCGCAGTATTGTGTTCAGTTATAACATTATGAACCGATGTTCGTAATATTGGTGTAATTTATAAAAAAAATATATAAATCAGACTACAAGGCTGCTTAAGCCGCAACGCGTGCTTTAAAATCAGTTTAATGTGTTAACTGTTTGTCGAAGAAATTTAATGACATTACATAAAAAAATGATTAACATTTGGTTGGTCCAATACCTTAATATAGTTATTATTGAAGGCCACTTTCTAATTGGTTCAGTCTTAGCTTGACCAAAAAATGCAAAATCATATATATATTTTTCACTATATATATAATTTCAAAATAATATTTAAAATAATATTTGTAGCTTTGTTTGTAAGTGATATATGCGTTGTTGTAGTGACCTCGAGGGGTGATATTAAATTCACTGAGCGAGTAGGTGAGCTCACGGGGCTCTAACCAGATGACGTTACTAACACTACCCCTAGCAAGAGTAGTGCTTCGCAGAATCTACCACAGGATCGGAAATGCGACCCATTGAGAAGATCCGGCGAGAAACTCAGTGGGTCGTTTATCCATATTGATACTTTGTACACTGAAACTTGTGAGTACTTTTTAGTTCAGTACCATCAATGTACGATGAGTACATTCAATAGATAGTTAATATTTCATGTACCATTTTGCGATATTACTACGAAGTGTGTCTTTGATGACACGCCATTAATGCATATTACCTACATATGTACATGATAAAATACTTCACAAAGGCAAAACTACGTTCCAAAGTTTTAGTATTACCAAACGAATGACACGTTTAATGTCTCCATAAAACACACACAATATTAAATATATAGGTATTGGCATTGTTATTACGCCTAGTTGTTAAATCGGACTATCAATCCATCCTAATTTTCTGGGCGACACTTGAAAGACCATCGTGACGAAAGTTTACGAGCTATTCGTCCAATGCCATAAAGTCATAACTCATAAACGTTGTCCACTCCTTATGATGTATTTACTAATCCTATATAGATTTCGTGTCGTTTGTATTACGATACATATTACTGCATAATTTATTTTGTGTAAACCTTTTAGTGTATTTAATGTGATATAATTAAAAAGTCTTCTGATTTCTTCGAGATTAGACATTTGGCTTGAGGCGGAAGAGGTGAGACAGATGATAGATAAGGTGCCTATAATAATTTTTACTACTTGTCAATTCTAGAGCTTCTTCTTGGCCTTCTAGAACTAGACTTGACTAGGAGGGTTGACACCAGGCAGAAGACCGGTGGTAAAACTGATGGCAAATCCCTGCATACAGCTTGATGAGAAGATATGTTACACCGACTCCACATAATGTGGGATTAGGGCAAGAAGAAGACTCAGATTTTAGTCGATTCAAGTCACAGCCTGTTTGAAGTTAAGTAATTACTGGGGCCCATAGACATATTATTATCAGCCGGCATCTCAGCTGTCCCGTCTTGCAAGCCGGAACGAATTACTGTTTTGCCAATAAAATAGGCAGGGATTAATAATTTTAGATTAGATTTTTTAGAATTTTAGATAAAGGTGAATTAAGGAAATATATAAATTTCCCTGGGTTTGATTTTTATTCCCCGATGTTATTACTTCATCGCCGAAGTTGAGATGGCAAGTATTTCAGTCACAGATATTTCAGTCTGCAAATAAGCAGACCCAACATAAATTCTCTAACGCTACAATACGGCATCCTTCAAATTCACGAACAGCAAATAGTTTGTTTTTTTTAGAATTAAGAATAATAATAACCGGGGTCAAGTCACATACGGTCACTTAGCCCTAAATTACTCTCTTCCCTTCCCTGTACTATGGGAATCTGAGACTGATATACTTGAGTCGACTATTATCAAAGGCGGCAATCTGACTTTTGGACAATGATTGGTAAATCAGAAAAACGAATTATTGACTTTGTATTCCATTGGCAGTCACAAAACTCTTCGGAACGACATCTTAGATAAATAACAGGTTAACTATTAACCTTTATTTAATGCAGGTTTTGAACCGTATTCTTTGAAGGAGACGATTATATTCAAATAAATCTGTATTGACATATCAATAAAACTTTTTTGTCCAAATGCACAGATTGCCACCTTTGATAATAGACGACTCACTTGTTCATCGAGTCGGATCCGTTAACCACAGCCTAACAATTAGGAGCGCTAACTACTCCACTACCGAGTAAGTCAATTAGTTTGATTGTCATATTAAAAACGCCGGTACACCGCGGTTACAGGTAGTCATTCAACCTTGGTTCGTTTCACGAGTAATTTTATTTCGTCCAATGCATATTGTTCGACGCTCATAACAATTATTGTTTACGACCGTTCGAAAGCACTTAAGGACGCTTTCGTATTCAAATCACAGAGACGTGGCGGCTAATGGCGACCTCGCTTCATTGACATCGAAGGCACCTAGCTGGTACTCGAATTTTAAAGTTAAACTTGATGAGAATCGACGGACTAATGACGACGCGTTTCACGTTTTGTTAACGTCTCGAATATACGAGAACGTAAGCCCAAATAACAATTTTAATAACAGTTTTTTTTATGTTAACCAAGTTAGTCTTTGAAGTAGTCGTGGTCTAAAGGATAAGACGCCTGGTGCATACGTATCAAGCGACCTAACGGTGTTCTAATCCCACAGGCTGGTACAAAACTTCTTAATGAAATACGTACTTAACGAATGTTCACGATTGACGTTCACAGCGAAGGAATAACATCGTGTTATAAAAACAAACCCGCAAAACTATAATCAGCGTAATCACTGGTGGTAGGACGTATCATACTCTGAGAGTAAGTTTAAAGTCACAGCTTTATTAGCTGAAAAGGGCGCAAGCGACTGTACCATGGTTCAAATTCTGGAGCAAGTTTGAAATACTTTCAAATAAACACATAATTCAAGTCAGCTGTTGACGAAGGACTCGAACGTTTGAGAAGTAATAACATGCATTGCACCCGTCTTTAATGTGAAGCTGTCCTAATTTCCATTTGGTGTAGAACAGTGTGCTTAGTGCGAGTTCTTTAACGTTCTCGATAACCGTAGATAAACGTAGGCAAACGAACCCATTCCATTCAAATATGAGCTAACTTTTACGCTTTCGAGAACGTTAGAAAACTCGCACTAAGCACACAGTTATTCTCATAATACAGTTGAGACTTCAACATTATTCGTTAAGGAGCTAAAGAGCGTTCCCGTTATGATAGCTATGGGCTTTATTACTATTTAACATTGAGAAGGCCATGAGAATGTCTGTCCTTCCTTTTTTTTTCCTACCTAAGTTGATGGTCTAGATGGGCTGTGTCTGTGGGTTAATTTACTCGCCGAGCCCTTCGTCGCAAGCGACGGGTTCGACGAGAAACGATTGTCCGTTTTTGGTAGGAAAACAGCAAGACTTTGTTTGATATTCATTCAGTAACATCATCGTAATAACAATTCTGTATTTTTGTTTAAATACAGTTTTTATTTGAAATGCAATCGCCTATGAAGTATTGGCCCCTTCCAATTCTAGATGCTCACTGTTGCTCACGGATATCAACAATGTGAGGGGACAATGAAATCGTTAGTTATCCCAGATGAACCTGTTCAAACTAGATTTGAAGAAGGACATATTTTCAGTTTCGGACACACCGTTAGGTAGAATACACAAAGTAACTTAAAGGAAAGTATTTAAAATATTTAAAAAAGGAGCCATCCGTATGGCTGACTGTGCGTCGTACCCATAAAGCCTCAGACACATCAATCTTACGCGTAGACTTATACCAAAACTGATTTTATTAATTAGGTAATAAGTATAAAAGCAATTAGTCGAAGCATTTTCAATTTTTTTGATAATTATTCTATAGGTTTATTCAGTAGGTACACAAGTTGATAAAGTGATTAAAGGAGGGCGCGGCAAATTAATGTAGTCATCTATCAGAGTGTTCGTTGCACGTTAAAACCGTTTTATTTTTTTAATTCGCAATCGATTTTCAACGTTCAAGTACCTACGTAAAACTCACATTTGGCTGCCACGTGAAGTTACAAATACTAGGGAAGATGGACTAAGAATACTAAGATCTATTTCGGGTCATATGAATTAGCAGGGACCGACCTATGTATATTTTATCAAAATGGATAAGACAGTTATGAACGAAAACCATAATCATCTAAATAACCATCACACTTCAGTGTTGAGGATTTTAAGAAAATATCCCTTTGAATTATACACTTTGAAATCCAGAATCCACATGTATTTAACCTAAAGTCTTACATTGCATTAGTCTTAGGACCGCAAAAGGTTAAAGGATGTGTTTAAAGCGAAGTTTATATCCATCAGTCAAAAAATAAGTATAAATAAGTATAGAGTACCTATAGTTACAATGGCTGCCCCACCCTTCAATCCGAAACGCATAACTGCTTCACCGCAGAAATAGGCGGGGTGGTGGTGTCTACCCGTGCGGACTCACAAGAGGTCCTACCACCAGTAATTACATATATTAAAAATTTGCGGTTTTGATTTTTATTACACGATGTTATTCCTTCACCGTGGAAGTCAATCGAGAACATTTGTTGAGTACGTATTTCATTAGAAACATTGGTACCCGCCTGAAATTCGAACACCGGTGCAATCGCTCAACACGAATGCACCGGACGTCTTATCCTTTAGGCCACGACAACTTGCAAAAAATAGAAAATAGAAAAAGAAAACGGAGGCTTTAAACAGATATTCTAGGAAATACCTATTAAAATATTGGGTGTTGTTCCGCAGCGCTAAGACGCCCTTAAAATATATTTTTAAGAGTTCTTCGCGGTAAGTAGTGGTTTGGCTTTGTCGCGTCTAGGAACAACAATGATAGTATGGAACATCATGTGCGTCGCAGTTTTATCTACTTTCGTTAAGAGTACATTATTCAAAACCTTATGCTATATTCTTGTTTATATTGTATTTTTAATTTAAATAGGGAACCGGACTCTTCTTGTTTTTCCAAATTGTTACTTAAGATTTGCTAAATGAGGCTGAACGCTAGTATTTCACATAATGTTTGGATGATCGTTTTCATTTAACTAACATATTTTACCTTCTTTACTGGTGGTAGGACATCTTGTGAGTCCGCACGGGTAGGTACCACCGCCCTGCCTATTTCTGTAGTGAAGCAGTAACGCCTTTCGGTTTAAATGGTGGGGCAGTCGTTTTACTAAACTTGAAACCTTAGAACTCATGCCTTAAGGTGGGTGGCGGCATTTACGTTGTAGTTGTCTATGGGCTCCGGTAACCACTTAACATCGGGTGGGCCGCGAGCTCGTCCTCCCACCTAAGCAATAAAAAAAATCCTTTTAGATTTAAAAAAAAAACAACCACAAACACCAAATTAAGCTTTGAGCATTGAAGAAAAACGTTTTTTTGCGTGTCTGTAATTGACATCTGGCTAATCTAATTGCTAATCATTTAGACACTATAAGATCTGACACGAATACCGGATTAAAGATTACAAAATCTTATTGAAAAACCTTCTTTTTTGTTGTGTTGTGCTTCTTCACGGTTTTGTTATCACGATCGGGTTTTTATGATAAGACTATTACGTCCTTTAGAATTATGGGTAGAGGATATTAATTGCAATTGAACTACAAATTATTTTACATCTAATGCTAGTCACTATGACCAGACATGTACTTGAAAATAATTAAATTTAAAATTAAAATTTTAAATTTCAAAAAAATACAGGGACATCGCGGCTACATTGAAATTTTATGTTAAATATTCTGAGCACGGAAACAATTTAACAAAAGTGAGGACCTGAATATGTGGTGTAGGTCATAAACTAGGCAGTCAGCTTTCGATTAACATAAAAACATGTTTTCAACAATGTCATTGTAGGTTCATAAGGAAAAAAAAAACAAAACACATTAGACAATTAGTTTCGGATATCACGTTACGAAACAACAAGTTTCATTCAATCAAAATTAAACTCACCACATCGACTGTTACCTCCATTTTATTCTTTCAAAACATCGCACATTCATTGTTCATATTTTGCCACCTAAATATTTACGCAGCACGTAAACAGACGCGGGAAAATTAACATGTCGTGGTAAAATTCGAGTACGGAATTTTCCGCGTGCAAACACGCCCGGTCCGACCGATGTTGCTTAATACACTGGACGAAGAAACTGGTAGCCTTAGGGCTTTATCACATTAATGGAGGGAGCATCGTGCGATAGCGATTTGATTATTGTTAATAAAAAAATTTAAGAACCCTTCAAACTTACAATATTGATTATCCCTACTGATAGTAGCATACTGCTTTAGTTTGTGCAACAAACATTGTAAGGACGTTCAATGCACCCCAAATACAATCTCTTTTTTTTTTGTTAAGTGGTTATCGAAGTCCACAGACATCAACAACGTAATTAATGCCATGCCAATGCATGCTTTCGGTAGGCAGCGGCTTGGCTCTGCCCCTGGAATTGCTGAAGTCCATGGGCGACGGTAACCACTCACCATCGGGTGGGCCGTATGCTCGTCTGCCTACAAGGGCAATAAAAAAAAACCCACCCTGAGACATGAGTTCTATGTCTCAGTTAATACATTACAACCGCTGCCCCACCCTTCAAGCCCAAACGCATTACTGCTTCACGTTCAGAAATAGTCCGGGCGGTAGTACCTACCCGTGCGGTTTCACAAGACGCCCTATTACTACCAGTAACAAGACGTACTAAATAAATTAAACCTGTTTGTTTAACTGCAATTAAGCTCAAAAATGTACAAAAACAAAAAACTTTACATGTGGCTTACATTTATTATTTTGAATATAATATATGTAATAACATAATGGTGTTTTTTTGTAATAATTTGATCAGACATTCAACGTACTCTCGGACCTATATAAGTTTGTTAGGTCGAGATGACACTAACTAATAAGTACGTAGAGTCATAAATAAATATTAATGAAACAATTCTTCTGGCATCCGCTAATGCCATTGTTTTACGACACACCTTTTATAGGTTGGACAACACAACGAGACAGCTGTTTGTCGATTGGAAAAAAATAAATTCCACTAAAACGACTGGAAGGGCCGTTTTTGCGTAGAATAGGCAGGTACCTCTCAATAATTAACTAGTTTCATTTAAATGGAAACTCATTTACGGTTCATAAAATGTCGCAATACTTTAATTTCTCCATTTGTTCCAAATTTCGCTTAAGATAACCAATTAAATTTAGTACAGTGTTTTTGAAAAGTGCCGACATCGTCATCTAGATTCGCGATGTTTCTTGTGCTACCTTGCTAGGAAACCCTATGAATGGATTGCGGAGCAATTCCTATAGACGCTGTGCAAAAACAATTAGATAATAAGCCTTGATAGCTACAAGATACGTCTGTGTTGCTTACCATTCAATCAAATCAAATCGAATCAAAAAAAAAATTTTTATTCAACATAAATGAAAGTACATAGGTACTTGTTGAACGTCAAAAGAACTACCGCCAATTCACAAAAACTAGCCTCCGTCCTGAGAAGAATTGGCAAGAAACTCAGCGGGCATGTCTTTTCTTTTTTTTGAAATATTAGATAAAAAAAATTAATATTAGATATTTTTTTAAATATTCGTTTTTACAATGAGTAACAATTATTACAATATTGAAATGCCCGGAGCGAGCAACTCATTCCCACTTTGTGCAATCTTCTAGATAATCATTGACTTTATATTAAGCTTTATTACACAGATGTTCTTCAATAGTTTTCTTAAACCTATGTATATGTAGGTTCTGAACATCTTGTGGGATTTTGTTGTACAGGCGCACAGACAAACACCCGAATGAATTTCGTATCTTATGTAACCTACTCATCGGCACAACAAGCTTGTGTTTGTTCCTATATATTTTTATGATGTATGTCCGACTTTTTAGGAAACTCCTCAATATGTTTACGAACATACCTACATCAAATTTTCAAAAATGTTCTGGGATGGCACAGTAAGAACTTTAATTTCTTAAATTTTTTCCCTCAGGGATTCCCTTGAGTGCATGTTATAAATAGCACGTATAGCATTACTTTAAATACCGTAAAATTCAATCGATTTCAAATAGATTCTAGCTGATTTTTTAGATTTTAGAATTAAGAATACGATAAAATGAGATCTATAATTTATTACATTGCGATGCAGCATAACAATATGCTGTGTTATCTTGAAGACAACGATAAAAAAAATTAAAAGTATTCTAGGACTCTTCGCACTTTTTTTACGATAGCAACACGAATAAAGTTTAAATATGCAATAAACTATCCAACAAATGATGAAGCACAACATATGAAATTTATAGACATTATTACCGTCTATGGTTCCGATATTTTAACTATGATTTGACTATTGTTGTAGAAATGAAAAAAATCTATGCCCTGGATTAGGAAACTCTGCATCTACTTTTATTTATTTTGAAATCTCAAATACAAATAATGTGTCTGAATCTGTTTTCAATCAAGATAAATTTATATGATTAATAAATAATATAATTCCCATAATATCTCCGACTGATTTCTACTACCTGCCTCAAACACTGTATTTAATTTATTTTATTCATGTACTATATAATTCATAGGTGTGGAAAGAAGCATCTTCATATTCAAGTTTATTTCAAACTATTTCTTAAAAATTCAAATGGTTCAATCATTACGGGGATTACCGTCATTTTTAAGCCGTTTGTCTAACGTTTAAGCCGTTGATGCTGATGTATTTGGATGAGTTAGTCTTCGTGGAAGCGTCATTGTTCATTCTGTCCCAGCGAAAACTACTTATTTTATATACTGATTAATTCCTGCGGGTGGAGCCAATTGTGAGCGGGTACCGGAACCTACTACCATCCCGCGTATTACTGTCGCAAAGAAACCATGCTTTTCGTTTTGTAGGGTGGGGAAATACTTATACATTGTGGCGGGTAGCCATCATACAACGCAAGATAATTGACAGATGCCTGAATCTCGCTTACGACATTTTCAAGATAAAGCGCATATATACAAGTTCCGAACAACAAGATTCGGACCGTCGGTCTACCGAGCAATATCACCCGCTCGGTGGAAGATCTTCCCTTTGTCGTATCCCTACAAACTGGTGACCTGCGATGGAACAACTGCAGCCTACATCATCAGCGCATCAAGAACTTCGGCTACCACGATTCCCGCATTCTTGCAGATAAAAACAAAGTCATCAACAGTCGTCCCACAGCAAGCCAGCATTTGCAGCCTCAACAGGACCATCGCAGCCGACTCACCGCGCTTCCTGGTCCTACGGCACGCACCTACACTGCCTCATCACGCCACTACAATCCATCGCAGCTCACGACCGGATCATCAACGCTTGGGGTCACACATCTCTGGCGTGGCAGTTCTGCATCACATGGATTACTCACGATACACGCGCAGCATTCAATCTCAGTCTCGACTCACCGCACACTTCGAGCAGCACTGGCGACACTCACGTAGCATTCAAGCTCAGTTTCGACTCACCGCAAACTTCGAGCACCACTGGCGACACTCACGCAGCGTTCATCCTCAGTCTCAACTCACCGCAGACTTCGATTAGCACTGGCACTTGCAAGCTAATCTCAGCATGGACAACGCTAACTAAATGACACGACCTCCGGTCTCGGAGGGGAGTGATGTGGCGGGTAGCCATCATACAACGCAAGATAATTGATAGATGCCTGAATCTCGCTTACAACATTTTCAAGATAAAGCGCATATATACAAGTTCCGAACAACAACATTCGGACCGTCGGTCTACCGAGCAATATCACCGGCTCGGTGGAAGATCTTCCTTTCGTCGTTCAGCATTCCCCAAATACATGATATCGGTTACCGCTTATCAAACAGGCCGAGCTTCTCCATTCATCTATAGCAATAACAAAAGCTGTTTACAAAGTCGTCGTGGCCTAAAGGATAAGACGTCCGGTGCATTCGTATGTAGCGATGCACCGAGGTTCGAATCCCGCAGGCGGGTACCAATTTTTCTAATGAAATACGTACTTAACAAATGTTCACGATTGACTTCCACGGTGAAGGAATAACATCGTGTAATAAAAACCAAACCCGCAAAATTATAATTTGCGTAACCACTGGTGGTAGGACCTCTTGGGAGTCCGCACGGGTAGGTACCACCACCCCGCTTATTTCCGCCGTGAAGCAGTAATGCGTTTCGGTTCGAAGGGTGGGGTAGCCGTTGTAACTATACTGAGACCTTAGAACTTATATCTCAAGGTGGATGGCGCATTTACGTTGTAGATGTCTATGGGCTCCAGTAACCACTTAACACCAGGTGGGCTGTGAGCTCGTCCACCCATCTAAGCAATAAAAAAAAAAAAAAAAAAAAAAAAAAATTACGGCTCTTTCATTTTTATGTCTGTCTAATTCTACTCTCTTACTGAACATTTTCCGTGGTAAAACTGCATCGAGAATTTATTGTATATTGTCGATTTACGAAAGGTAAAAGTTGAAAGCAACACTAAAAACTTATTTTAATAAAATAAAACCTTTGATATTAGCTAAGTAGCATTCCTGAATTTTTTTTTTTTTTTAATTTTTACTCCAATATCTTCAGTTTGTACTTCACGTCAGCTCAAACTTGTGGTATCCTCAGCAAATTAGGCCTCGTGCGGTCTCTTTTCTCCTCTGAGTTGAGGTCCTAGTACCACTTCATCCGTTTTTTGTATTGCGTAGATAGCGTAGAGTTAATGACCCACC
Organism: Bombyx mandarina; assembly: GCF_003987935.1. The sequence continues at coordinate 1,271,780 of NW_021011539.1, forward strand.
CAGCCTTTAGATATCGAAACGTGAATATTATCACCTACCTTGATACCTGAAGGCAGGTCTTAATTTAGGGTAATCACGCAATTTATAACTTTTGCGGATATGAATTTTATTCCGCGATGTTATTCCTTAATAATGAATGGAATTCGCGAACATGTTTTTATTTTTTTTATTGCTTACATGGGTGGACGACCTCACAGCCCACCTGGTGTAAAGTGGTCACTGGAGCCCATGGACATCTACAACGTAAATGCGCCACCCACCTTGAGATATAAGTTCTAAGATCTCAGTATAGTTACAACGGCTGCCCCACCCTTCAAACCGAAACGCATTACTGCTTCACGGCAGAAATAGGCAGGGTGGTGGTACCTACCCGCGCGGACCACCAGTAGTTAATATTTATTATATAAAACGAGTATATTGGAAAAATGATTCTGCAGAATTAGAACACCTTCGTAGTCGTATCGCTCGTTATAATAATATGTACACCAGGCGTTTTATCCTTTAGGGTTTTTTTTTCCTACCTTATCTGTGGTCTAGAGAGACCATATCTGCATAACCTTAACTCGTAGGTGAGCTCACGGGGCTCAAACCTGACGATGTTGCTATCACGAACTCTAGCAAAAGCCGTGCTTTGCAGAAATCTACCACCGGATCGGAAACTGAGAAGATCCGGCGAGAAAATCAGTGGGCTGTGTCTGTGGGTTAATTTACTCGCCGAGCCCCTCGTCGCAAGCGACCGGTTCGATGACAACGATGACCGGTGCTTGGGGTACCTAAAAGCACCGTTAGTGGGTCGGGGGGATCCGAAATGACGTGCCTTTAGGATATGACGACTTCAAGCAAAATAGAACATGCACATTCTAAATATTACTTTAAGTAAGTACAATAACCGATCTTACGGCAATATTACTTCAAGGCTGAAATAACCGAAACGGATTTACATACCGATGCATATTCATAATACACCCTGGTACCTGGTACACATAGAACTACAAATAATAATTACTTAAAAATAATAAAATACTCGAATATAATTAATATACTACAGGGTTAAAAGTGAGTTAATGTCTCAAAAAGACCTTCGGAGATTACTATGACGTATCTTTTTTCATTTTGTCAGATTAATTCCTTAGTTTCATTGGCTAAATTTAACGTAATATACACATAAACAAAGTTAATATCGCGTTTAACCGGTTCAACAATTCTGTTCATTGTTCTGTTAAAATTCTGTGAAAACTATATATTTATGAAAAAAAAAGGAAAGATTCAGCTATCTATCCTAAATCACGGTCACAATAGAAATAAAAGCTAATTTTATATTGTTGTCTATAATCAACCTACTAAATCATTCAACAAATTTACGTTGTGAAGCGTTGATGAACATTGTACCTATATTCTTAAATTATTTTTTTCTGTTGGAATTATTTTTAATCTCTACCAATACATATTAATAATACTGGGTACTAGTACTCACCCCTTTCATAAGCTTTAGCCCGTCAAAAACCATTTTCGTTGTATTCTGAAAGCTACCTGCACGATACAGAGCACTCAACAAATTTTAATAAATCACCATTATTAATATGTGTAGTTTTCTAGTAATGTAAAGAAAAACGAAATCCGAAACCTTTGCAGCGACACTCGTCAGTTTTATTAGTACGAATGATTGTAATACAGCTATTTTCAGTAGGTCACAAGTTCAGAGTTTCGCGGTAAAATCAAGTTAGTATACAATTTTTCCGTATTATCATGAACATTAGGCGGGAAGTAAATATTTGTTGTGATCCCCACGATCACACTGAACATAGGGTGTAAACGATTCAGCCCTTTAAGCGCTTTTTGTTGAAGAAATTGATACGCAACATTTTTCGCGCCTTTAGAAGCGGTGGTTATTATTGTTTCGTTCCTATATATATGGGTATGTACTTACTGCATAATAAATGCGATAGAATATATCTAATTATCACATTTTTTTTATTTAGTCTATTACTAATTCAGTTATTTAGTAAATATTTGTTACAACCGAAATTGAAATTGTGGATGAAATAAATTACTAGGACAAATCGTTCCATTAATGTCAATCAAATCTAAAGTACGAGGGTTTTGTCTAAAAATAAAAATAAAAATATTCACAGTATTTACAGCGCTGAAAGAGCTGGAAGGTGGAAAATAATCAATCAAATCAAATGTTGCGCGCGCAGCTTCGCGCAACCCACCGCAGTTGTCGGTAAAACAGATATCGCACGTCGATGATAAAACTCTTGGTCGACGAGACGATTTCGAGACAATATTTATATAAATAATTGTAACAATAAAATGTATGTGCGATTAGCATATTCGCTTTCATTAATACCGATGTGCTGTTTTACGTAGAACTTTGCAATCGTACTTCACTTCATTTTAAATTAAAACAAATTTCTTCGTGCTGATATCTTCACCATGAGTAGAGGTAATGGTATACTTAATATATTATCTACATTTAATATCGTTTGTTTAAATAGACACTTCAATAAAGTTCGAGAAAAGTTTTTTTCGATAACCAACTTATTGTAGACGTTGTTTAATATTATACATATTATATACTATTATTATTATTTAAAAGCCTGAGATTTCATTTAACAGTATCTTATAATCTATTATTTTTCTGTGATTGGCTCGTCTCTATATTGAAAAACTGAATAAAACATTGAACTTTATTACAATGTATCCACAGTAAACTACAAAAAAAAGAATATTAACTATAAATTTTTCAATTCTAATGTCAAGAAGCTAGCGAAGTACTTTGACTTGAGTGCCATTTGCTCACTTTAAGATATTCATAGAAAACCCTCGAAGTGTTGGTTGGCATTGGAAAACTACTGCATGCTAGCTTTTAAATGCGGCTGTACTCGCGTTAATATATTAAAGAAATAAGTATCCTTTGTAAATAATATATTTTTTATTGAAATATCTGAATATGTATGCAAAGTTTTATTCCGATTGTTTTAGTAGTAACGATGTGAACAAACAAATTAACGAGTTAATAACATTGAGTATAGATAAGAATTTCCAGAATAATACAAATCGAAAATGGAAAATGTAAAATATATAAAGTACATATTCACTTTCATTACACCCATATATATATTTTTTATTTTTGTAGACGTGAAAAAACGACAAGTCAGCACTGACCAACTAATGATGCTATTGGATTTCCTCAAAGAGCATCCTGATCTAGCTAAAGGCAAAGTGAGGCGGCATCGAACCAAGTTCAGCCCTGTGAAATTGTGGAATTTATGTGCGAAAAAACTCAACACAGTCAGAGACGGTGCCGTAAAGGACGGGAAAGGGTGGTCAAGGGTACCTTTAATGAAATTATTAAGAACTAGCGGCCCGCTCCGGCTCCGCTCGGGTCTTTAACAAAAATTTCAACGATATTTGACGTTGTTTTATTTTTTTTAGATAAAAGAACACTTATTCTGACATATCTATAATAGTTACACATATGCTGTCGCGACACTTTTTGTAAATAATAATGTGTTCTACAAAGTCGTAGTACATTATTTTATTCTATCATCAATAGTTTTCGCAGGGCACGCGATGTAAAGAATATGTTAGGTAATTTTTTTACACCTTGGGTTTACATTATTGGAGTTTTAGTAAGGATTCCTAATTTTCTCAAAAAATATGTCACTCAGGAATAGTGTAGCTTCCAAACAGTGAAAGAATTTTTCAAATCGGTTCAGTAGTTTCGGAGCCTATTCAATACAAACAAACAAATAAATCTTTCCTCTTTATAATATTAGTATAGATAAAACCCATCTGAAAACAGTAGCACATATGCAAAATAATATCATAGAATGGGGTGACTGTATTGATTAATTATTATCTTACCAGTATTGGTGTGATTGGAAGTACCGTGCCAAAAGAAGAGCATTAGAGATAAAAGCTGCCAAGAACAACCAAAAACCGTTGCCCGAAGATTTCACTCAACTGTCTTCAACCGAAGAGACAATTCTAAGTATCATCGGTCACAGCTGCATTGATGATATATTCATTAAAACTGATCCACTTGCTCAAGTAAGTGTTCAGTGTGTAATATTATTTATTGGTGATGATACCGGTTTATTGGTGGCAGAGTGTATAACGCTAGATAAGGCTAAGCTTTGGACCGTCGGGCTACCGAGCGATATTTAACCTGGTTTATTTAAGCTGGTTACTGATTTTACTGGTGGTATGACCTCTTGTGAGTCCGTACGGATAGGTACCACCACCCTGCCTATTTCTGCCTTGAAGCAGTAATGCGTTTCGGTTTGAAGGGTACCTGTTGTAATTATACTGAGACCTTAGACCTTATATATCAAGGTGGGTGGCGCATTTATGTTGTAGGTGTCTATGGGCTCCAGTTACTTAACACCAGCTGGGCTGTGAGCTCGTCCACAAAAATAAGCAATAAAAAAAAATAGAAACCTCCCTGTTTATTTCGGCCACGGAGCAGATTCGTTCTGGTATAAAGGACGGAAAAGTCGATATTTTTCTCCCTACGTATCGGCTGGTAGTCTAGGGGCTATATCAGCTACGCACGGGCGGGATTTGATATTGAATTGAGACTTCAAACACGAGTTACAACATAGGAGGTTCACTTCCTGGTTGCCTATGGACGCTTATAGCCACTCAATACAAGGTGACCGGGAGCTTTAATCATTTACAGCAATAAAAAAAATAAGACACGATGGCATCATTGCAGATAATAGCAAGATAGAAGCACTCACCATATGTACCCCTACTGTTAGTGAATTTAGTGTATCTCCAGGCTTAAATGTGTGACAGCGTTGTTTTATTAACTGTTCAGCATGTGTTTGAGTGCACAAATGTGAGAAAATGAAACAAAGCCGGTAGACGTATCTTCTCGCGTTCTTCCAAAAACTCCACGGAAAAAGTCTCAGTAAATAAGCATCATTTTACTGAGACTATTTGATTCCATCTCATCTCGTTTCTTTTAATTTAATCTCAATTGATTAAAGTCTCAAGAAACCAATTGATATACTTCTGGAATTGCTGACGTCCGTGTGGAATATCCACTTACAATCAGGTGGGCTGTAAGCTCGTCTCCTTACAAAGTCAATAAAAAATATTCTTATAACAATTGAACGAATTTAATAAGAAAAAATACAAATTTTTGGGTTACAGGATAACAATGTTGATGCTGATACTGAAAATGATGCCGATAATCAGTACCAAGGTAAGAAAAGCATTAAAAGTACTCAATTTATATCAAGTCAATTTGATTTTTTTTCCTACCTAAGCTGATGGCCATGAGAGGTCATTTCAGCGTAACCCTAACAAGTAGGTGAGCTCACGGGGCTCAAACCTGACGAGCTGCTAACCCTAGCTTTAGGAAGAGCAGTGCTTCGCAGCATCTACCACCAAATCGGAAACGCGACCCACTGAGAAGATCCGGCTCAGTGGACTGTGTTTGTGGGTTAATTTACTCGCCGAGCCCTTCGTCGCGTGCGACGGTTTCGACGAGAACGATGACCGAGTCAATTTGAGATAGACAAAGTCTGAACAGTTTTCGAAACCAAACACGGGTACTAGTGTTCTATGATTCAGAATCGAATATATTAATTTAAAAATATATTTTACTTTGTTTTGCCACGTACCATCCGGCTATGGAATGAGCTCCCCTCCATAGTGTTTCCCGAGCGCTATGACATGTCCTTCTTTAAACGAGGCTTGTGGAGAGTACTAAGCGGTAGGCAGCGGCTTGGCTCTGCCCCTGGCATTGCTGAAGTCCAAGGGCGCGGTAACCACTCACCATCAGGTGGGCCGTATGCTCGTCTGCCTCCAAGGGCAATAAAAAAAACTTATCTTTTTTTGCACTGCATTCTATCTATCACAATTAAAATTAGGTGAGATACAAGAACACGGTCTTATATACCCGCTGTTTCGATAAATGCGAAGTTAATATAATAATTGTTTAAGTTTAGATGGTGAATTATTATTGTTTCTTTTCTTTTTTTATTGCTGGGTGGACGAGCTCACAGCCCACCTGATGTTAAGTGGTACAAGGTAAATGCTCCACCCACATTGAGATTCAAGTTCTAAGTTCTCAGTATAGTTACAACGGCTGCCCCACCCTTCAAACCGAAACGCATTACGAGAATAATATTAAATATTTTGTGCGAAAATTAGAATTGGTAACCCAGCCTAATAGCGGCCAACAAGTCGAGACATGAAATAACATTTAAATGTATTTTAATATCTTTCTGATAAAACATGATTGATGAACTCATCGGTTAATATACTTAAAATAACATCTGTGGATTACAGTAACACCTCAAGAGACTCTAAAATTGCATAAACGGTATTCGTCAAAAGAAGGTTCGGATTTAGATAGAAGCGGATGTTCCAGTCCAATTCAGAAAAAACGCAATACTAGTAATGCCCACATTGAAGATTCAGGTAGTTTTTTATTTATTTATTTTCACTTTTATTTTAAGGTAAGTTTCAAGTGATTTTTCAACGAAAGAGGTCGTTTTGGGACGTTTCTTGGAAAGGTCTCCCCACACGAGTTCATATTTCTATTATATTTAAAAAGCCTTTTTATTTTATTTCTTATTCTTCTTTAATATTTTCGGTCCAATTTTTTTTTGTCAATTTTTGGGTGTACATCTGGTAGTTATTTTTATTGCGCTTATTACCATAAGGCAAATAGGGCGTTTTAGATCGCAGCTTAGACCGCACGATCATATCTATTACATTTCTGCTTATACACCAATCATCGGCGGCAAAGCCTTTATATTATTATGTACAATGCTAGAAGTGACTGATGGTTTTAATCGTTTTAAATTTCTCAGAACTAATGAAAGCGTTATGTTTTCTTGGAAACAAGAGTTGTGGTTAACAACGACGGTTACCATGGCAACTATTTCAATGCACACCCATTGCTACTAATACCGGTCACTCACATTCGCACGAATACGCAAACCCGCAAGTGTAGGACGACATTTGCAAATGATTATGCAAAGTTTTCGCTGCATGCGTGGTTTTCCAAGCTGTGTCGGTTTTTCAACGGACATCAAAGCACGCGAACCGCGATTATTCGTGTAGTCTCCCACACATTCGTGTGACCAGTTGCGCCCACGATTGCGAAGGTAACGGACGTTTCGCAATTTTCATAATTCGTGACGTCTACTGTGTAGCGTACCTTAATCATGGATTGGAACAACACTAAGGTGATGGAGTTCATTGAACTCCTGTAAAATGAATCGACCATATGGGACCCTCAAAAGAAATCCCATAAAAACAGAATGGTTAACGGCCAAGGGACGCCTGGGAAAGAATTAAAAACTCCCTTTCTCTTCAATGTTCTATTGGTGAATTAAAAAAGAAGAGAAATTCGTAAGACATTCGTAAACAAGTGTGGGAGGAAGCGCAAACGGGTTCGCAAATTGAGTACCGAACCCATTTGCACAGCCGCTAAGTTTGCGAATGAATATATGACGGCCCTTTCATATGCGCGCAAACATTCGTACAATGTACGAATATTTGCGCGCAGGTGAGTGACCGGCATAAGAATGCTAAAGTATAGAAAAAATAAAATGTGGATAGGATTTAGGTGATATTCATTTTTTTGTGTGCGCTTCGTTGCAATAATTTTTATGTAGGCCAAATTTAAAGTCTCTCTCACGAATAGTTTCAGGATTTCGTGATGAGTGTGCGGTATTTCGACTTTATGTAAGAATATTTAGATAGTTCAACCTCAGTTGAATCTCAATATGGATGGCAATCACAATATAAATGGACTCAAGTAACCATTTACAACTAGTTCGATTGTGATATTGTTCGCGCAGCTATAAAAAAATAAAGATCATGAACCATGGTTAAATGAGGTCAATATCCTAAGGTATAAATTGTCGGAAGTCCTCAACAGAGTTGTAGTATTTACGGGCTTATTCCATATGCGGTTCACGATTGTAATTTTATTTTCAAATATCTAAACAATCTTTCGTGCCTCCCGCTATATGTTACAATTCAATACAACAATACATAATAAAATGTAGCAGTACCTCACACCTGGACCACGACTCATTATTTACAAAGCACAAGCTTGGGCTTCATCTCTGGGCTGCCACTCCTATGTATCAATTACAATATTGTAACTCCATACAGAATAGAACTTTCGGATTTACAGCCCTCAATTAACAGTTCTTTTGGAATCTCTGTCTGGACTTTAGTGCACTTTGTTTTCTACCGTATGGTCCATGAGGAGTGTTCTGTAGAATTATTTGAGATGATCACTCAATCTCCTTTTTACACACAAGTGGAACATTGGAAAAACTTCGTCCAGTGTGTGTTTTAATGACCTTATATAACACGTGCCGTCCGTATAGGGAATGAAACTCTCGATTTACTTTACGTCTATTACATGTTATTTATGCTTTATCACAGGCGGTTTGAGAAGTGTCTTCAGCAGGCAGTGGCTTGGCTAACTAGAATGTGGCCTTACTAACGTTTTCTCATCACTGGTCACTCAGCACTCAGAGCCAGCTAGAAGAGCTATGTGCTTCGTCTTCCTTCAAAGGCAACAAAAAAAGTAGCACTGTAATTATAGTTGAACTTCCATTTTAACGTTGAAATATATTTTAATACGTTTTTATTAGCTTCAGACGTATGTATGTTTGGAACGGAATTTTTGAACATGATTTTGACCCCCTTCAAAACGTCGGATTAACTCGAAATTTGGTATACTTATTAGGGATCGATGACAATTAAATATTTAAAAAACTTAAAAAAAAAGTGAAAAAGGGGAATGCCCACTCTCCATAGTGTGCTAGGCCCAAGGTGGACATCAAATATTACTATAAAAATGGACTGATTCAAATTCTTAAATGTATTAGATATCTAAAAAATATATTGAAATTGACTTGAAAAATAAAAACTCGTTTTGAGGTTAATTTTCTATATTAATACTTCAAGAACTTTTCTTTTTTTAATGTTTAAGATGTTCCTAATGTATTTTTATCCAATTGTAGTTATTAGGGTATAAAAAACACACATACTTCTTTAAATATCTATATTTTCTTCATCTTCATACACAATTAGTAAATCATCTAAAAATAGCACAGGAGAGCATATACACGGTGTTAAATCTCGGTCAGGTTAAAACCACAATTCAAACAATGTTTTTCAGTCGTAGTATGAAACGTTATTGATAAAAGTAAAATAAATTGAAGAAAAATCAAAACACATTTTGAACGCAAGCACAACACCACAAGCAGCAAGCGAAGTGTCAGTCAGTCAAATTAAATTCAGTGTTGTCAGTATAAAGAAAAATAATTACATGAAATTCATATATCGATATTTTTTTTAAATAACCGATAATTGATTTATTTCGTAATCTTTTTTTACGAGTACACATTATTTTTTATGCTTTTGTTTTAGTTGTACATATTTAAATAACAATACTAGTAAAGTTTTTTTTATTGCTTATATGGGTGGACGAGCTCACAGCCACCCTGGTGTTAAGTGGTTACTGGAGCCCACAGATATCTACAACGTAAATGAGCCACCCACCTTGAGATATAAGTTCTAACGTCTCAAGTATAGTTACTAGTTAAAGCCCAATGGGTATGTCCTTGATGTTATTTTATGTGCTTATAATCCATTGAAATCGATTGATTAATGATAATACTTAAAATGATTTATTTATATGTTTTATTTATATACTTAAAATGTTTACTTAATACGTAAAAAGTTTTGATGTTGGCAATATTTTTCCCGCAAACATCAAAAACCTTGTTTTTTCAATGGAGTTACTTTTTTTAAACTACTTATTTTAAACTGTAGTGGCGCTTATTTGGAAGAAAGTAAATGCATATTTATTTATGACAAAATTAATGCACTAAGTATTTTTTCTCTAATCTATTGTCCGCTTTGGGCCTAAAATGGGCATTCCCCTTTCTGATTCAACTAAAAAATTAAATATATTATTAATAGTTTAAAAAACTAAATTATAAAAAACTAAACTAAATAAATAAGATTTTATAGAAAATCCAACTAAAAAATAGATTTTTTTTTTAATAAATTTGAATTTAAAATAGTGTAAGAATAAATGATTTTATTTGATGAATAAATTATTGTAAAACAAGCGTGGGGTGCATGGTATCAGTAGCTATAAATATTTTATGAACAAATATGAGTAGAAGGGCTATTTTGATAATATCCTGAAAAGCACCCCATTATTTACTTTTAAAAGCACTCATGTGGTCATGTCTCATCTACTGCGGTTACTTCTCACGAATCAACTAATCCTATAAATGATAGGATTATAGACAGGAAGTAATTTTATATAATTATTGTTACAGAAGTTGAAGACGAAGCTGCCGAATTTTTACGCATAGAAGTGGATAAATTGCAAACCGTAAAGAGGATAGGCGATTCAATACAAACCATCGCAACCGAAGTAACTAAACTCACAGAAGTGATGGGGCACATACGAGACCTTTTGATGAATAATAGGATGAGTATTTAATCCTTGTAAATAATTGTATATTTAATCAAAGATTTTGCATTAAGATTAATTACAAAAAATAAAAATAGAACTATTTTCTTTATGTAACTGTTGGTGATATAATACAATATAACGGGATTTTTGTAATTAACATTATTTCCATTTCTCCAATTTAGTTATTAAGACTGGTATTATTTAAGTATTTTAAATTAAATAGCAAGGTGCTTATCTCCAAGCACTGTTAAATTGATATTAAGAAACAAAGAATTAGGGAATTCAGTACACAGATCCATTTGAGGTATCCTCGGGTACCGGTCTTACTAAATGATCTAGAGATTTCTTAAGAGACTTCAGACAATAAAGTCAGTGAGTGACATATATTGGTATTTTTTAATGGGCTCCGGTAATGATACAGATATAAGCTCAAGTTCTCGATAATAACGTACAACGGTTTCCCGTGTCATACTCCTTATAATACGCCATACCCCCAAAGAAGTCGGGCTGAGACCGTAAGCTCGTACTTTCTAATTGAGAATCCGAAATACTACCTATATTATCCTGTGGCAAGCCTTAAGCCAAGTCATGAGCATTCACAGTTGTTAGAAAAATAACTTCTTGAAAAATAATAACAATATGTATTGAAAATTTTCGTATTGAAATATTTCAATTAAACTACATCATTTAATACATTGCAGGAATAACTAACATAGTATTCAAAATATTACTTAGAGTCGTTAATTTTAAATTTGTTAAATTCTATTAGCACTATCTAAGCATAATATATCAAAAAAGAATACATTTTCGTTACGTTGTATATACGTAGGAACACTTGATATGTATTATTGTATCATGATTTATCTATACTATCTATACTAATATTATAAAGAGGAAAGATTTGTTTGTTTGTTTGTTTCGAATAGGCTCCGAAACTACTGGACCGATTTGAAAAAATCTTTTTCCATTAGAAGCCGACATTGTCCCTGATGAACATAGGCTACTTTTTAAAAAAAAAAAATTATTTTGTTTTTTTGGTTTCATTTGTGTTTTAATGTTTCCGAAGCGAAGCGAGGGCGGGTCGCTAGTTTAGGTATAAAATTAAATCGAATTAGTATAATACTATATCTACAAAATTAATATATTATATTATCTATTTCACTGGTGGTAGGACCTCTTGGGAGTCCGCACGGGTAGGTACCACCACCCCGCCTATTTCCGCCGTGAAGCAGTAATGCGTTTCGGTTTGAAGGGTGGGGCAGCTGTTGTAACTATACTGAGATCTTAGAACTTATATCTCAAGGTGGGTGGCGCATTTACGTTGTCTATGTCTATGGGCTCCAGTAACCACTCAACACCAGGTGGGCTGTGAGCTCGTCCATCCATCAAAGCAATAAAATAAATAAAAAATATTTAAAAAATCAATATATTGAGATTGAATTGAAAACATCGTAGACTATTTAATTTTCCTTCACCTCCCTTCAATTTTCTAAGAAAATACGGCAATCGGTCTTCACGGTAAAGAAATGGCAGCAATAAAAATATAACACGGAAGATTTATTAATTTCCGTAATCACTGGGTCGTACGGTGAATTGTTACTCCGCAAAAGTAGGTACCAGCACCCGCCCATTTCTGTGGCGAAGTGTGACATTAGCTCCGGTTTAGCATATAAGGCATTTGGGAATAAGAACTCATAACTCGAGACAGGTCTCGGAATTCACGTTGCGTTTTCTCCGGGCTCAGGTAATCGGCTAAAACCGGATGAGCTCTGAGTTCGCTAACCCACTTATGGAATAAGAAAAGTTCGTTCAGGTATTTAACAGAATAAAAATGTAATATGTAATATATTTTTTTCCCTAATGTCCTCCTAACTACTAATAATTAATACCCTCAACATATTTTTTTACTTAACGTCCTCTTCTGCTCGTAATTCCTATCTTGACCTAATATTTGTACAATAAATACGAATGCTCAAATCAGTTAAATCAGTAGTTAACCAATTGGAGAACTTTGGCAAGAATCCAGTTATAAATAAATAATTAAAACCTTTCTGGGCGGAGAAGTATATGGCCACCTCATGGTGAGTGCTCTCCGGCGATTATTGACATCAACAGCGCTGGGGCAACATCCAGACTGCAGTTTTTTATTTATTTATTTTTTATTGCCTTGGTGGGTGAACGAGCTCACAGTCCACCTGGTGTTAAGTGGTTACTGGAGCCCATAGACATCTACAATGTAAATGCGCCACGCACATTAAGATATAAGTTCTAAGGTCTCAGTATAGTTACAACGGCTACCCCACCCTTCAGACCGAAACGCATTACTGTTTCACGGCAGAAATAGGCGGGGTGGTGGTACCTACCCGTGCCTACTCACAAGAGGTCCTACCACCAGTAAAAACCACCAATCTACCAAATTGCATGGAGACCATCTTTTTGTGCAGCTCTTAAATGGTACACGTTATGGCAATGATCGAGCAATTTCAAGTGTAGTGGTTTAGGTAAAGGTTAAAGTATATGTATATGTATATAGATACAAGATCAGTATTTTCACCGAGTGCTAAGAAAAATCAGTATCATCTTGAAGTTATGGTTGTACCTACGTCACGATCAGACACACACACTGGAATGATATTTTTCATATTGAATAAAGCTATTTTATATTAAACTATTGGATGTTTTAGTCAGAGGGAAGTGATGAAATTAATAAGCGAACGAACCACAAAGTTGTTCTTTAAAAGGACAGACGCAATAAACGGCCTACTAACTCACATAATTTAATGCATTTAAACATAGCTGTTTTTTTTTTACAAAATATCTTGTTTTTAAACTAAAAGAAACATGCTTAAACAGGAAACCGAACTAAAGCTTAATTTCATCTTTTCTCCATGCTGTTGATACTAATAGAGCGAAGTTATAAAATCTTATACCTTTAAATACCTTTAAACGAGCATTTATTGTATATATATTTATTATATATAACTTGAATATCGGAAACGGCTCCAACGATTTTCATAAAATTTAGTATACAGGGGATTTCGGGGGCGATAAATCAATTTATCTACGATTTATTTTCAGAAAATATTGTTTTATTCGTGTTTTCAATAATCAACTTTATCGATAATTTTGATTTTTTTCTTTAAATAACCAGTTCATATTTTTATTATTCTGTCGTTAATATCGAAAAATATTATTCATATTTCATCATTTTATCAATATGTAATACGTATTTAAATATAATTTCTAAAAAACACAATACATATATCAACAACAACAAAAAAAAAACCCAGAGAAAAGCTCGGTCATTATCTAGTTATTATAATGTCAACTAACCTTGATGCGTGTGATAATTTTTGAGTTAATTGTACGACGTCTTGGAGTCAGTGAAAATGATGTTCAAAGACTTCGTTACATTCATACAAATACATATAAATACCAAGCCAATAAAAGGGTGTTAATTGATATTCCAGAATTAGATAGTTATAGATGACCAAAAATATTTAATAAGATACCAAACAGCATAAGAGATCTTCCACTAACTCAATTTAAAAGAAAATTATATTTATAGCTAATAGATAAGGCTTATTATAGTGTGCAAGAATTTTTAAATGATAAATGTTGTACATAATAAAATATTAGAATAAGAAGTGATAGAATGTAAAAATAGATAGATTTAGTAAATTTTGTGTTATAATTAATATAAAAATAAGTTAAATTTTCGCATGCCTAAACAGGCGAAATATATGAAACTATGTCCTATATCCACAATATCTTGTAAACTATATTTCTGGCGAATAAAGATTTTCTTCTTTCTTCTTCTTCTTCTTCTTAAAGTATTGAAACGATTGATACTCTTTTGATAGCGTTGATCTACCGACCGGCGTAACGTTGTCACCATTTTTTGTGACTGCAAAAATATTTCTAACTATATTTTAACCTACAGCAATTCTCGAAAATGGACTTTCGTATTAAGAATGATAAAAAAATCTAAATCTAGAAATCATAAATATAAATAAAGTTTTCTGAACTTTGTCAGGATAGTCATTTTTTTTTTGATCGGTTTTTCACTGGTGGTAGGACCTCTTGGGAGTCCGCACGGGTAGGTATCACCACCCCGCCTATTTCCGCCGTGAAGCAGTAATGCGTTTCGGTTCGAAGGGTGGAGTAGCCGTTGTAACTATACTGAGATCTTAGAACCTATATCTCGAGGTGGGTGGCGCATTTACGTTGTAGATGTCTATGGGCTCCAGTAACCACTTAACACCAGGTAGGCTGTGAGCTCGTCCATCCATTTAAGCTATAAAAAAAAAAAAACCGGCGCGAATCGCGGTCGCCAAAAACAGATGTGCCAAATTCCACGGAGGTTTTAAATTTTGAATCGAATAAAATGTTTAAATTATCTGTATGTGAAATCTCACAAAGAGCAGGCAACGAACGGTATTACAATATTGCATTGAAATGCAAAAACCTTTGAATTCTTAACAATCTTCTGCGATAATTATCGAAAATTGTTTCAAGATGAAATATCGTTTAGCAGTATCTGTTTTTCAACGTTCGTGCTCGACAACGTAATCTTTCATTGACAAAAATACACGATTAAATATAAATAGTTCAAGAAGTTCATATCGATGATAATATAAAAGACAATACGGAGCGGCCGGCGGTCAGTACTCACGACTCTTCAAAGACATGTAGTCTTGCTGTTTTCGTGTTATAAAATAATAATAAAAAAAAACAATATAATAGTGCCCAAAATGAAATTATTGACTTGTTTTTTGTTTGTTTTTATATGCAGGTAAGTTATAAAGAGCTTCATTTTTATCGAAGCACAGCATCGGCAGGCTCCACTTTGATTGTTAAATTTTTCAACAATTCAGTCTTAGGCACCTATTGAATGAAATGATATTGGCTAAAATTGGAAGTACTAATTAGTAAAATCTACAAAACGATTTCATACATAGCATCTCTTTACTATCTGAAGTGATTATTTTTTCAAGACGTTTCCCCGCCTCGTGTTCTTCGTTGCAATCAGCTGTAATTAACAATGTTATAGAAATATAACGCAATTCGCTATCATTAATTTAAACTAAACTTATATAATCATTATAATATTCTCTTTAATTTCGCGACTCTTAAACGTAACAGAAAAAATTATGGTTATTTCACGCCTGTTTTTTAATGATTTTGTTATTTCTGAACTTTCACCACATCTATTTTACTATTAAAAATAAAATGTAAGCTTTTACGTTTCATTTCACACAAAACCAATAAATAGTATCTTTAATTACAAATAATAGTGGTGTTAACAATAGATTTTATTCGAATAATTAATTTTAAATGATCATATTAATAAGAACAAAGGACCCATTGTTTGGTGTATCATATACATATTATTTTGCGTAGTAAGGCTAAAAAAGGAGGCCACGTGTTTCGAGTCTGACTAAGAAACGCATTCCCGTAACGTAACGATTCACTTTCAGCGTCTGCTGTAAAGTAGCGGTCAAAGATAAATCAACGAAATCGCTAAACAGCTTAGAAGATTCTAAAGTGAAAGAATTAAAAAATGATGAGAATCAGGACGAGGAGACGCCCGCGACCGATACCCCTAAGGTCGATAATGGCGTGGCACTGATTTTGACTCCGTATATTGAAGAAGGGAGGCTGAATGAGGCCCGCGAGGACAGCCGAGTGGACAGGTCATTATTCTTTGGATACGAGAGTTACTCTGGTTACTTCACGGTGAACAAGACATACAATTCGAATTCGTTTTTCTGGTACTTCCCTGTTGTGAAGAAACCAGTGAAAAAGACACCGTGGGTGATCTGGCTGCAAGGAGGACCTGGTGCGTCGAGTCTCACGTCGTTGTTCAATGAGATCGGACCGTACAAGGTCACTCATAAAGGGAATTTATTGCGTAAGTTATTTTAGTTAATTCGAAATACTAATGACTATTTATTATTAACTAGCTGACCCGGCAGACTTCGTAGAGCCTCAATCGATAAATAAAAGACCTAAACTTTTGTATAAAATAAACTTAAAACAAATAAACGGAATCGGTCCGACGGGGGACACAATAAAGGAAAAACAAAATTGTTATTTTTATTTAATTCCGTGCATTTTCATATTTATCTACCTTTTAAACTATCTCTGGACTTCTACAAATAATTCAAGACCAAAATTAGCCATATCGGTCCAGCCGTTCTCGAGTTTTAGCGAGACCAACGAACAGCAATTCATTTTTATATATAGAGATAGTTAGATAGATTATTATTTTGAAATACTAATATCATGTGAACTTGAACATCATGTTGTTGTGGGCTTATCATCGTCGGGTTGAAGAAATGTCGGAAATGACATAATTCCTTACATGAGTACATCACTATGATTGATTATGTCTCGTAAAAACGAACTATGAACCCAGCTGATTAACAAAAATAAAAGCAAAGTACTTTCGGAAGGGTTTAAAGTAAAAAAAAATTAAAACTCGTTTTAGAAAGAGATCTTGCTATATTTTAGTATGTGTATATATATGTATTGAATAATGACGTCATTGTTTACGCCTACAATATACACACCGGGAAAACGCATTGGAGACAAGAACACATATAATACTAAATTTAAAATTAACAAGACATAATAGATTAATAATAACCTTTTCTCGTTTGTTTCTCAATTGAATTCCTTGTTAGGAGGTCTCTAGTGATTTTAATAAAATTCGTGGGTGTACTTACGTACACGCACGTAAGAAGTTACCAACTCAACACCCAATTTTATTTCTTTACTAGCTGACCCGGCAGACTTCGTAGTGCCTGAATCGATAAATAAAAGACCTAAACTTTTGTATAAAATAAACTTAAAGCAAACAAAAGGAATCCGTCCGATGGGGGAGACATCAAAGTAAAAACAAAATTGTTATTTTTATTTAATTCTGAACATTTTCATATTTATCTAACCTTTTAAACCTTCTCTGGATCTCTACAAATAATTCAAGACCAAAATTGGCCAAATCGGTCCAGCCGTTCTCGGGTTGTAGCGAGACTAACGAACAGCAATTCATTTTTATATATATATATAGATTGTTAAATAGTTTTGCCTATAAATCTTAATCAAGAATCTACAAAGAAATAATTCTACATTGGCGAGTACCTTTACAAAACTAGATGCCTACTGCTTAAAACAATACAAAAATAATTATTTTACGTCCAATGATATTTTGGGATGTCAGTGACCTTGTTTTAATTGAATTGCTAAGCATGTTCATATTAATAAGCACGTCATAACGATGTATTTATTGACCTCTTAGAACATTAAATTGCAGCTTACCCCCACACGTGGTTGCAAAATCACTCGCTGGTGTTCATCGACAACCCCATCGGGACTGGGTTCAGTTTTACTGATAGCGAAGATGGATATGTACACGATATGGATACGGTAAGTGATTAAAATGTGTATATTATAACATAAAATCGAAATACGAGATCCCTCAAAGTTGTTTACTTCTTTTCAAATGTAGTCGCGCACGATAATCGGTTTTTACGTAATGCCATTTCATTTCGTTTTCTTGTTTTCATCGTATAGCAATCTCTGAGCTTGGCTGTTTGTCTTATAATATTTTTTTTTATTAGTTTCACACAACTGGATGAAATCTGCACACATAAACATTGAACTTATTTACATAAAATAATACATTATAGAGTTCACCCTTTTGGGTGTGAACACATCTTGCTTAAGAGCGTTTGTGCTTAAAATATCGTTAACTAATATTAAATTAAGACAAAGAAAACAAAAAACTGCATATACAAACTTACAAAAAAAAACAATAAAAATAAAAAATTAAAAGAGGGAAATTAATATTTTATAGAAATCAAAATAAATGTGGTTGGTCTACAGCTCGGTGTGGATCACGGAACTTAAATTTATTTTAAGTGAGGCTAGAGAAAATGTATTTATTATACCTACATTGCTGATTGAAACGTAGAGTTGATATGATTTCGAAGTGAATGATGAGATTCATGTTAGTTTCCAAAGAAAAACGCTTAAGACCAAGTTTTGTGGTCATATGTGTTACTTAAAATACGTTAAAAAAAGTTATAAACACTATCATTTATCACTGGGTCACAATGACCTATCGGTTCATTAGCCATGTACATTAATCAGTGTTCGGAGTTATTTGAATGATTATTGTCCAATAGAAATGTAAAATTCAATCTTAGGTTAAAGTTTTTTTTATGAGATAGACAGAGCATTAACTCTTCTTACTGTTCTTTATTATTATTTATTTACGCATGACCAGTTTTCGGCGTATCGCGAGATTTCGTGAAATATACATAAATAAATACACTTGATCCCTGCGGTGTGCCTAATCCAGACTCTATCAATCTGAAAGATGAAAAATGCACTTCTTCAATGACATTCAAACTTAAAATTTATTGAATTAGGTCGATTATAATCGACTACTGGGTGCTCAGTACATTAAGTGTAACAACTAACTATCAGAGCCAAGCGAATAATAATATATGTTAGGTTAAATGTGAATTGTGTCGGAAGATCTAAATGATAGAGTCTATTCCGGCTATTACACAGGCGCGGCCGCGACCTTCTGACCTATTGCTAAGACTTCCCTGTAAGTATAATCCGTCGTCAGTTGTATCTTCATATTCCTAAATAACGTCTTCTCTTTTATCTTTAAAATGTTAGAACACATCAGTCATCATCACTTTGTAGTCCAATTATGATGGGTATGGTAGGACAATCGTTGCGCCAATTTAGTTGGATTTAAATCTTCAGGCTCCAGTATTCGACTCTGGTGAGGTTTGAACTAGTACCAGAACGAATTCTTTCATCTTAGAAAAAAAACCTGCTATTACAGTTCGCAGTTCAATTCAAGCGATTTATTGTTGAAGATAAGTGGACCGTTATTCCTTCATTTAGATAGCTTTGTTTCTGTCCTTAAGGGTGCTAGGTAATTACATCTACCGGTCGAGAGGACTATTTTGGATTTAACGTTTTGCCAATTATTTTTTTAACAACAATTTTTACAGGTGGCAGGACCTCTTGTGAGTCCGCACGAGTAGGTACCACTACTCTGCCTATTTCTGCCGTGAAGCAGTAATGGGTTTCGGTTTGAAGGGCGGGGCAGCCGTTGTAACTATACTGAGACCTTAGAACTTATATCTCAAGGTGGGTGGCGGCATTTATGTTGTAGATGTCTATGGGCTCCGGTAACACCAGGTGGGCTGTAAATATGTAATAAAAAAAATCAACATAAAATGTAGTTAATAATTATAAATAATATTATTGAACTGATATTGTGTATTACTTTTTATTCCTTAGAAGACAAATGAGATTATATTTAAGTAGCACGACTTTTTGTTGATCTCTTCTATTTGTGATTAGATTATAAGTATACAATATAAAAATCGAGTAGTCAATTTGATTGATACCATGATTAAATATAAAATTAGGATTAAAAGAGTTGGAAAGTGTAAAAGTATTCTTTTTGACCGGTGACTTCCTTTTAAGTAAATTAAACAATGACTCTACTATTGGTTACTATTTTACTTGTTAAATTGATTTGGATTTTAGACGTGTCTTACATTAAGAGGCATTACATTTATCGAATTTACGTACCACTTTGTGTGTACAACGGGATCAAAAAACTTTTTCGCATTGAACGTTTGGGCAAGAGGAAAGTAATAATATATAGAAGCGAACGGACTAAAAACTTGTTCTTTATAAGGACAGATTCAACAAACGGCTTACTAACTCACATAATTTAATGTATACGAAGGCAGTTTTTTTTAAAATTTATATGTAGTAAACTAAAACAAAAAAAAAACTAGCGTAAATAGCAAACTTTTTTATTTATTGCTTAGACGGGTTTTTTTTTTTTTTTTTTGGTCAGGAGGAAATCGCCGGACTTCCGCCCTCCCCTGGGGATGGAAGGCGGGGCATGTCGGAGTCGAACTGACTAAAACCTCCTGTTGCTCAACAACCCGCGTCCGAACCTCGCATGGGACAGAACCCATGCAAAGGCAAAGGGGGGAAAGTGAAGCGTTTAGTGCGGAGCACATCTCTCCCATCACCCTCCCCCTCGGGACGCCGGACCGGCGGTCGTCGGCGCCACGACCACCAGCCCTCTCGGTCGGCAGGCTATCCAGAGCCCGCCTAGATGGCGCCGGTTAGAATGGTCTATCCTACGGAATACCCCGCTGGGTCAGAACCAGCGTGGGTCGAGGANGCTGAGGCTGGAGACGCTCCGTGATTGGGGGGGCCCATGGGCGCATTTTATTGCGCACCATATGATAGGGTCGCCCCCACGGATCCCCATCGAGCGTCTCCAAGAGACCCTCCATGTGTTGATCCTTGGCTCTTCTGATGGCCAGCTGCAAAGCCCTCTGCGCGACGCGAAATGCGCCGTACAGCCGGGCCTCCACCAGGCTTAAACGGGTAGACAAGCTCACAGCTCACCTGGTGTTAAGTGGTTATTGGAGCCCATAATCATCTACAACGTAAATGCGTCACCCACCTTGAGATATAAGTTCTAAAGTCTCAAGTATAGTTACAACGACTGCCCCAACCTTCAAACCGAAACGCATTACTGCTTCACGGCAGAAATAGGCAGGGTGGTGGTACCTACCCGCGCGGACTCTCAAGAGGTCCTACCACCAGCAAAAATACCAATTTTTTTTTTTGTATAATTGGTGAAATTGTCAATTTTGAAGTTGTTTTGTGTGGCCCTAATGAATAATTAAAATCATCTACAGATAATATAAAAAAATAAAAGACACGCTACCCTTATTTACACTTAGTAATATCATAAGTTTAAAAACAAAAACATACCTAAAAAAGACACCTTTAAATAACAAACCGAACGAATATTAATTTCATGCTTTTTTTCCCATTGATACTGGTCAGGAGAAATATTACAGCGAAGTTATAAAATTAATATATTGTTATCGTTCGTTGATACGTATGCATATTTTGAAGTTAATCGGACGCCTTTAGTCGGTGAAATTGACGTGCAAAATCAACAAACATACATAATGTATGTAGATACTTGATTTTTAAATAATGTTACTCTATATACTACCGTATTGTTATTTTTATTTGTTGCCATTCTCTTCTCGCTGATTGTCTTAAAGAAAATCATTTACAAAATAAATATATTTTTCGGTCATGGGCAGGGACGTCTTAAATTAGGCCCTTGGCACATAAAAATTTGAGGCCCTTTTGGAAAGAAAAAATAATTTTTTTACTGATTATGACCATTTATTATAGGTAATCAAATACAGTATGATATAATATGTCATTAATGATATTAGAATGCTGCTGGTTTTCTGGTTACGATTACGATAGCGCAAACCTTTATCGTGATCGCTAGATGGTGTACTTAGTAAATTAGGTAGGATGCGTTCGGAAATATTATTATTTAGTACAGTAGGAATAGGCGCAGTCATCGATGTAATGGCGTAGTATATGCCTTGAAAATACCTTCTGATAAGATTATGGATTTGTGAAAAAAGTGTAATGTGCCCGACAAAAATGTTTTGAGAATAAGTGTGTGAGAGATTTTGTCGGTCCTTCGGGGCCCCCTAAGAATGAGGGCCCTGGGCACGGGCCCCGTGTGCCCTTATGGTAAAGACGGTATTGGTCATGGGTAAGAAATATTGAAATACAGAAGAAGTAGTAACGCAGAGCACGTTTAAATTTCAGTATGGTCACCACCTGTACTTAACAGTGAAGCAACTGGTGACAGTGTATCCGGAATTGCAAACTGCACCATTGTATGTGGCCGGAGAGTCGTACGCTGGTAAATACGTTCCAGCTTTGGCCATGCAACTTCACAGGCACAAAGACGACCCAGATTTCAATATAAATCTTCAGGTAAGTTTGTTTTTCTTCAATTATTTCTTTCCCTAGGTATTCGTTAGTAGCCTAAGAGACAATGTAATACTGGTGGTAGGACCTCTTGTGAGTCCGCACGAGTAGGTACCACCGCCCCACCTATTTCTGCCATGAAGCAGTAATACGTTTCGGTTTGAAGGGTGGGGCATCCTTGTAACTATACTGAGACCTTAGAATTCATATCTCAAGGTGGGTGGCGGCATTTTCGTTGTAGATGTCTATGGGCTCCAGTAACCACTTAACACCAGGTGGGATGTGAGCTCGTCCACCCATCTAAGCTATAAAAAATAAAAAAATGAAAATTCTAGCTTCCCGTGTGCTCACGGGCTCAACCCTTAGAGAATTTGCCAACACTAGCCCTATCATTTTTTTTCTTAGCTAAGCTGGTAGCCTTTAAAGGCTATGCCAGCCTAGCCGAACGAATAGATGAGCTCACAAAGCTCTAACCTGACGATGTTGCTAACACTGGCCCAAACGCGACCCACTGAGAAGATCCGGCTAAAAAACTCAGTGGGCTGTGTCTATGGGTTAGTTTACTCGCCGAACTCTTCGTTGTAATCTATGAGTTCAACGACGACGGTGACCGGTGCTTGAGGGTATAGCACCTATTTTTTTGATTAAAGTACCAGCAATGACGTCAAACAGAATACCGTTGAGTTAACTCCAGGATTAAGGCAGTGACTGTTTGGATTCAATAGCACGATAAGATGCTAAGATAAACATTTTTTACAGCTCTTATTACCTATTCGAACACACTAACACATACACATGAACCCGCATTACGTCTACTTCGACATTAAGTCTCACCCCAGGATGTTGATAGGCTTTGGTAACCTCTTGATACCAGACGGTTATAAAATCATCTGCCCGTATGGACCTCATGATAGGTACTTTGATTGATTTTCATAGTCCGTTGGAACGCCGTGATGTATCGACGAGTCACGTCAACGCAATCTCCTACTCTCTCTCTCTTTCTCTTTCTCTCTCTCTCTCTCTCTCTCTCTCTCTATTTCTCTCTCTATTTCTCTCTCTCTCTTTCTCTCTCACACACACACTCTCACTCTCCCTGGTTGGGTGTCTCGTGAACACTGAATTATATAGATCTATGCTCGTGAACCCCCCCGAAAAAATTAAACTTAGAATACATTTCTCAAAACGGGTGGCGGTATTTACATACGTTGATGATGTCTTTGAGCTCTGGTAACCACCTAACATCAGGTGGGCAGTGGCTCGTCCACCCTTCTAAGCAAAACAAGGCTAAGGTTTTCGTAGTATAGGGAATACTTAGGCTGGGTTTAGGTAACCGTGTAGGACCCAATCTTTATAATAATATATATATTTCTTCTGTGCGTGTGTTTGTCACTAAGCTCCTCCTAAACGGCTAGACTGATTTGAATGATTTTTTTTGTATGCCTTTGGGTGGTATCCTGGATGGTTCAGAATCTAAACCATCCAGATCCAATCTAAACTTTAGACTCGCAAATCAGCCCGGCAGATGGCGCTGCAGTCGGTATCTAGGTTATTTATCTTTCCTAGAAATAATTTATATGGCAAAACAACGTTTGCCGGGCTAGCTAGTTATTTATATATTATTATATATTTGATAACAGAAGGATATTTTTATGTTTACAGGGCTTGATAGTCGGTAACGCTTATGTTGATCCGGAAATGATATCTCACATGGCGCGACCGTTCTACTACTTCGGAATGCTGGAGAAGGAAGAGATAAGGGCCATACAGCCTCTACTGACAGCGCTCTCAGAGGACATTGCCGCTAATCGAAGTGTTGAGGCTAAGAACGTGAGAATATGTCTTTTATTTATCTATACGCTACCGTCCTGTTGAGGCTTTCACATCATGTTTCTTTTTTTTTTATTGCCCGTGTAGGCAGACGAGCATACGGCCCTGATACGGTGAGTCATGGACAGTACCAATGCCAGGGGCGGAGCCAAGCCACTGTCTACCGTAAAAAGCATGTGTCATAGTTCGGTAATTTAACATCGTCTGGATCCTGCGCCTGTAAAGCTATATATATCCATTAAAAAATTAAATTGCTTGTTAATCTTTAGAGCAAAATGTATTTATTTATTTATTACACTTCATGTAAAATTTACATTGGCGGACTTAATGCCTAAAGCATTCTCTAACAGTCAACCAAAGGTAGTGCAGAGTGAATAGTGGTAGGTGCAATGAAATGTACACTTTATGTTCGTAATTTTTTGTGAGATTTAAGTGAAGCACATAAAGAACTGCTATAAAATCACTCATTGCACTAACTAAAACGTACTTGTTGGTTTAGTTATATCGATCAAATTTAATGTTTTTATTTATTTATCATGTTTATTATGTATTATCTTCATTATCTTAATGTATTGATTACACTGGCGGACATGCCTAGGGCATTTTTAAATTAGTGTTTTTTTTCAATCAAATTTATCAAATTTACTGTTTTTGAAGTGTGAAATTCATTCGCGCCGTTGTAATTTGAAACGATGGAATAAAAAAGCGAAATCATAACTAGGCCAAATATATAATTTTTAAGAGAGAGACCTTGAACACTGTTGAAAGTTTAACTGTGTATTGTTTCCTTTTTTTTTAATTTCACTGCCCGCCGCCTTCCCAATCGGTATTAAGATTCTAACAAGCTTCTTGTATTTGACGATGGATGTCGCCACTATACATTTATGAAATACATTGCGAATTTTCATAAATTGGAAACTTTCAGAGATTCATGGGATTGGTCTCGTTGCTTCTGTATCTATCGCATCAGACGCATGCGTACAATTTCCTTGAAGACCGCGTCGTTTTAGAGAATCATGAGAAGTTTCTCAATAAGCCCGAAATAAGAAAAGCAATTCACGTCGGAGACATAATATACACGTACGTGAACATTACCGTGAATCTTAAGATGGCCCCGGACTTCCTTAGCAGTTCAAAAGCTCTGTACGAAGAGCTGCTGGAGAGCTATAGGGTGTTGACATACTGGTAAGATTTATTTCTCTCCTTCGTCACTAGATGGCGCTGATTAAATATTTCTAGGTTTTTTTTTAACGGAGCAGAATGCCGATCCTAAAACAATAAAAAAATCAATATCTTTAATATATTGGTATAATCATTCCTCTTGAGAATTAAGCGTATGACTGCTTTGATTGATTGAGTGATCTCGTACGATAAGTGTCACCCTACCGATTTTGGCGCGAAGCATGTTTGAAGGGGTGTAAGACAGACATTATGTTATTTATTACCAGGCCAACGACATTTCGGTCAACGTCTTCGTCAATATTTCAAATTTGGAATCCTGGTATTTTTATTCCCGTCCCCTCCGGTTTGAGATCGTTTCCCGGGATCGTTATTAATATTTACTTTACATTGATCATTTTCAGTGGAAACCTGGATCAGATGATGCCGTGCGTGGTCACATCGGAACATTACAGAACGTGGAAATGGAGTTCGTCCGATGACTTCATTAAGGCTGTACGAAATCCTTACATGTTTAAAAATAGATTGGCAGGGTATGTGCGTCTTAATTTAAAACTCACCGCAATGAAACGTGTTCAATGAAATTAACACTAATAATATATTCAGCTTATTTTTTTGGGGCGACCCTACGTCGCTTGCACTGGGAGGTCACTGGAGTGCATCACCGATAGACTTGTTTCGTAATTTAAATACCCACAAGCTTCCGATATTCAACACAAAATCTTACTTTTCAAACTGAAACACATGACGGCTCCTCAGCAGAAATAATCAGCATCAGCATGTTCCTTCTTCAAACGAGGCTTGTGGAGAGTATTAAGCGGTAGGCAGCTTCTTGGATCTGCCCCTGGCATTGCTGAAGTCCGTGAGCGACGGTAACCACTCACCATCAAGTGGGCCGTGTGCTCGTCTGCCTACAAGGGCAATAAAAAAAAAATCAGCGTACCTGCAACTAACTACAATAAAACCATACTACTAGTCCCTCCGTAATGTCTCTGTAAATATAAGTTTGGACGTTATTATTGTTGAGGTTTTCATTAAAAGGAGACCAGTAGTGTTCTAAGACAATTATATTCACGGAAAGAGAAAGAGGGAACCATGACAGACATATTTAAACAAATAACTATAGACTAATATAGATCAGTATTATAAAATTACCATAGATTACAACAATTATGGTTCTATTGTCAAAGACTTTATTCACATATTATACTTCTTTATTCACAAATTTCGCCAAGACTACACTATAGACAAATAATATTAAAGACAAACAATTTTAATCTATTCCCAATTTGACCACAGACTAAAAGTTTTACAATAAACACGTATGTGTGCGTGTGTGTGTGTGTGTGTTATGTTTTTTAATAGATATAATGTATTTTTAATTAATGAATATTGTAGCATTCCGCACTCCTTCTCTATATCACTACATAGTATAAAACAAAGCCGCTTTCTCTGTCCCTATGTACGCTTAAATCTTTAAAACTATGCAACGGATTTTGATGCGGTTTTTTAATAGATAGAGTGAAGGTTTATATGTATAATAACATCCATTAAATAGTGTAGAAATCAATAATAAATTACAGTTTCCGAAGAGAAGCGAGGGCGAATTAATACTCCCCCGTCCTCGCAATTTTTGTAAAAATAGGTATAAAGTTTTTGCTTCACGTATTAACTTAAAGATAAACCATAACCGAGAGTATAACGGCTGCCCCGATAGCTCGATATGAGTAGTCCAGTACATCCACAATGATTGCAAAGTTAATTGTAACTTGTATTACACATTAATTCAGTTCCGCTACGTCATTTGTTTCCCAGGTACCACAAAACCGGCGGTAATCTAACGGAGCTGATCATCCGCGGAGCCGGCCACATGGCGCCCATGGACACGCCCGACCAAACAGCGTACTTCATAACTCAATGGACCCACAACGAACCGTTGGACCAACCGATCGGATCTACCATCGATTTGAAATACGTAGAAGAATATGTTAAGAAATTAATATTACCGACGTCTTGAAGTGAATGTATTGAAAGTTAAGTTCGAAATAAATAAATATATTTATTGTTAGTTGATTTGTTCTGGGTTTTTTTTTACGTTATTTTACCAGTTTTAATCTGAAAATGGAGTCAGAAGTGTATATAAGTAAGTACATACAACCGTCCTGCTCGAAGTTTTTTTTTTCTTACCTATACTGCTATTTCAGCTATTTCAGCTTCTCCTTGACGTGTAGGTGAGCTCACTGGGCTCAAGTTTGAGTGTTGCTAACACTGGGGCTAGCAAGGGCGGTGCTTCTTAGAATCTACCACCGGATCGGAAATGCGGCCCACTGAGAAGATCTGGCGAGAAACTCAGTGATCTGTACTGCTCGAAGAAATCAAGTGTTTGTTGTTGTGGATTTTTTTTACATTGCTTAGATGGATGGACGAGCTCACGACCTACCCGATGTATATATATCATTTGATATTATTTTGATAAGTTCGCTCTAGTTAATATTCGCCTGACCAGTATCAATGGAAGAAAAACAAAGATGAGATTAATATTTGTTCGGTTTGCTATTTGAGCGTGTTTAGTTTAGTTTTTAAACTTGGCATGTGATTTTACTAACTGCAAGTAACAGTAGCGTATCTTCTATTTCTGTTATCTTTAGACGATTTTAATTAGGTATTCACCAGGGGCCATACAACACACACAGCTTCAATTTCGACAACCTCATCAAGTATAAAACGAGTGTTAAAGTTAAAGTCGAGTCCGTGACAGTGGCAACAGTCTTTTGAGAATCATATTGAGCAAGATCGAGGGACTGCTGATCAATAGTCTTTGCAGTAGGCACTTGGAAGGAGAAAAAAAAAGAAAATGTAATGGTATAAAATGTATATAATGATAGTTATGTGTTAGATTTTTTAAGTTACTAACATATATTATAAGTAATTATTACTAACAAAATGTTATGGTTTAAAAAAAAAACAGAAAACTGAAATAAAGTATTAATAATAATAATAATAATAAAAAAATTAGGTGTTTCAGAATCATCAGAATCAGTTCACCTAAGAAAACAATCGAATTTAGAACATCTTCTATTCTAGGCAGCAGCTTGGCTCTGCCCCTGGCATTGCTGACGTCCATGAGCGACGGTAACCACTCACCATCAGGTGGGCCGTATGCTCGTCTGACTATACGGCAATAAAAAAATAAAAAATAAAATCTACACGCGCGGACTCACAGGAGGTCGTATGACCAGTAAAAAGAGGTCCTACCACCAGTACACACCACTACCACCATACACATTCAGATTACCATTAATATTCTCTAGACATAAGCTAATGATAAGATGATGATAAAAATAATACAAAGTGATGCAGCTTGCGTTTCATATGCAAGGCACGGCAGTAACACTTTAGTTTTTGCTTCAGTTATTCAAAGCTCGGCTCGTAGTCTACACGTGTCGCGTTCACAACAAAAACAATGTTCGATTTAATAAATTAAAACACATGTCATTATCCTTGGCTCCGAGAATGTCGACATTTTTTGGATTATTGTTTATTGTTGGGTATGTTGTATTATTTGTTGTTTTAACTTGTAATATATTAAGCTGCGTTGTTTTAAGTTAGATTAGGGAATGGAATTGAAATCGTATTATTAATTTGAATATAAATTTCAGCTGCTCGAAAAAAAATATTATTGAATTTTTGTGGCCTAAAAGAAATATCAAGAGTGGCATTTTAAATTTTGCAACAAGCAATTTTTTATAAAACTTGACTCAAAACGGTATTGTTAATTATATTATTATTATATTCAATTCCCTAAAATTTAAAAAGTCCATAGTATATCGATTATTTGTAACTGATTAAACCAACAGTCATGAGGCATGTCGAAATCAAGACTTTGTTAGAGACGCACAAAATATTTCTTATGATTTTTTTTTTTTTTTTTTTATTGCTTAGATGGATGGACGAGCTCACAGCCCACCTGATGTTAAGTGGTTACTGGAGCCCATAGACATCTACAACGTAAATGCGCCACCCACCTCGAGATATAAGTTCTAAGGTCTCAGTATAGTTACAACAGCTACCCCGCCCTTCGAACCGAAACGCATTACTGCTTCACGGCGGAAATAGGCGGGGTGGTGGTACCTACCCGTGCGGACTCCCAAGAGGTCCTACCACCAGTAACTTGTATATTTGTAAGTAATTTGTATATTTTCTCTGTTTTTTATTCGTACAATTAAGGTTTCGTAATATTTTAATACCTATCGTATCGAAACATATTAGTTACACCGCAAAATACATGATTACGAATAATTAAGCGCTCACAATATTTTAATTGTACTTCTCAATAGTAACAATACGTAATTGCTGGTTCGTGGTAATATTGCAAAAAAAATTCAACTAATATACAGCAACTGGGATTTGTTACATTATCAATGTTAACGAGTGTGCTATGTTCTCATGAAATTTGTAATTCTAAAATGAAACACGTATAGCTTTTTCAACCTCAAAATTAGCTTATAAAAATTGATGTTGCCATGGTAGCTGTGGTATCTATATAATGCCAGTTTTAGGCTGTGAACTGTCCACAAATTTTGCGTAACAAAAAGAGTATAAACCAAGAAATATCAGGCCAGATCTTTAACAATAATAGTCTGTTAAGGTAGACTGTCTGACTTCACCTACCCCTCTCCCCACTTTGATTATCCATGTTCTTTGCTTCTTCTACAGAACTTTTTTAAATATCGATTACCTTTGTGTTGTCTATCGGAGCCTTTAGATATCACTTCGTGTATACCTCCACCTTCAGACATGAGACCTAATTCTCAATTATATAGTACAATAGCTAAAATAGGAAACAATTGATTTCATAATTGCATAGCCTTGACGCTTTGCTCTGAAATGTGCATGAGAGTCTTCGTTGGAAGAAGCGTATTCAGACTTGTAAAATCTTACTAAATAGCTTTTTCCCTCTCCCTCCGAGATAACGTCATGTAGAGGTTTCTAAGTCTCCCCTTTCCTTTCAAGACCCTAAAGTTATCTATGGTGGTGGTAGCCTTTTACTGGTCTTGTAATCACGCACATGTAAGTGTCACTAGTCTGCCTATTTCTGCCGCGATGTAATGCATTCCGGTATGATCCATAGCAAAACTGTTGTACTAACGTGATGAAATCTACTAAGATTTGCGTTTAAAGGTTGGCAACGATATTGGCAATCTGGTATTTTGGTAATCGCTTTTAATCCATCTTAGAAAAAAAAAACAAGACCTTTCTGTCTGGAAAATCCCGTACAAACTGAATTGATTAAATTAAATACCAAATGATTAGTTAATTCTTAAATGATTGGTTTTCTTCAATTCAGCACACCGATCCTTTAAATAGATGCATAGATCGGTCGATTTATTTTGCGCTGAGAAAAAACTAATAACTGCTATTTTTAAACGTCTAAACGCTAAAAAATCCAAACAGGAAAACGTAAATACACAGATAAACACACACTCCTATTTTACGAAAGAATATTCTAGTACAAGCAACAAAAAGCTGTCTGGATTTTTTTTGTTAGGCACCTAAAGTCCGAGAAATAGCTTGACAAAACTCATATTGTTCGTAATACTATGTACAGAAATATAACCTGTAATTAACGAAGCGTGACTAATGCACCACCGCCACCGGGTCATTCCGGTTCCCCGTTAGCCAAATTCATGTTATGATTCTTTTCGCTTAAGTTCCCGATGCTCATAAAACAGGAGAAGATTCTAGCTTCTATTCGGCAAATTTGAAATGATTCACGGGATCAAAGTAAGTTCGGTCAGTTTAATTCCTTGTGGCGACTCACTTACTCGCCACTACTTGGGCAACCGCCTTACAATTCAACAAAATCGCTGTCGCCTATGAATTCAGGCAATCATCTATTTTTGTTGTTTAACACTTCGGAATCTGAAGAAACTGCGGGCAGTACTCATCGATATTTGCTGTGCTACCCATCGTTCGTGTCAGTGCTATACTACTCTTATATGTTATTTCTTTATGGTACCACTCTTGTTATAGTTTGTTTGTGTACGCATACTTATCTTCAATAAACTATTCAAAGCAGTACATATTATTATACTCACTGTGTAAACCATCCTTCGTGTCAGCGCCTACCTAATACAGTTAGAAGCAGAACTACTACTTCTACAGTACTACATCTACATCCTCATAAAGGAAGTCAAGATTCGTACTATTGCCAGCCTCCTTAGCTTTAGATTTCTGATTTACGAAATAGGAACTTACTAAAACAAATGTTTCCAGTTTCGCAAAGCTTTTTATCTTATAAGATACTAGCCGTACTCACCCGCTTCGCTGGGCATTTAAAATTAACATTATTATTTATTGTCATTATTATTAGGGAGTCCGAAACTCATATAAATATTAACCGATCCATTAAGTACATGTATTTTCTACATGGATACCAAGTTTCAAGTCAATCAGATGCATGGTGCAGTAGTTATAACAGAACATCCGTAAAAACCACTGTAGATTTATATATTAGTATAGATTAGGTTATATATTATAAAAAAATTAAGCAATTATCGATTTAAGGCACTATTATTTACACCTTGCTTTTATTGCCTTGAAAGGCAGACGTGGTCAATGTCGGTCATGGTCATTACCAAGGCCATAGTAAAGGCACTAAACAGAACTGAAGAAATTATGAAACAAAATGATATGCAAAATGATATCATAAAGTTGTTAAGCTATTTCATAATTACCTTACTTTTTTTTTATGATGTATGTAAGGATTACTGGTAGCCCGGAAGCCTTTTCAGTTTCACAAGGACAGGTGGGTGAGCAAAAGCCTCAGCCAAATTACCTTACTAAAAAAGAGTACTTTTCACAGAGTAGATTATAATATTTTACATCTAATATTATTCGACAGTTTAAGGATGTTGTTGCTTAAGTATTAAAAATATTGACTATGCGTTAAGCCTGCGGCTACTAAATTCACCGTTAAAATATCACTAAGTAGTGAAATAGTACTATATTTCCTGAATAGCACCTACACAAAAAGGTCTAGTATAATTTTCTGTGTATGTCATGAGAATTGCAATTGTAATTCTGTTAATTGTAAATGATTGTTTGGCTTTTCCTTGATGCCAGATCAGGCACGACCACAGCAAATCACGACTATTCTCGGAAATTTCCAATCATTTCATAATAATGAAAACTGAATTGAGAGTTTGGAATATTATTAAATTAGGTAATAGCTGTTTCGCTTTATATTTAAATGCAGTTTTTTAAATGTTTTTGTTCTTTATGTTAAGCCTTATTAAGTCTACGTGGTGAGGATTATGGTATGACTAGATGATGACCGAGCTTTACTCGTTTTTTTTTTTTTGATAACGCCATCTTGGTTGGTTGCCCTCAATTAATAAAAATAGTATTATTATTCGCCAATAGATGTCGGGAAGAGTTAATTATTGAAAACACGAATAAAACAACATTTTCTGAAAATAAATCGTAGCTAGATCGATTTATCGCCCCCGAAATCCCCTTTATACTAAATTTTATGAAAATCGTTGGAGCCGTTTCTGAGATTCAGATTATATATATACAAGAATTGCTCTTTTAAAGGTATAAGATAAGATATATAAATATACAAGAATTGCTCGTTTAAAGATATAATATATTATTAAATGAGTGGCGCAAATTATTTGCAAAATATTTAAAACGTGTTTCATCGCCCGGTTTCAAAATATGGCATCGGTAGTCCGCGTTCTACGAGGTCATTTTGAGTAACGCAGGAACACGCCTTATGTATTAGCTATGATGCTAGGCTAACGAAAACCATCAAGTGTTCCTCGAAACCGCATATTTAGTGTTCGACTACGGCGTTTTCGGGCTAAGTGATACAAAATATATTTCTCAACTATGAACCTACCAAATCTGTAGTAAAATCACAGATACTTCTGTAACCGCATACAAGGCCTAACCTTTTTTTTTTTTTTTTAACGCTGGGGAATCCATTTACGGATACCCGGTCGAGGGGGGTAACGGACCGGGTTATGTCGGACTCCGGTGCCTCCTGAGAGGAAGAAGGGGAGAAGAGAAGGGCCGAGGTCCTTCACCTCCCCCAATTTCTCACAGGAGACTACGCCTTGAAAAAGGCGCGCGAAGCACTTGCCCCGCAGAACGACTACCGACTAAACCCCATCGAGCTCTACCACACCGACTACACGAAACTTACGGTACCGCGATGCGCGCCGAAAGTCTCGCCTTAGGCGGTACCCGTACTAATGTTAAGACGGGATTTCATCCCCGGGAAAATCCCGTAGAACGTCGTCTCGGGCGACACACTGTGAGCGGCGCACAGGAGCCACCTTGCACCGCTTCACCACCGGACCAACAGTCGAGTGCCGGGCGCCCCCGCACCCGGCACTCGATAGTCCCTACGAGGGCTGAGCGGCGGTCTCTCGCACGCGCCGTCCACCCCGCCTTCTGCGCTGAGGAGCTGAAGAGGGATCCCATTCCCTTTCGCGCTCCTCAGCCTCACGAAGCGCCATGACCAAGTCACAGAACCCAGCCATGGCCTCCCACGAACTCCGATCCTCTACCATACGAGCGACGATAGCCCTCAAAGAGAGGTCCTGCCCCAACACCGCGACGAGGTTTCGCCGCGATACAAGGCCTAACCTAAATAAGAAACGTGTCGATTTATTTTTTTAAGCAGCTTTAATTACAACGACAACAAATTAGTTAAACAAATAACTGAATATCTGTGAAATTTAAAAATCCCTCCCTTACGTGCCCCCATTATTTCTTTTTTTTTTTTTATTGCTTAGATGGGTGGACGAGCTCACAGCCCACCTGGTGTTAAGTGGTTACTGGAGCTCATAGACATCTACAACGTAAATGCGTCACCCACCTTGAGATATAAGTTCTAAAATCTCAGTATAGTTACAACAGCTGCCCAGCCCTTCAAACCGACACGCATTACTGCTTCACGGCAGAAATAGGCAGGGTGGTGGTACCTACCCGCGCGAACTCACAAGAGGTCCTACCACCAGTAAAAGTTCTTTGCCGATAAGAAATATTTACACATACGAAAAGGGTATATATATTAAGACCAGTTAAGCCAATTAAGCCTATTTCTGCCGTGAAGCAGTAATGCGTTTCGGTTTGAAGGGTGGGGTAGCCGTTGTGACAATACTGAGACCTTAGAACTATACCTCAAGGTGTGTGGCGCATTTACGTTGTAGATGTCTATGGGCTCCAGTAACCACTTAACACCAGGTGGGCTGCGAGCTCGTCCACACATCTAAGCAATAAAAAAAAATAAAAAAAAATGTTAATGTAAGAACAATATACCTTTTTTTGTTAGGAATTAAAAGTAAATATTTATTGAAGTACATAGTAACACTAAACTTTTTTTCGCTTAGCATTTATAATTTAGTGCAGCTATCTGTATAATTGTAACTTTTACTTTTATATATTAGATAAGAAAGAATAGAATTACTGTAAAATATAATCCACTGATTTCCCTACTTACCCTTTTGGATTTAGTCGTTCTGTTTCATAGAATATGAAAAATAATGTAATAGTATAACCGGATAACGAATGTTATTAAAAGTATTGTTAATTTAAATTCTCGATTTCTGTGAATTTTGTATAATATGTATAAGGTGCATCAGTCGATATAAAGTAAATGTATGCTATAAAAATCAGCAATAAAACTAACTAGGTATTACGAAATATTTTTAAAAACACATCCGTGGATCACGCAAGGCCAATAGAGTTATCATTATAATGAATGAATCCGGGTGATTATTATTATTGACTTCAGAAATAATAGGAATTTAAATAAATGAAATGATAAATCAGTACTGCGGAAAAGACATCTCATTTAAGCGATAGATTTTTTGATCCACGTTCTCAAATCACGTTTCATTAAATGTAATTCTGTTTATTTGCTAGCCTAGTCCTGGCCTTGTTGAATTAAATTTACAAATCAGTACCTTGACAGTTGTCCGCAATACTAAATGTGAAAGTAAAAATGGTGACGGCTTCCCGATTTCCTAGAACTGTCACGAATACTGATTGATACGAATTTGATTTTCGTCGAATTGTCTTTGTAACGTGGCTAAATTTATCATACGACGAACCTTGACCTTCGATCAACGCTATCTTTAAGACTTGTCTAATAACAAACAAGACGATTTAAGCTGAGAGCTTATATAAGGCGAGAATAAATGAACATATGTATGTGGTTAATAGACACTAGCTAAACCTTAACGCTATACTCGGATAATAAGTCGCATTACGATACACGCTTCTGAATTAATTGCCCTGCTGTGAAAAAAAATCGTATACTAGGCTAGATCTTATGGTACATGGATACCAAGTTTCAAGTCAATCGGATGCATGGTTCTGTAGTTATAAAGGAACATCCGTAAAAACCACTGTGGATTTATATATTAGTATATTGTCATTATTATTAGGGAGTCCATCACTCATATAGATATTAGCCTATCCATTAAGTACATAATATATTTTCTACATGGATACCAAGTTTCAAGTCAATCGGATGCATGGTTCAGTAGTTATAAAGGAACATCCGTAAAAACCACTGTAGATTTATACATTAGTATAGATTAGTGAAAACCCTAAATACATTATACATATCTACGTTTTCATGGAAAAGTTTCCCTGGCTGATGTTACATTAATGGTTCTCTATCAAATCCATTACCTGAGCATGACAAAGTATGTTCTTTGCCCGTATGTCGGTTGATTTGTACATACAAAGTTTGCACAGAGACGGATAAAACAAAATTGAGAACCTACATCTACCCTTCGATTTAAAGTTGGTTACAGATTATTGTGATAATTTTTTATGACATTTTAGTGTGTTTTTATATCGTTATATGCAACTCAAGTTTTATTTACTAATTAATGACACGATAATTTCCGTGGTGGTGATGTAGTCACAGTTCTTGGTGTTTGTAGTATTTAACAGTACAACCAAACTCTATAGAACTTACCATTGGATTTTTTTATATTTGTTCATAAATAAAGCATGAATATAGGAACAGGACTTTATAATATGTTAAATAATCGATAACGGATATTATTAAATTAGATGAATATAAATTTAGTAGCAGCATAAATTATTTTTACAACTTATTTGAATTTATAATAAGGTTCTGAATCGATATATGATTTCGGTAGTTTCTATACAATACTACGTTGTTTAATTATGTAAAATTTACGGTAAAAAATTAGCGTTGGGTTATTGTGCTGACACCGATGAGATTGGATATTTTTTTTGTTGTTCTGAAGGCGACAAATGTATTTTCTAGGACTCTTTATTATTCGCTAACGGCGCCATACGTATTCATTTAGTAATTTGTCAAACAGTTAATTTTTGTTTTAAAACTACAAACAATTAACTTCTTTATTTTAAATTCTCTTTGTCATAGTTTTGATGATCGTTTCGTCTGTAAAGTACCACGTTCTAGCTGAATAAATTGGATTGTATTGGATTCGTCTGTACTTCAATAATGAATCTTTAATTCCTACCTGTACTGATAGCCTTGAGAGGCTATATCAGCTTCGCCCTAACGTGTAGGTGAGCTCGCGGGGCTCAAACCGAAGTGTTGCTAACACTGGCCCTAGCAAGAGCAGTGCTTCGCAGAATCTATCACCGGATCGGAAACGCGATCCACTGTGAAGATCCGGCGAGAAACTCAGTGGGCAAATGAATCAATTTATGTCGGTTTCCTTAAGAACAAAACTGTTTTCAGCACAGCCTCCACTACACAAACACAACAGCCTGTTTTACTCACAACTCTCATAAACAGCAACCGGATTGAAGAAGCAAGACGTCTGTCATCCGTGAATCGCTCTATAGCCCTCGAGTACGAAAGCTATTCTGGATTCTTAACAGTAAATAAACAGTACAACTCCAATACGTTCTTCTGGTATTTCCCTGTGCGGAATAAACCAAAGGATTCGACCCCGTGGATTATATGGCTTCAAGGAGGACCCGGGGCAAGTAGTTTGGCGGGTTTGTTTGACGAAATCGGTCCGTTCTCGTACAATAAGAAAAACGACACTATTGAAGGTGAGTTAAAGTATTTATATTTAACATAGTGCGTTTCCAAAAATATTTTCTGCCACGTACCATCCGACTTTGGAATGAGCTCCCCTCCGAGGTGTTTCCCGAACGCTATGACATGTCTTTCTTCAAACGAGGCTTGCGGAAAGTACTTAATGGTAGGCAGCGGCTTGGCTCTGCCCCTGGCATTGCTGACGTCTATGAGTGACGGTAACCACTTACCATCAGGTGGGCCGTATAGTCGTCTACCTACAAAAGCAAAAAGAAAGAAGGTAAAATACTTACTATTATACTTGTGTATTTCATCCAATCACACTAGGATATGCCGATATTTAAAAAATGATTTTAATTATAAGATTTACAATTATTATTATTATTATTACAATTATTTTGATAATTTTTAAAAATCTTCCTGTTAGCAGATTAAAAACGCTCATAAGCATAAAATTTGAATAATTCTATTCAATGTTAAAAAATACGTAAAATTGTACATAATCGTCTAGTTAATTATTTTAGTGATTTGAATACCATTATGGAAATTCAAGGCCGTGCGTGGGATTTGAATGTTCTTAATGTAAATTTTTAGCGTTTTTTCGACTTGCGAATCGAACTTAATATTTTGGTATCATCGAGGTTATTAGAAGA
Source organism: Bombyx mandarina (assembly GCF_003987935.1). The sequence continues at coordinate 1,309,878 of NW_021011539.1, forward strand.
GAATTCAAATGTAAAAAGAAATATTTACACACACAACATTTTTAAAGCATTTGAATAAATTATGTGCTCTAATTAGATCACGAGAATTGAATTTAAGAAAATCAAATAAGTAGGATGAAACAACGGAATCTAGATCTTTTAGGTTTTATTCAGGGGAAATGTTACTGAACTAATTATAAGTTCCTACGCATTGATAATGTTCCTACGATTTTTACTCTACATGCAATTCTGCAAACCACTAGATCCTCAAAATCAGTTAATCAATTCATTCGTTGTTTCAAACATTATATTCGTTAGTCATCTTGACATTCACGATTATAGCTGCAATCAGGAAAAACATTGTAGACTGTGGAAATACAATATATACCTATAATACATTAATAAAAATAAAGATTTACGGCTTAAAATCGGGCTCGATTTGATTGATATAGCGCACATCAATAATAAAACAATCTTAAAAGTTAAGATTGTTTTATTAGTTAAGTTAAATTAATCTTAAAAGTATTTCAAGAGATCTGAATCTAATTAAAGCAGTCGTTGGTTAAAAAATTTTTTTATGTGGCAACAGTAGGGCGTCTTATGAGCTTGAAGGGGTATTACTACTACCCTGTTTACTTTCATTCTTAATTCTTAATCGGAAAATTAGAGTTGTTGTTGTTGTAAAGTTGTTACAAGAGATCTGAATCTAATTAAAGCAGTCAAACACTTAGGGCGTGTTATGTACTTGCCCGGGTATGGACTACTACTACCCTGTCTATTTCATTCTTAAATCTTAATCCGAAAATTAGAGTTGTTGTTGTAAATTGATATGACATTGAAAATAAATAACAGTTGCAATAAAGAAAAATATTATAAGACTAAAGAAATACAAAAGGTACCTACTTAGTTATCTGTAATTAAAGAGATTTACGTCTTAATCGCGTGCTAGACTTTGTAAGGCGCATACAGACAATAAAACAACATAAAAAGTGGTCATATGGGATCATACTATGATACAACTGATTATATTTATCATAATTTTACCATTAAACAAACATTATCTAACCCTATAAAAGGGAATAGGTAATAAACAGTAACATACGAAATGCAGTAATACAAAGTAATAAGTATTTCTACTTGTCAATGTAATATCAATTACATGCACCATAATCGGATACAGTTTCCATTTTAATGCAGCTGCATTTTATCTACGTTCTACTGAATAAGGCAATATCGGATATTAGTGATATTTGTGGGAAAACAACGATCTACCCGACATTAAGCGGTGACATAAATTCAGAAGAGCTTAGTTCTGCAGCGTACCTTGAAATATGAGATCGATTATCTTGATTGACCATTAAACCGGAATTTGTGAGCCTATCTCTTCTAATTTAGTTTGAAGGGTAAGACGGACCCTATACATTTTTAAGCTATTGCATAGCTTTTATCGCGGGTTTTGAGCGCGGCGACCGAATTAAGAAATTCCGTAACGAAAATAAAACCTAACACCCCCACTCCGCCTACCATGTAGCTAGCTCGCTTTCAACAATTCACACGTTGCGCTTCTGTAGTGTTTGTGAATAAGCGCGCGGCGTGACGTCGCACTGCATGCGCATCTTGAAAAGTATGCCCATCTCTCTCCCGTTCGGTCTAGCTTATGAGTGCTAAGGGGACAGTTAATGTTTTGCTTTTGTTGATATTTATAAATATAGCGTGGTCTTATTTCATTATTGTTTTAATATTAAATTATTATTGACTAATTATAATTTAGGTAAAGTAGTTAAATTGATAAAAAATGCTGTGCAATAGCTTTACTGTGGCAGTCCCCGAGTGCCACACGTTTTTTTTTTTTGTTTATTGCTAAGATGAATGGACGCACGTCACTACCTCATTTCAAGTGGTGACCGAAGCCCGTAGACACCGTCAATGTTAATGCCATCACCAACCTTAAGACTAGAGTTCTAAGTCGCCATTTTTACAGTACAACGACCACCCACCCTTTAAAAAGTGTTAGTGTTTCAAGGCAGAAAATAGGTAGGGCAGTGTTACCTACCCGTGCGTGCTCACAATACGCTCTACCACCTGTACGACTGAGGAATTGAGATTTTTACCTCACGTCTCAAGAGGGGTGGCGTTTTTCTCGACAATGTGCTCCAGTAATCACTTGGAACCAAGTGAGTTTTTTTTTTCTTACCTAAGCTGATAGCCTTGACAGGCTATGTCAGCGTAACCTAACAAGTAGGAGAGCTCATGGGGCTCGAACCTGACGAAGTTACTAACACTAACCTTAGCAAGAGCAGTGATTCGCAGAATCTTCCACCGGATTGGAAACGCGACCCATTGAGAAGATCCGGCGACAAGTGAGATATTACCTTCAGCCATCCAGAATGTTAACAAAGAAGCCAAGGCGGCTTAGGTCTAAGTACAATTAATACTAATGACTGTTTTGGGAATGTTACAGAACGTGAATGGACCTGGTTGAAAGGATATTCGATGTTGTTCATCGACAACCCTGTCGGCGCTGGCTTCAGCTTTACAGACAGTAACGATGGCTTCGTTAAAAATATGGATGAGGTAAATTAACAAGTTATTTCATATTTTTATTAATTTTATTTCTACTTATTTTGCTGTGACGCAATCATGCGTTTCGGTCTAAAGGGAGTAACTATTATTCCGGCTCTGTTATTAACACTAAATGGACTGTGAGCTCATATGTCGATATATAGAGTAATATAAATTCAGTACCATATACCTACAAATTCAAAGTAAATGAGTAGTTTGAATCTGGTGGACTTTTGGATTTGGAGTGAATTCCTTCTTTTTGTTGATACTGTGCAGAATGTTGAGTTAAGATATAGATCGGAGATATAGATAGAATCGGACTGTCTTGAAATCGGTAAAATCGACGTGCAAAAAGCAACAAACCAAAATGACATTCAAAAAGTCCATTACGTACTATTAACATAGTTTTCTGAGGTTGTGGCCTACGAATAAATTATTCGTAGGTTGTGGCACGTTTTTTAAGCGAGCCTTGCAATTCTGATGGCATTGCTGATGTCTACGACACTAACTCTCAGGTCCGCCGTAAGTTGTCTACCTTCGACCGCCCTAAACACGTCCATTAACGGTGCTTTTAGGTACCTCAAGCACCGGTCACCGTCCTCGCCGAACCCGCTTGCGACGAAGGCTCGACGAGAAAATTAACCCATAGACACAGCCCACTGAGTTTCTCGCCGGATCTTTTCAGTGGGTCGCCTTTCCGATCCGGTGGTAGATTCTGCGAAGTACTGCTCTTGCTAGGGCCAGTGTTAGCAACACTTCCGGCTTGAGCCCCGTGAGCTCACCTACACGTTAGCGTGAAGCTGAAGTAGCCTCTCAAGGCTATCAGTATAAGTAGGAGAAAAAAAAAATTCGACCACAGCAAATATACATAGTCAGGTCATAAGTATTGTCACACAGTAAAAACTTTTCTTTTAGAATGCTGGCCACAAAAAAGTTTATTGAATTCGAATTTCGAATTGTTCATGAAAGTAAAAATGTATACTTTTAGAATTTTACTCATTTTTAAATATGGAGTGGACGCTTAAAGAAGACCGTGTTGCAGTTATTGCGTTGCATCGTTGCGGTTACGCGCCAATTCAAATTTTTAACATACTGAAAAATTTGAATATAACCAAGAGATTCGTTTATCGTACCATCAAACGATACAATGAAGACTCTAGTGTAGATGACAGGTCAAGAAGTGGTCACCCTCGGTCTGTTAGGACTCCAGCAGTGATAAAAGCTGTGAAGCCGCGAATTCAAAGAAATCCCAAACGTAAGCAGAAACTGTTGGCCCTTTAGATGGGGTTAAGCAGAACCACGGTGAAAAGGGTTATAATGAAGACTTAGGGCTTCGGGCATATCGAAGAAAAACAGGACATCGTTTGAATGCTCGTCTAATGGACCTGAGACTGAAGAGATGCCGCGCTTTGTTGAAGCGGTACGCGGGAAAAAAATATCGGGAAATTCTTTTTTCGGATGAAAAATTTTTTACCTTAGAAGAGAGCTACAACAAACAAAATGATAAGTTGTACGCACACAGTAGTGAAGAAGCGAGCAACCGTATTCCGCGTGTCCAACGAGGTCATTTTCCATCCTCGCTCATGGTATGGTTGGGAGTTTCTTATTGGGGCTTAACAGAGGTACATTTTTGTGAGAAAGGTGTAAAAACGAATGCAGTTGTGTATCAAAATACAGTCCTGACGAACCTTGTGGAACCTGTTTCTCATACCATGTTCAATAACAGGCACTGGGTATTCCAACAAGATTCGGCGCCAGCTCATAGAGCGAAGAGCACACAAGACTGGCTGGCGGCACGTGAAATCGACTTCATCCGGCACGAAGACTGGCCCTCCTCCAGTCCAGATTTGAATCCGTTAGATTACAAGATATGGCAACACTTGGAGGAAAAGGCGTGCTCAAAGCCTCATCCCAATTTGGAGTCACTTAAGACATCCTTGATTAAGGCAGCGGCCGATATTGACATGGACCTCGTTCGTGCTGCGATAGACGACTGGCCGCGCCGATTGAAGGCCTGTATTCAAAATCACGGAGGTCATTTTGAATAAACTTTAGTGTCATAAGAATCTATGTTTTGTTAAGTTCATTTTGGTATATGAATGGTTACATAATGAATAAACTTGTTTCAATTATTTTACATTAAACATGTGACAGAATTTATGACCTGACTAGGTATATTAGTAGGTACTGCTGATTATAATTAGCCAACGCCATTTAATTCAATATTTGAATGAATCGTCCGGATCGAGCGATCACCAATTGAATAATGAGTTTCATAATTCGTTTTTTTTTTCTGGCAGACCGATACCAACGGTTGAGTGGTCAACAAATAACTTTTTTTAATGCAGTCAAATAATGTGTAATGAGTAAGCCGGAATCGGTTTTTGTTGTAACGATACCTAAGCAAAAAATCGTTCTAAGACTTTAAAGTTACCTATTCATAGTTTTATAAAATTAACTTAGTATTAGCGTGCGAGTTTTTGAAACCGCATGGGGCTTTGAATAGTTTTTAGACCCACCTAAATATATTATCAGTTCCAATTCTGCCCAGAATAACTTAAAAATTATGACTTTATTTTATCCTCACTCTTCATCACACACACACAGTTTCAAAAAGTGGTGTTAATTAAGATTTAAAAAAACACCATTCAATATAGCTATAATTTTATAATATGTATTTAAGACGTCCGCTTTATAATATCTAAGATGGTCACAATGGTTAAATCTTGGGCGAGAGAATCGATTTTTCTATTGAAATAGTGGCTGTGCGAATCCGCGTCTCCGTTGTTCGGTCTTAAATTGACTGTAATTATTAATTAAAAACTTTGGTAGGTAATGGATAAAAATAATCTGTGCACCACTTGTTCAGCATTTTTTCACATGCAACGTGGGCTTTAGTTTATGTGGGCAGCCGCCCTCTGCGCCGCTCGACAATTCTCAGAAACGGAGATGATCGGATTATCACTTTTATTTTGGCAGCGGCTTACGCTTAAGTGCATTGTCTATGGTTAACGTTCTTTATCTATCTATACTAATATATAAAGCTACAGTGGTTTTTACGGATGTTCCGTTATAACTACTGAACAACGCATCCGATTGACTTGAAACTTGGTATCTGTGTAGAAAATACATGTACTTAATGGATAGGCTAATATTTATATGAGTGTTAGACTCCCTAATAATAATGACAATAAATAATAATGTTAATTTTAAATGCCCAGCGAAGCGGGCGAGCACGACTAGTCTATGTATGATAAAGAAGTACAAAATGTAACCGCGGTAATTTTAACAATGTCACAGATAATACATTACTATGCGAAGTCCGTAAATAAACATTTTTAGGTATTTAACCTTTTTCAATGTTGTAACTAGAAGGTATGGTACCAAATAGTATAAATAAATATTTAAAATATTAAATCTAACATTTTCGCTATATTTACAGCTGGTAGAATATAGTGTTAATTCGCTGCTGGTTCCAGAGTTGGGCAACGAGCGAGATTGTCCATCTAAAAAAGTTAAAAGTAAATTCTATAATATTTAATATTCTATATTTCTGTTCGCAGTGCGCTTCGGATCTGTACACAGCTTTGAAACAATTCCTGATAATATTCCCCGAATTACGCACGGCACCACTGTACATTGCCGGTGAGTCGTACGCCGGGCGATACATTCCACCTTTTGCCATGAAATTGGCGGAGCAAGACCTCAACATTGGCACCTTTGAAGTCAATCTTCAGGTAACTATTCTAAAAAACATTCGGAAACTAAAATAAATTGAAACAAATGAATAGGTGACATTGATAGAAGGATGAAAGAAGTACCATGTCCCTATTAGAATTCTTTTATAACGGCTCCCTTTTCTATATGCTAGTGATGCTGTCAATACCCTGAACAGCGATGATTTTTTCAATGAATTATATATATAAATAAAAAAATAAAAAATAGGTAAATTAGTCTCTCTCTTAGTCTATATTTTCAAAAAAATTACTGATATCACGACTAAATCATCCTTTTAGGCAAAAAATTTATTTGAAAGTAGGTTTTAAATAAATTCCCAGTTTATTTTAAGTTAAAATTACCACTCAAATTACTTATGTTTAAATTTATTGCACGATTTCCAGGGAATAATAATGGGAAATCCAGTGGTGGATCGATACAGTGTTGCCAATTATACTTCCACATTCCAGCAGTGGGGTCTAATAGACACGCAAGGAGCTATGTCAGTTAAATCTCTCCAAGATCAATACATTAAAGCCATATTGGACGGTGACGCGAGTGCTGCTTACGATGTTCGTATTAAATGTCTTTTAAATATTAAATATATAAAAAATAGTTTACAGTATTATATAACAGGATTTACTTTCATAATCTCGGGTTCACTCTTTTCGTGATAAGCACCCGTAAAATATTAGTGTGTATAATGTATTATAGATAACTGTTCGTCAAAAATATATGGATGTAATTACATACAAGGTACGGATATCCATAATGTCAACTTCGAAGAGAGCATTTCAAAATTGAAATTGTTGTATTTTTTAAATATCTATTAATAAGGCAATTTAAATAATATTATAAGATTTCTTTAGGCAATTAACAATATAAAAAAGCTACAAGCGGATACGCATAAAATCCGTCTAGCAAAAATTCTATGTAACCATAGGGTTTTAATATTACCGCAAAATTATATTTTGCGTAATTACTGGTGATAGGACCTCTTGTGAGTCCGCGCGGGTGGGTACCACCACCCTGCCTTTTTCTACCGTGAAGTTCGGTTTGAAGGGTGGGGCAGCCGTTGTAACTATACTTGAGAACTTATATCTCAAGGTGGGTGGCGCATTTACGTTGTATATGTCTATGGGCTCCAGCAACCACTTAGCACCAGATGGGCTGTAAGCTCGTCAACCCATGTAAGCAAAAAAAAAATGTCGAAATTATTACTCTAATTTTTTAGAACTATCTATTCTTATTACGTAGTAAAATTAAACATCACAGCGTGAATAGTGCAGCCCATATTGAGATTTGAGGTGGAATTTCCAATGGCATTGTAACAAAACTACTTTACCAACTCTACAGCACCTTTCAATATTGCGAAACTTTTTATTTTTTATTGCTTGTTTGGATGGACGAGCTCACAGCCCACCTGATGTTAAGTGGTTACTGGAACCCATAGACATCTACAACGTAAATGCGCCACCCACCTCGAGATATAAGTTCTAAGGTCTCAGTATAGTTACAACGGCCAACCCACCCTTCGAACCGAAACGCATTACTGCTTCACGGCGGAAATAGGTGAGGTGGTGGTACCTATCCGAGTGGACTCCCAAGAGGTCCTACCACCAGTGATTAAACTACTAGCAAAAGGGGTAGGTAATTAGGAAGCGGGCTAAGACGAGTCAAGACAATGTAGTTAGTAACAGAAGCATAAAATTCATATCATCTATTAATTAAACAGTTTGACAAATTATTTAATATCATCAAGATCCTCTGATCTCGTTTATATCAATAAACTCCTAATTTTATTGTTTGGAAAATTAATGATAAACTAAATTGTTGTCTATTATTTCTCAATAAAATGTTTAGTTCGACAAAAAATCGTGGCAGCAGTCTCGTTAATTTTGTGTGTCAAATTCAGAAATTCGTTTGTGTGAAGCAGCAATCAGTTGTTCAATAATACATATTAACGATGCATGAAATAAGCTAGTAGAATATTACCACAAATTTGTGGTTTTCATTGTAATTTAGCAGTTGATAACAGGAAATTTCACAAAAACCACAATTAATTTATACACTATAAATATTGTCGACCTTTACGTACGTACCTGGCATTTAATAATTCTGTGGTTTGATTCCACAATGCTAATGACTGTTTTTCTACTACTTCATCTACATTCAACAAAATGTTTACGAGTTCGAAAATTGTTTAACCAAATTTGAACCGTAACTAGTTTACTTTTGATTCTTAAATAAACAGTATTTTTAATAAGTTGCTTATCTCCTTTCAGTTACGCGACCAGTTGCTGTACAAACTAACTAAAATTACATTACAAAACCAATTTTTTAATGTACTGAAAAGCAATAAAGATCTTACGCTGTCTGAATTCGCGGCTTATCTACAAAAGAGTACAGTAAAAGAGGCACTCCACGTTGGAGACACAGATTTCTCCTTCATCAACACTACTGTAGACCTCGAGTTGAAGTCAGATTTCTTAACTGATATTGGAGGTACAGTCACAAAGTTATTAGAACATTGCAAGGTATTAATATACTGGTAAGTAATCTACAAATGTGTACCTTTACTAATCTTATAAAGAATGGCCTTAAATAATATTCATTTATTCAACGCCTTTAATTTGTACCTTAATTTTTTTCATTATCAGAATAAAATGCGAGTATTCGACTCAGGTGAAGTAAAGTAGCACCGCGACTTTCGATCTACCATAAAATTACTAAACTTGCCGATCGCAAGTAAATTAAATTGAATACATAATACACTACATAATATTGATTTAAAAGTGTTGCGCGCACTCTACTTTTTTTTCCTACCTATGCTGATAGCCTTGAGAGGCTACTTCAGATTTAGCCTAACGTGTAGATGAGCTCACGGGGCTCAAACCGGAAGTGTTGCTAACACTGGCTCTAGCAAGAGCAGTGCTTTGCAGAATCTACCACCTGATCGGAAAAACAACCCACTGAAAAGATCCGGCGAGAAACTCAGTGGGCTGTATCTATGGGTTAATTTACTCGTCGAGCCTTCGTCGCAAGCGGGTTCGGCGAGGACGGTGACCGGTGCTTGAGGTACCTAAAAGCACCGTTAATGGATCGGGAGGATCCGTAATGACGTGTTTAGGGCGACGAAGCGCACTCTACAGCATAAATAATTCATTTTTTACGTATAAGACTACAAGTGCAGTCTTCCACGCAGTGTATAAACCTAGTTTGAAGAACGAAGTTATTTTAGCGCTTTGTAAGTAGCGTCAAAGCATACCAACGAACCCATTCGTCGAGAATAATAAAACTATCACAAACCTCTCAAAATGTAATAATTTATTAGTAAATAAAGTGAGTTATCTAGGCCGAACTAATTTTTGGTCATTATTCTAGTGGACAACTTGACTTGACTGCGCCATGTGTACAAAGCGCTCAATATCGCAGACGCTATTGGCAGTGGAATAAAAAAGAACTTTTTCTTAGAGCACCCAGAAGACCCTGGTTGCACAAGAATGTAGTAGCCGGGTAAGGATACATACTAACTTTATTAACTTATTTCATTAGAGTTTTGCGTATTGATTTTAAAGTTTTATTCCATTCAAATATTTAAAAAAAATGCTCCAAATTCCAATTTAAGATTTAATATTTCCTTTTAATTTGAAAAACAATACTCATGGATGTTTAATTTACAGGTACACCAAAAGCGGGGGTGGTTTTACAGAAGTTTTGGTGAAAGGAGCGGGTCATCTTGTACCCATAGACAAACCAGAGGAACTATACGAATTAATCAGCTGGTTTGTGTCAAGCCGAGAATTACTGCCATCATCCGATTTCGACTCAGCTTCAGAATATGTTCCTGATTTAGATAAATCGTATTTTAGTTCTACGTCACCATCAGCAGAATCTGCATTGGGACCACAACTCGTTGGTTTAATAATTAGTATTATTATTAATTTTATTCTAGTCATCAGTATAGTTGTTGCATCGGTGTACTTTTTGCGCCGTAGAAGAGAAATAGCGGCTTATTTTTATAACAACGTTGACGAAACATCAATATCTCAATCGTTTAATATGACATAGTTGTTGATCTTGGGAATTACCTTTTTATCAAAATTGTGATGCATTAACAGCGTTAAAAGTGTCAGTAAATTAATTATTACATGTAATGTGTCTTCACCAAAGTAGCTTACTCGGAATAATTTTTCAAAAACGTGTAGTTAATTGCTTTTTGTATTGTTTTTTTTTTTTAAAACAGCATCATTGGCTTACCTGTACCGTATCTATTTATTTAATGCCATGGAATGTTTCAACGTAATTTCACAATATATCAAGACAATAGATATCAATAAACGAGGACAATACATTAATTTCATAACTTAAACCTGATGATATATTGACCAAGAAGGCGAAATAAAAAAATTACAAAGCTAAGTTTACTTTGCTGTTGAAGCGTGTTTTTTTTTAACATTGAATTCTATATTTATTACTATTATTAGTTTAGGTAGCTACATGAGCACACGGTCAATCCGGTATTACAAAATCGGCAGAATCCAATGAAACCCCTATGTAAAATGGAAGAAGCTGGAACCCACTGTGAAACATGAGGTCTGAAGTGTGAAATAATTAAATATAACGATCTTCTTTTTAAATCGTAAAGCATTAATGCCTTACAGCAGTACCGCTTTTAAATATTACTCATTCTAAATTGGCTCTAATGTGATGATATTGAGACGACAAGATGACAAGGACGACAAGGATGGAAAACTAAATAAAGCCTCACTTCTGTTTCTTTTCTACTACCAGCAAGGATCGTTTAAGAGTCTAAATAATGGCACGAATCTATAATTCAGGAAATTCAGTTAAACAATTAAAGTATTAATATAAAATATATGTTCAATGAATTGAATTATACCGCAAAAGACCCAAACGTTACGGTAGCTTTTCTATTTTAACATACTTACATACGTTTTTAATCACAGGTTCAAGTACACGTTCCTACAAACTTTTTAAAAGTTTCTTTACCCGACTTTTACACGACGAAGATACACGTCATTTAAAACGAGTAAATGAGAAAAAAATAGAATAAAAAAAAAAACCTGCACAACAGCTTCAATTGGGACTTAATTTTTTGATTTATTCTATTTATAGAATTAAATTATATGGAGATTGTTTGTAGTTCCTGTACTGTGCAATTAATATTATTAGAAAACTTGGTTGTTAAAAAAATGGTCACGAAAATACTTACCTGCGTATTTTCAGGTTATTTTTTGTTATTATGTGTGTGTTGATTTTTCAAAAAAGTTGTATAAAACCAGAAAAATAGTCTATGTTTTATTTAATAATAATATTGACTTTGTAACTATTAATAAATTTTTGATATTCTCGTAAAAATGTTTATTCTTGACTTCTTATTAATTTATATAATTATAATTGATATGTTATTTAATGATGATATAATGATTAGCCCAACGTTTTTCATTCACGGAATTAAAGGTTTGTCTATTAATCCTCGAGCGTCAGTAAATCAAAGATTAAGAATGTAGACGTCCAGAATTTTCCGAGTTTATACTCTCCTCTCCTCCTTTTAACCGCCTATCGAAGCCAAGCACTGTCGTATATTGCTATCTTACGCTTGCCAGGTAAATTTTAATGATAGACGGTAGGCAGCGCTTTTGCGGTAGGCAGCGGCTTGGCTCTGCCCCTGGCGTTGCTGAAGTCCATGGGCGACGGTAGCCACTCACTATCAGGTGGGCCGTATACTCGTCTGCCTAACAAGGGCAATAAAAAAAAATTACCTAACCAACTGACTTCAATGGATTTTCAATTGTCGTGAGTAATCACTTTTGTATTAAGTAAGCAATTAAGAAGTTCAAGTCATTATAACGATTACGTCATTGACGATCGACGAATGTGGACACACCATACCACTGGATGCATTGATTGATCAAGATTCTCAAGCAACATTCATAAGAAAGCCTTGATAATTCAATGCTGAGGGCCTTTTTTGATAACTTTCTCCTAAATTATCCCGCGCCAACTGAAGATAGGTAATTTCGGCTGCGCGGATGACCTCGTGGACTAAGGTTTATATGATTGAAAGTTTACTGGTGGCCCGAAGGCCTTTCCAGTTTCACCAGGACAGGTGGGCGAGCAAAGGCTCAGCCAAGAGGGGTGGGATTTGCTAACAACTGCCCGAGCGCCTCCGAAGGAGACCTAACAACTCAAGAGCAATTGTTTCGCGAATGAATCTACTACCGCATCGGAATCGCGACCCGCTGAGAAGATCCGGCGAGAAACTCAGCGGGCTGGTGCATGGGTTAGGTTGCACGTCGACCTCTTTGTCGAGTTCGACGAGTACGGTTACCGGGGTCCCTAAGCCTGCCCCTAGTATTAGAGCTGAAGGCATCACATTGCAGCTCTCGCAGGATCCGTTACTACATATGACGCTTATGAAGGAGCCCGATAGATAAGTTGTTCTATTAAAAAGTTGTACAAATCAAGTATTATGAACATATAATATGTATAATATTATGGATCTGTATATTTAAAAAATAAATTTCTTAAAAAATATATGTTATTGTAGCAAACTAGTGGTCGCCCGGTAGTCGAAATTCGACTATAAAATTAATTGAAATTATAAGTTTGTATATTATTAGGGTTCTGTTGCGACAAATATTAATAAACACAAACAATATTAATCTATTCTCAAGTTGATCACAGACTAGGTAATAACAAAAGTTTGACAACATGCATGCGTGCGTGCGTCAAATACGTGGTAGTGTATGTAATGTTTTTTTTATTGATTTAATGTATTATTTATGCTTAATTTAAAACAATATTAACATTCAGCACTCTTTCTCGATATTCTTTATAAGTGTGGGAAATTTCATACTCCTCTCTTCGCGCAATTTTCGTAAAAAGGATACAATGTTTTTGCTTCACGTACTAGTATTCATATATAAATACTATATTTGGTTTAAATGGATTTTAATAATAAAATACTTTGAAATAAAATCAGACAAAAACCAACACCTTATTGTCTATTATTGTATAGGTCTCACTTGGAACAATACAACGGCTGCCCCGCCCGCCCTTCAAACCGAAACGCATTACTGCTTCACGGCTGAAATAGACAGGGTGGTGGTACCCGCGCGGACTCACAAGAGGTCCGTAATTTTTAACGATCAATTTAACTTTATAACTAAATAGCTAACTTTGCTTCGTTAAAAATTAAATTAGTAGTTTGCTTAAAAGTTGAAAATGCTGATATCCACGTTCAGGACATTTTACTGTAGTCGCGGAGAATCTTCATTGAGGCCGAATAACAAATTAATGCAACCGGTTAGCACAGACATTCTTAGGCAGTAAGTAATAAAATTATAGATTTAGATATAATTTACAGACTAGTCCTCTTATAAGATAGTTTAAAGGTCAATGAACTTCATCATGAAACCATTGGTATTTTAAAGCGTTTTTTACAAGTTTTTAGGGTTCCAATAGAAATGAAACCAAGCCTTCGTATGATCATTTTTCCGTGAGTTTATCAATTTCTCCGAGATTGAGACCTTTTCTCGGAAATGGGTAGACATATGAGTATCATTAGTATCAAAATAATAGGGTCTGCGGCGAAAGTGACTCACAAAAATCTCAAGCTTCGGTGTGACATATGGTGGCGGTTCAGTAGTTAGATCTCCTAACTTTTGCGCCGAGGGTCGTGGGTTCGATCCCCACATCGTGCAAACGTTCGTGTGAGGAATAGGGCTATTTGTTCTCTATGTTTCTGGGCAATTATTTAAATGTATGTATGTCAGTGGCTGGTTTTAAGTCGTCGTGGCCTAAAGGATAAAGACGTCCAGTGCATTCGTGTTGAGCGATGCACCGGTATTCGAATCCCAGGCGGGTACCAATTTTTCTAATGAAATACGTACTCAACAAATGTTGAGGATTGACTTCCACGGTGAATGAATAACATCGTGTAATAAAAATCAAACCTGCAAAATTATAATTTGCGTAATTACTGGTGATAGGACCTCTTGTTCGCGCGGGTAGGTACCACCACCCTGCCTATTTTTGCCGTAAAGCTGTAATGCGTTTCGGTTTGAAGGGTGGGATAGCCGTTGTAACTATACTGAGACCTTAGACCTTATATCTCAAGGTGGGTGGCGCATTTATGTTGTAGATGTCTATGAGCTCCAGTAACCACTTAACACTAGGTGGGCTGTGAGCTCGTCTACCTACCTAAAAATAAAAAATAGCTGATAGCATCTAAACAATAAAAATAAAAAACCCATAATAATTTAATCCTGATTTGGGGTCGAATAACCGTGCGTGATTTGTTCAGAGTTATTTATAATTTATTTATACGCAAAATACACGAATAACATTAGTTCTGGAAGTTTACGGCACGGCTTTATGTACAACTTGCAACCGGAACCCTCAGGACGCAAGACTTACCGGTTTTATATTGGCCGACATCAGCTATGCCAGGGACATAAGGAAGCTGCTACGAATCGCCCAATAATCGACAGTTTGTTGGCTTCTAACTACTTAATGATAGGCTTAAGGTAATGTCATGTTTATAAGAATTAGTTCCAGTCCTCTTGATGGAGCCTCACCAATATTTACCACTTTCCAGTTTTATAAATTTAAAGGAATAAGAAAAAAAGATAAGGAGGATCAGAATGGATGGGTTTTATCTATTCAGCTTATTTCTGTCACAAAGCAGTCAAGCTTTCTTTTCTGAAAGATGGGACGGGACAGCCATTATACAGTAAAATTGGGGCTTCGAGCTGACGTCTCAAGGTGAATCACGGCTTTCAAGTTGTGATATCTACGGGTTCCGTTAACCACTGAATACAAAGTAAGCTATGTGTTTGCTTACCTATCATTGCAATCTATACTAATATTATAAAGCTGAAGAGTTTGTCTGTTTAAACGCGCAAACCTCCGAAACTACTGGTCCGATTTAAAAAATTCTTTCAGTGTTAGATAGCCCATTTATCGAGGAAGGCTATAGGCTATATAACATCACGCTAAGGCCAATGCAAGCGGAGCACCAATAAAGAATGTTTCAAAATCGGGGTTTTAATCCCTTTTGAGAGCTTCCACTGCGTGCGCTGCGGAAACGATTAAAGTTTCGTTAAAGTAATGTATGAGAGTATTTTCTGTATCTGTATATGTCTAATGTATGAGAGTCTCTTTTGAAGTTGGTTAAAACACGTGATTTTGGTACCTTAAATAACTCTTTAACATTCTATTATTCAAAAATATTTTCACTTTCTGCGAAATCATTTACGGAGGCTGGTAAAATTTAGCGTTATGCCAAAGTAACTATTCCACGCGGACGAAGTCGCGGGCAAAAGCTAGTTAATAAATAAAATTGAAATTTTAGCTTCTAATTTATCACTGAAATTGGGCGCTCAGAATTACATTTTAATGTTTACAGTCACAAGTAAACGCTTTACTCTAAGTGAGATCACAGCTCGTTCGCCCATCACTCATAAGAAAAAAAATATTAAAAAAAAACGATCGGCGCCACTAATATTCTGTATCATTAATCTCAGCGAAACTCGTATCGTACTTAAAATCGTTTATACCCATACAACAACAACAAAAAAATCCTCATTCGATCCGAGAGCGGTTTTATGATCGTGGGAATTTCAGTTATCAGTCCGAAGGTATCAAGATGAACTTAGTAGGCAATTAAAAATTGCGATCACGCAACGAAATGTATCGTATCAATGTTTGTTTTACTACGAGCATCCTAAATATAGAGCAAATCACATATGAGAGCGTGCAAGAATCTATCGCGAATGCCGGAGCGTGGGAGCGTCATTATGCTAAACAGGTCATTGGTATCCTATACCTGTTCGCCGCTTTTATACAGCATGTCCCAGTCCTGCAGATAATATTGTGATTTGTCACAAAATAACGTGCATATTTGTGTCTTGTCTGTGACCGCCGTTAAAGGGGACATTAGAAAAACAATATGATTACTGCTATAAATTAAAAAATAAAATGTTAAATTTTTTACATGGATTTGTTTAAAACTGTGAAGCATTCGATACTTTAGACTGTGTTAATGGGAAAAAAACAAAAGCAGTACAATACCACAAGTTTATTTTTATTAATTTTAACCACTAGAGAAAACCCACGAAAAAGCGAACAAAAAAAACCACTAACAAATATGTACTAGCTTATAAAGAGTTCTAAAGCAATGAAAATTTCGAAAGTTTAAAACTAAATTATTAAAAAATAAAGTCATTTTTTTGGGTCTGAATTGTATTATATAAAGTTAGGTAAGTTGCAGAAACTGAAAGTAAAAATAAGGAAATAAAATTTGTAAACAAGATAAAAAGGGACACCCCGTAGTTTAGATTGAGATAAATCCAAGTTCAAGGCGCAAGTGCACATCGAAGCCGGGTGACTATACAAAGTTCCCGTCGCTAGGACACCGGATCCATTCCGCATCAGTGGAGCACGCTGGCTGGACCATTCCATACTGATCTGTGATATGAACCTCCTCATTACCTTCCTGCTTTTAATGTAAGTAAAAACTCAAAATTGTTTTTTTTTTTTCGTTTTCGAATTTTGTTTCGCATTTATGACCAAGTGAAAAGTTATTTTTTTCACCAAACGAACGTTTTAGATGCATACTCGTTAATTGTTCTGCTTTCAAAAGCAACCACGGACATTTCATGACAATTAAAAATACTAATGCGGATTTTGAGTTAATTTTATCAAATTTAATAAGTTCAATTACTTTACTATTTATTCAGAATGCTTTAATAACTAACTAAACTAAATAGTTAATAAAAAAACTCATACATTAATGACGATTTGAAACCTCCATAAGTTGATCACATAGAAGGCTCACGCATGCCATGGGTATAACAGTCCGTATCAGCAATAAAAAAAGAAATTAGTTCTAATTTCTACCTTGTGACTAATATTTTAGTTTTTAAACACAGTATGTGTGTAATGCATGAACTTAAAAAATTCAGACTTTGTCTCGCTAGAACCCAAGAAAATTTCAATGAACGAACTTATTGTTTACATAGAATCTTACATGCCACATTCTATTCAAACTATTTCAAAGGTTTATTATTTTCAAGGATTGGCCATTTTTAGTACCTGCGCAAAATTTGAGAATTTATTAATTGTGATTTATTAGGTGTAAGGTGTTTATTTATATCTTTGCATCAAATATTCATTAAAATCTCAAAATTGCTGCAAAACTAATTCAAATCATTTTAACTACATAATAATTGAAGAACTTAAAGTGAAGTGAATGTATTGCGTGAAGCAATAGCGCAACTAGTTCGATCGTGAGAACATCCTACTTCTGAGTAATTTTCATATTAATCTTCTTTGCTTAATAAATTACCTTGCACAGAATAACGGAATCTTTGAACGTGGTTTTCGAAAGGTCGGGTTAATTTGAAACTAGGCACACTTTTCAAGGACCGATGACAATATAAATTAATAAAATTGTCCAATTATCCTGTGTGCTTAGTGCCAGTTTTTTGACGTTCTCGATAGTGTAAAAGCTAACCCAATTTTGCATTTTTTATTTTTTTATTGCTTAGATGGGTAGACGAGCTCACAGCCCACCTGGTGTTAAGTGGTTACTGGAGCCCATAGACATCTACAACGTAAATGCGCCACCCACCTTGAGATATAAGTTCTAATGTCTCAGTATAGTTACAACGGCTACCCCACCCTTCAAACCGAAACGCACTACTGTTTCACGGCAGAAATAGGCGGGATGGTGGTACCTACCCGTGCGGACTCACAAGAGGTCCTACCACCAGTAAAACAGTTGGAACAGTGCCCCTAACGGTAAACGTAGGCAAAGATCCCATTCCATACAAATATGAGCTAACTTTAACGCTATCGAGAAAGTTAAAAAAATCGCACTAAGCACACTGATCAGGATATTCAGAATTAACAACAAAAAAACACATCGGTGTCCTGTACCCCTAGGCGTGTATGCCTCCGCTACTTTCCTAGGATATGATAACTATTTCCTCTTACTATGGAATTATCAGTGTTAAATATAAAAAAAAAAAATTGTTTGAAAAACAACAGAACACGCTTTCGTAGCTAATTTAACAAAAAAATTAAAAAATAATTTTATATAACTTAAAAAATGTATACATTTAAAAACGAATTTTATTGACAATACAATTAGTTTAAAAAAAAAAAAGCCGACTGAAACATCCAACACATACCTCACGACATAGTATCTGTAGTGATCCTCAAACGAGTAATGTTAATTTTAAATGAATACTCGAATTGGTAAATTTTTGAATACAGTTAATCTTTTACGGCATTACTTCTGGGATCATCATCAAAGTCATCATCGGATTGTGGTCCTAGCTGTTTTATTGGTTTATTTGGATGGAACCTGACGGCCCGCCTTATTTTAAATGGCTACAAGATCCCATAGACTCGTGAATGGTGTCACCGACTTCGAGTTATGAGACCGAAGTCTGTTGTTATGGAACATCGGCTGTCCCGTCTTGCAAGCTGGCGTATTCACGTCCTTACGGATCCATCAGATCCGATAGCTCTTGCATTAGACGCCTTCAGCTCTAAAACCAGGAGCAGGCTTAGGGACCCCGGTAACTGTGCAAACTAACCCGTGCGTCAGCCCGCTGAGTTTCTCGCCGGATCTTCTCAGTGGGTCGCGAATCCGATCCGGTAGTAGATTCATTCGCGAAGCAGCTGGTCTTGAGTTGTTAGGCCTTGTTCGGAGGCGCTCGGGCAGTTGTTAGCAAATCCCACCCCTCCAGGCTGAGTCTTGCTCGTCCACCTGTCCTGGTGAAACTGGAAAGGCCTCCGTGCCACCAGTAATACTTCAATTATAAAAAAAACCGGCGTATAGCTGCTTAGCGGCAGCAACGACAGCATCGTGTGACCTAACTGTGCATTCTTACTACACCTTGCAGCTATCAACAAAAATTATACAACCTTACATAACTGATAGCACGTATTTCAATAAATCATGATATAGCAGGTAGATACAAACAGGATTCTCCGCGAGCCAGTTCAGTTAATTAATTATGATTTTTTCCCACGACTGCTTTGGTGAGAACCACATATCGGACACAGCATTCCTTGCGATCCAGAAATATTTTTTCTGTGCTTTTAAAATTATAATAATAAGAAGAGATTTTTTTTTAATGCTTTTGTTTTCATGATTACTAGATTAGTTGTTGCGACAATTTATGTAAAATGCGGAGTTCACATCTCCAAATACAAAATTCAATTCTGTATTTGAGAAATGAAATCAGAAAATTCAATATAATTGTAATGAATGGTCGGTTAAATGTGTATATTCAATACGTAAGATGAAGTTAATATGGATACTTATTATTAAGTTGAAACACGATTAACATTTTAAGACATTCGTTATTAGTAGCAAGCAGTGTTTGTGAAGCGTCCTTAACCATTGTCTTGTAGTGCACGGGTCGATGCCACTGATGAGTAGAATTACGAAATGCCAATGCAACCGAGGCTTTAACTTCGAGATTAATCGTGAGCAGCGAAGTTCTCGCGGCGTCTATGGGCTTTAATACTGTGAACAAAACTACCTATCTATGACAATAGTTTATTACATACCAAGGGAGAAAAGTAGGACATTTCCTCCCGCGTGTAAAATGCGCGACAGGCAAACACGCGGGATGAGATGTCCTACTTTTTTCCCGCGCTGCACATACTATTTTTTCTCCTACCAGGCCGAAAGTTCGACATTGTAAAAAACTTAGCACCCGTGGAATACCGAGCCGGGGTCCAGGTGCGAAGCCCTGGCAGGGGGTTGGGGGGGCGCAGCGCCTCCACTCATAAAAAAACAATTTAACTGTTTTTTAATTTTTAAATAAACTACTACTAATTGAATAAGAACTGTCTGATGAACTCATCTTTGTTTAACAGTTCATTATTAAATTTTATTTCCTTTTGTTTATTTCACTTTTACACTAAACACAATATTGCGAATTACCCGAACACAACAATGGCGGCGAATTTTAGGTGCGTGAGAGCAGACGTAGACACTAACGCGCATGCGCACTTGTCAGTACCCAGGGAGGAAAAGTTAGACCTTCTTCCCTATACAGAAGGAGGAAAACCGAACTTTCGGTGTAGGTAGACGAAAAAATCTATTCTTCTCCACTCTATACTATCGATGAATTTCAAATATTGATTTTCTGCGCCAAGTGAAGAGAATGTGAGTTGTGTTTTCTAAAACCATTCCTTTGTGCGTTGTTCATTAGATGCGCTCAACAAGCGTTAACGGGCGAGGACTCCGTTCTCCCCGAACTTCCTCCGGGCGAGGCCCCAGAACCGATCGTATCCTTCATGGAAAGAACTTACAAAGTTGGTAGAGCACGAGCCACATTCGATGCCGGCGATCCCTTACTCCTGACTCCGTTTATCGAACAGAAGAAACTTAAGGAAGGCAGGGAAGCGGCAGCCGTTGACGCCGATTATTTATTACCAGACATGGAGAGCTACGCAGGATATCTGACGGTAGCATCAGATTATTTTACAAAAATATTTTAATACTTATTGTTATTTTAGATTACATGAACAATATAACGTAACATAACACACTAGTCGTCACACACAGTAGTCGTCGTACAAGTTGTCGTCAATCTGCACTTGTAGTAAAGCATTAAAGCATTAACAGTAGCAGTGAACAACATTAAAGTTTATTAGATGCAGATATGTGTTTTTTACTAGTGCTAACGATGATTTTTCATTACGTTTGATACCGGTAACTACCGTAGTTGTTCAAGCTAATTAAATCTACAAAGGCCAATCTGTTAAGGCCGTCAAAACATCGAATTCGAAAATATTGTATATTATTATCTTTATTATTTTTAAGGTCAACAAAGAGTACAATGCAAACCTTTGGTTCTGGTACTTCCCTGTATCAGGAAAGCCCATTGAAGAAACTCCTTGGATAATATGGTTGCAAGGAGGTCCCGGTGCTTCATCGCTTTATGGACTTTTTACAGAGCTCGGACCGTTTTTTGTTACTGAGGATAATCACTTAGAAGGTCAGAACTTAGAAAGTCCCTATTCCCAGATTTATTTTGTATTTCAGCTTTTTTTTTTCAAAGCTAACGCTACCTTATTGCTTCCCTGTCGCTTTACTTTCCTTAGAGCTTAGAGGATAAAAAGATTTTTATTTTAAAAAACACCTTTTTTATTGGTGGCCTTTTTACACCATTTTAAAAAACACCTTTTTACACCTCTTATTTTTTGAAATTCCATTCCAATTTTACGGGTGCGTTTCTGTAATTACATATTGACTGATGATATGCGCTTCGTTTGTTGGCTTCAGGAGCAACCATTTGACCACCTAAATTCAGAATAAAAATCCACTTATTTGAACATTAGATTTAAATGAAAATTTCGCTGCCTCTACAGTAGTTTCTGGTGTATTTTAACACAATTGTGCGAGGATACTTCAATAACCATAATTATTTTATAGAGATGAAGTATTCATGGGGCAAGAACCATTCGCTTCTGTTCATCGATAGCCCTGTTGGAACCGGGTTTAGTTTCACGGACGATGATAGAGGATATGCTACTAATCAGACAACTGTAAGGACCAAGGCCATTTATTTTTATATTACTCTTTTATTGTACTAGTTCGCTCGAGTGACCCACCTGATTGATAATATTGATCAATGACAACAAGTGGGTTGTTTTAAAAAATAAAATCTGTCCCGGTAGCCACCACCACCTTTCTATTTCTCCCATAAACAAAATATTACGTGCCAGGTTTGTGCAATTGAACAAGTTTTATATACTATGAGATTTAAACTTGAAGTTACGTGGCTGCAATCACGATTTGATCTCTATAAGCTCCAATAACCACTTTAAGCTAGGTTCTGCTTTCTGAACATTTTTCTGACAGATAACAATAATTTTACAGATCGGTGAGAACCTATACACTGCTCTGCAGCAATTCTTGACATTATTCCCGGAACTCAGGAAAGCGCCACTTACAATTGCCGGCGAATCTTACGCGGGAAAACACATACCTTCCTTGGGGGTACAGATATTATGGCACAAAGAGGAAGACGATCCTATTAATTTGAATGTAAGTTAGAGATTTCTTTGTAAATAATTCTTATCTAAATTTGACTATTTTATAGCCAATGGAATCGGAAAATGTCAGAGGAATTTTTGTAATAGCTCCAGTAAAATCGGCAAAGGCGGCGGCAAAATGTCCGCCAAAAGCCATTTATGTATTTTGTTATGGACTAAACCAAATCACTTCCCGCCTCCTGTATAAGAAAGTTATGCGAAGCAAACGAGAATATTACTGGTAATAGAATTCATTAACTTGTGGCGGGTAGCCGTCATAGAATACAAGATAATTGGCAGATGCCTGAACCTCACTTACGGAATTTTCAATATAAGCTTGCATATATACAGGTTCCGAACAACAATATTCGGGTTGTCGGTCTACCGAGCAAATATCACCCGCTCGGTGGAAGATCTTCCCTTTGTCGTATATAAACCCATAAACTATATATGCTAACCACGTTTTTACAGGGTCTAGCTATAGGCAACGGTTTCATAGATCCGCTAACGCTTCAAAGATACAGCCACTTTGTGCGCGAAGTCGGTCTCGTGGACGATAGAGTCGCTGATTCTATGAACCACCTTGAAACTGCTGTAACACAGTTTATCAACAACGGAGAGATGCTGAAAGCTTATGCTGTGAGTATTCCACATAAATATCACATGAGTCCCAATGAAATCGACTATTAAGTTTGATCAGTTGTCTTAATAAATACCTACACCGTATTTTTTCTCGTGATCCAGAGTTCGTTAGCTCCTAACATTTTGACATATGTAGGAAAAAATTAAAACGAAATTTCGAACTATGAATATTTTTAATTCGACATTAGTTTGCATCATATTCAAAACTCGACGAATATCATTGCAATCATTCGTAACCACGAAACCTGTAAAGTTTTCGGAGCGTCGAAAATCATGGGTTAAAAGTATGGAAGCTTAAACCGTAAAAGTAATACAAATTACGACTATGTATATAGTAACCCTGTTTGAAGTATATCGATGATTGTCTTTTTTCAGTACTACAACTATCTTCTGACACTGTTTCTATCACACTCGCGCTTGTCTAATCTCTATAACTATCTACAAGAAGAGATCAGTTTAGACGGAGCGTACATGGATTTCATACAAAGGGACGAAGTGAGGCGCTCTTTACACGTTGGCAACACTAATTTCACTTCTATAGGAGTTGTGTACAGGAAACTGGTGCCAGATTTCATGGGAACTGCTAAAATGTGGCTAGAGGAACTACTTGAGAATTATAAAGTCATGCTTTACAAGTAAGTATGGGGTTTCTAAGTTAGCTATTGTTTTCGTTTTAAAAGACTAAATGATCGCGATTTAAATTGCTGTTTAGAAAATCTCTACGGTATATAAAGACCTGAGCGCTAAGCCCGCGTTCGCCCACGTGTCCGGGTGAAACTAGAAAGTCATGCGGGCACAGTAAGCCTTCACCACCACCAGTCTTAAAAAAAGAAATTAAATTGCGAATACGAACGATACGAAATTAGACAATTAGGCTTACTTGAATAGTTTTTCGATTAGACTATAAATACTTACTTACTTACTTATAGTAAGATCTCAGCTGTTTGTTTAACAAGAAAAATTGTTTATTACAGTGGACATCTGGACATCATTGTGGCCTATCACCCGTCAGTGAACACCTACAATAACCTGGCATTTTCTGGTTCGACGGAATTCTTAAAAGGAAAGCGGTTACCCTGGTATCATGACGGTGATTTAGCTGGGTGAGTTTAGGAGTAAAAGTCGAAAGATATTAAAACAGTAAAACTATTATAACAAAGCAGTTAAAGACTGTTGGTCAAGTTGGAGAAGGGAACATAATTTTAAAATGCCCGGCATAGTTAATTCCTAGTCATGCTACTATACCGTTTTTCGCAGCTCCTAATATTATAAATAATTGAGCACTGAATACTGTTTTAATTTGTAAAATCAATTGCGAACGAAAAATATAATTTACCTATTTTTTTTCCACTGCAAATAATTTAATTTACACAATTACATGCGCGTATAGGTTTTTAAGGAAGTAAGCATTCCCGATCCTGCGGAAAGAATGGAAAGCAGTCGACGTCGCCCAAACGCGTCATCTCGGATCCTCCCGATCCACTAACGGTGCGTTTAGGTACTTCAAGCACCGGTCACCGTGGTCGTCGAACCCGTTGCTTGCGACGAAGGGCTCGACTAGTAAATTAACCCTTAGACACAGCCCACTGAGTTTCTCGCCGGATCTTCTCAGTGGGTCGCGTTTCCGATCCGGTGGTAGATTCTGCTAGCAACGTCGTCAGGTTTGAGCCCCGCGAGCTCACCTACTAGTTAAGGTTTGCTTTGCACGTTTTGTTTTACGCAATTTATTAATCGATCTTTTTTTTCAATTAGTTATTACCGAGTAGCTGCGAATCTCACCGAAGTAATGGTTCGGGGGGCCGGTCACATGGTACCGGCAGACAAACCAGCGGCTGCACTCGGCCTCATTTCAGCCTTTGCGCGCGGACTGCCTCTCAATGAAGACACGGGCAGCCTGGTGAACGCTGAAAAAAATTTGCTGCGGAAACGAGAATTGCCGTTGAAATAGTCAATTTGTTGTACTCATGTTTTGTTGCTAGAATGCTCGGATATATTATTGCCATTTGATAACTTAAACCGAATAAAACTTTACACAATTTATTTATGTTGTTTTAAGTTTATTAAACAATGTTTTATTGAAATTTGATTACGAAAACGGCTAGGCTCCTCTCTATTTTAAACATAGAATGTAATATGCTTAATGATTTAAGTCTTCAAACGAAAATAATATGAAACCATTGAAATAAGGCAGAAGTTTTCTATACTTATTGCGTTAATTTTAATAATTCTAATAAAAGCGCCCACTATAAAATCAGTAGAGAGTGGATTGGCTATGCCCCTGACACTACTATATGTCTATGAGCAACTGTGGCAACAAAAACATCCACCCATTAATAATGATATTTCACCAACTGACACTTTTCGAAATCTCAATTAAAGCTACTACAGTTTGGGTGGAAGAGCTGTTACAAAATACAATTGTAACTTCGATTTCGTGTCTCAAGTTGAGTGGCGGCCATTCACATTGTGATGTGTAAGCACAGGTAGCCACTTTATACCAGGTGGGCCGTGAGGACGTTCACTAATTAACGCAATTAGAAATGCTTCTAATGTTCTTCAAGAAACTTCATTCAATTCTCAAATAAATTTCATGTTAAGTTAATGAATAACCTGAATTTGGCTAAATGATCGAGTAATCAATGGCCGTAAGAAAAATAATACATACAGTTCGCATACTCCTGTAAAATGCCGGCCACTGACATGCGCGCAAATATTCGTACATTGTACGAATGTTTGCGCGCATGTGAAGGGCCGTCAAACATTCATTCGTAAACCTAGCGGCTGTGCAAATTGAGTATGCGAACCCGTTTGCGCTTCCTCCTACACTTGTTTACGAATGTCTCACGACTTTCTCCTCCTTTTTAATTCGTCAATAGAAAATTGAAGAGAAAAAGAGTTTTGAATTCTTTCCCAGACATCATTAACAGCCATGCTGTTTTTATGGGATTTATTTTGACGAAGATACGCTACACAGTAGACGTCACGAACTATGAAAATGGCGATACGTCCATTACCTTCGCAATCGTCGGCGCAACTGGGCAAGCGAATGTGTGGGAGACTACGCGAAGGTTCGAGGTTCACGCGCTTTGATGTCTGTTAAAAAACCGACACAGCTTGGAAAACTACGATTGCAGCGAAAACTTTGCATAATCATTTGCAAATGTCGTCCTACACTTGCGGGTTTGCGTATTCGTGCGCATGCGAGTGACCGGTGTAACTGTACCATAAAATGGGGCGATTAGAGATTGAGAGGCGAATCGGGAAAAAACCGGGAAAATCTTTCGACGCTCAATATTAGTTTTATATTCGTTGCAAAATCTTCCATTTTTTGTAGTTTAATAGTCGAATGTTGAAAGTTTACAAAACAACTCTGAATATGCATGATAATAGCTGCTAACTTATAAAAAATCGCGTTTCAAATTAACTTCCTGTGGTAGTCATTATTTTAGTGCTAGAAACTTTGCTCTCTTTTATTTATTTGATAATAATAGAAGACGACTGTGATTTATAAACGTTATTTAGTGTTTGAACCATCATATATATTAAAGGTAAGTCTCAGTTGTTATTGNTAACTTATAAAAAATCGCGTTTCAAATTAACTTCCTGTGGTAGTCATTATTTTAGTGCTAGAAACTTTGCTCTCTTTTATTTATTTGATAATAATAGAAGACGACTGTGATTTATAAACGTTATTTAGTGTTTGAACCATCATATATATTAAAGGTAAGTCTCAGTTGTTATTGGTTTTAATGTATTTGATAAAATAAAGATACATGTAAAAATCTGTTGTTTTTGGGGATATTGGGGACGTCCTAGGTACAAATAACAACGAAACAGGGGTCAATTGGGATGAGAATACGTGAAATGGAAAGGACCTAAGTATAAATAGGTACAGGTGTGTAGGGTTGTTTAAGTAGTTAATATTTTTTAAATTTGTTGGTAAAAATCTGGTTTATTCATGATGTTTTTGTCTAGAACTTTTATTCAAAATTATCAATGTGTTATTTTATTGTTTGGTAAATATTTATATTATCAGTTACGTATTGTTTTCTATTTTTAGATATGCCTCGCGTGTACGTATCAAAGAGTGCAAAGCCTCATAAGAGATATGATCCCTTAATATTAAAAACAGCAATAGAAGCCTATGAAATTGTCAATAAGTCTTTAGTTGAAATAGCTAAGCAATTTAATATAGTAAGTCGATTTTGCACAGACATGTAACAAGAACAATGAAATCTCAAGGTGGGCAAAATGTCTAAGTAATACATAATAAAGTATTTAATATTTGTTCAGAGTGGGGGTATTCATCTGATTAATCCATGGAATAACCGACACACCTAATCTCTTAACCCAGATAAAAATATCAGCCCCTAAGTACTTACCAAGAACGAAGAAATATAAACCGTTTATAAGAAAGCCCACTCGTTCGAATTTAGGTGCTTACTCTCCCATATACAGAATCCTTTGGAACTACAATAATGTCCACGGTAGCGTGGTCTCCGTCAATGTTCATTAGGAGTTGTCCGATTGCGCTGAACTAATTTTATGTGATGAAAGGTTAATAGAGCATAAACATTTGCCTTGAAAGTTCACGACTTATGGATTCGTCATGATAATCGCCCTATCGTTGCCACCGTTGACTATTCCCTGAATCCTGCACACGCAGGAGCCAGTCACCTTTGATGCCCTAGAAACGTCCTTACGGATCCATCACATCCAATAACCCTTGCATTAGACGCCTTCAGCTCTAACACTAGGAGTAGGCTTAGAAACTCTGGTAAACCGCACTCGTCGAACCCTGCAAAGAGTTTGACGTGGAATATAATCCATGCATCACCCCGGTGAGTTTTACGCCGGATCTTGTCAGCAGGTTGCGATTACGATCGGATAGTAGATGCATTCGCGAAACAGCTGTCCTTAAGCTGTTAGGACTCTTTCGGAGGCACTCGGGCAGCTGTTAGCAAATCCCACCCTTCCTGACTGAGCCTTTGCTCGCCCACCTGTCCTGGTGAAACTAGGAAACCAGTAATCCTTCCTTCTTAAAAAAAATAAAAAAAAGACTGATTGATTTGTTACTAGTGAGTACAAACATCTTAATAGTGCATGAAACTAAGTTTACGATTAAAGACGCTAAAGTGCAAAAGGTAGTGAAAACAAGTAGTGAAGTATGAATATATATAAAAAGTATCTGTCAAAGTAATTAACCAGTCCCTAAAGAACAAGTTAACTTAAGGAGATAAATAGCTTCTCATGACAGCAGCACTGATTACCGAAAACCGAATTAAGCTATAAGGTCTTGAAACCACTGGCCGTTAATGGATCAGAAAAAAATCTGAATGGTGACGTTTCCATAAAAAATAGGGGGCTTCGTAATAATTAAGTGAAGAAAACTGTTTAATTTTTCTCAAGAAATCATTTCTAAATTTCATTCGATTATGTTTGTTAAATGCCTACAAGTGTGGAATTTATGATTTTTCTAAGGTTCAGAAACGAGGCACAATAAAAACAACACATCATGTCACTCCAGGCGTTTGTGATTTTTTCATTTCTGTTTTTAACACCTATTAAGGGTTTTTATTTACCTGGTTTAGCCCCCGTGAACTATTGCAAAACAACCGAAGATCCTGGAAAATCATGCAAGGTCAGTATTGATATCTAATTATGAGCTATTAACACTTTAAACTGTAAGACAAAATAAAATGTGTATATCGGCATTTACGACCAAAAGTATGTTTTAATATCTTATTTAAATTTAATCATGGAATAGCTTTAGTTTAACCAATATTTTTTTTAATTCATGTAGAATAGCGATAACAGAATCAGAACAGTAACACGATAATGCGTATAAAATATTATATACATACCGGAAATATCTGTGTAACAATTTTATTAGAAACGTTATCCTCGTCCTTTACCAAAATCCAATAACCCTCGAAATATAATATATTACTTATTTACAGACAGAGATTCCTTTATATGTGAATAGGCTGAATACAGAAGAATCTATTATTCCATTTGAATACCACCACTTTGATTTCTGTACTACAAATGAGGACCAATCGCCTGTTGAAAATCTCGGTCAAGTAGTTTTTGGTGAGAGAATCCGTCCTAGTCCTTATAAACTAAAGTTTCTTGAGGATACAAAATGTAAAGCAGTATGCAAGAAGACATACAGAGGCTCCGATACAGATTCTACAAAAAAACTTAACTTGCTGAAGATGGGTATGACATTGTGCTACCAACATCACTGGATTTTGGATAATATGCCAGTGACCTGGTGTTACCTAGTCAATGAAGGTGGTAAAATGTACTGCAGTACTGGTTTTCCAATGGGTTGCCAAGTTCGTAAAGATAATATGGTAAGTATATTAAAATAAATCTAAAAGTACCCATTTTTCATAGTAATTTCATCAAAGAAAAATTCAAAAACTTACTACTAAACCACAATAAATACTTCTATTAACTATCTTAAACAAACAACTTTTTATTAACCATAATTTATTTCTGAAAATAATTTAAAAAGTGATAAACAAGTTGTGGCCTAAAGGATAAGACATCCAGTGCATTGGTATCAAGCGATGCACTGGTGTTTGAATCCCGCTGGCAAGTACCAATTTTTTTAATAAAATACATACTTAAGAAACATTCATGATTGACTTATGCGGTGAAGGAAAAAGATTGTGCAATAAAAATCAAACCTACAAAATTATAATTTGCATAATTGCTGGTGGTAGGACGTCTTGTGAGTCCGCATGTGTAGGTACACCACCCTATCTATTTCTGCTGTGAAGTAGAAATGCAGTTTGGTTTGAAGGGTAGAGCAGCCATTGTACGGTAAAAACAGACCTTAGAACTCATATCTCGAGGTAGGTGGCGCCATTTACTCTGATAACCACTTAATACCAGGTGGGCCATTTATGCAATCAAAAAAATCACAGTCTTAACACTATCTTTCATCAAATGTTGTTCCCTATTAAAAAGTGGATTTCCGGAAAATGCTCCTTACTACTAAAACCCTTTGAAATTTTCCAGGACACATGTGCTTCGATAGTTACTATACCTGCAAAGGTTGGTGCCTATTACCTAGTTAACCATGTGGATCTGGAGATTACATACCACAGTGGTGGTGATGAAGATTGGGCTGTAAGCTTTGGTGAAAATGGAGGCCGCATTATATCTGCTAAGGTAAATAAATAAATTACAGTTCTAATTAATCGGCCGTCTGATGTAGTGGTAAGTGACATGGTCACTACAGAAGGGGGTGTAGTGACCATGTTCGGTCACTACAGAAGGGGGTGTAGTGACCATGTTCGGGTTCGAATCCCACCAAGGGAAGATATTTGTATGATAAATATAAATGTCTTTCCAGGGTTATGGGTGTATATTAAATATATTATTATGTACATATGTGTATAATGAAAATATTATATTTATTTCCGTTATGTGGTGCTTGTAACACAAGTTCTTTACGAACTTAGCACGGACCAGTTAACGTGGCGTGATTGTTAGTAAATATTTACATTTATATTTATTTATATTTATAATTATTTTTATCTAATGTTAATGTAATCTCCTATTCTGTTAAGATGCACTATCATGTGCCCTTGACTTGCAGAGAAGCAGCACTATTTTTAGTTTACATGCAGGGCCCTTACCAGCTTCTGGGCTACAGCACTTTTTTCTCAACATGTTAGCTGTATGATGTGTGATCTCATATTATTTTCCACAAAAACTATCATTATTAATCTATCTATCTAAATCTAAACTATCATTAATTAATGTTTAAATTGAGATGAGAAACAAAGTATGCTTTTAGAACTGGACACCAAACCAGTGACTATCTAAGATATTAAAATGTGATTTCTGCACTACTCAATTTGGATTAATAGTGTTTAGACAGTCTCAAATTAGTTGTAGTCTTAAAGCAGTCTTGTTGTCAATAGAAAATGCTTAGAATTGGTATTTTTAATAGATCTAGGTGAGTGGATATTTATGCTGCTCAGCATGGTTTTAAGTGTTTACCATAGTCCCCTAATCAATAGTTATCATACTGTGAGTGATCCATTGAAACATGAAGTCGAATTCTCTATTGTATTATAAAGCTGCTGTCCCATCCTTTAAATCAAAATGCATGACTTCTTTACTATACTATATGCAAAATAGTGGTACCCGCCCATACAGATTTACAGCACATCGAACCACCAGTAAATATCAGTGAATATAATACATTGATAATGCTGCTGCCCATTCTCTGGTCATTTGTTTCACTAATCAGAAAAGACCTGGTTGTTCATTTATAGACTGGCGCTACACAACCAAAAAGTACTAGCAATGACTTAGTAGTCTTTAAGTAAAAGCTTTTTTCAAATTTAATCCACAATTTTTTTCTAAATTTCAATTTCCACATATTAAAGAATGCGTTATGTTTATAATGATAAAAACTATGTTTATTAAAACACAATTCTGTTATTTTAAAATAGTATTTTAGATAATATCAAAAAGTGGACAAAAACCTTTATAATGGTTTACTTATCATCTAATCAATGCAACATCACAAGTAGAAATTCTGGTTAAATGAACTGTGATAAGTTGATTTATATAATTGTCATGTTCCATGTATATGTTTCAAATATGTTATCTGTTGTCAACAAATTTACTCAATTTTAGATATCATTTGGTTTTCATTAAAAAATATTTTATTGATAAATACACTTAGGCAGATATCATCTATGGAGTTTTACATTTACCTGAAGTTTCTATTTTATTGACTTAGGATTCAAAATTACAGCAGCAGGTATATTTAGTTTTCAAAATATAAAAACAGAAACAGACATATTTAATACACTATATTGCTATGATATTTATGTTGATTGCATGTGAAATGTATTCTGATCGGCAATCTGGGTGATTAATTGTTGAAAAGAGTTATAAAACATAATCAACACTACATAGTATAAAACAAAGTCGCTTTCTCTGTCCCTATGTATGCTTAAATCTTTAAAACTACACAATGGATTTTGATGTGTTTTTTTTAATAGATAGAGTGATTGAAGAGGATGGTTTATATGTATAATAACATCTATTAAATAGAAGAAAACAGATAGAGATTAATGGAGAAATCAATAATAAATTACAGTTTCCGAAGCGAAGCGAGCGCGGGTTGCTAGTTTTCTATAAAAGACACAAGATTTATAATAAAAATTATAATCTGTTGTATGACATGTTTTTTTTTTTGCGTAGGTAAAGCCAGCCAGCATAAGACATGAAAACGAAAACAACTTAGACTGTACTGTTCGGAACAATCCTCAAGAAATACCAGCAACACTTGACAGTGATAAGACTTTGGACGTAATTTATACGTACAGTGTTACATTTATAAAGAACAACAACATTAAATGGTCGTCGAGATGGGACTACATATTAGAATCAATGCCGCAGACCAATATTCAATGGTTCTCGATTTTAAACTCCTTGGTGATAGTCCTGTTCCTCAGCGGAATGGTTGCTATGATATTGCTAAGGACCCTCTATAAAGACATCGCTAGATACAACCAAATGGAATGTGGTGAAGATGCTCAGGTGATTAATCTGCTTTTTCTTACAAGCGTTATATCTTGTGATTAGAGACAAAAGAATCAGATAACTGATATTTCAACAACTTTTACAGTAAAATTGCATTAAGTATTTGATCTTATATTTTAGTCTAGAGTCCAAGGAAAAAGTATTTACACAGAATTTGAAAGTAATTTTGGAAAAAGGAGATCCGACTTTGTGTTTACGATTTCGAAAAATACTACTATCGAATGCGGATCTTTAGGAGCATCAAGTGAAGAATTAATCTAAGTAATCTTATTGTTATTGATTTTTATAAGATAGGTACAGAAATTGTAATAATTACCTTGTCTCTAAGCTTTAATGTATCCGTGTCAACTACCTCAATACAGATACGGTTAGGCTATATACAGGCATATTGTCTGGTGTAATTGATAATGATGTTACTATGATCTATGAACATAACATGTCATTGTTATTGTCATTGAAATGCTTCTAAGAGTTATGTGCATTATATGCTTGTAAGGTAGAATTGCGAGGCACATTAGTAAACAGTACACTTGTTGATTGATATAGATGTAAGAAATTTACCATTGATGGGAAGACAATTAATCAAATCCATGACCCTGTGGTGTTAGTCGACTAAACAGACAAGACAACAACATTAATAGCAATTATAGGTGCAATATGCAGTATAATCAATGTACATATTTGTTTATACATATTTGTTTATATTTTTTCAGGAGGAATTCGGTTGGAAATTAGTTCACGGTGACGTCTTTCGACCTCCTCGTCGGGGCATGCTGCTGGCTGTCTTCTTAGGATCTGGATCTCAAGTACGTATATAATAGGGTATTTTGATTATATAGATACACGTTAGGTATACATACATAGATATTATAGATATTGTTGCTATACAAAATATTGAAAATTTGTTAAATAATAATGTATGTAATGTGGATAGTTGCAAAAGTGTATAATAATTTGTACGTATGTAGTTAAATGTCAAATGTCAACGAAAAATGTGTAGAGAGAGAGAGTATTCTTTTTTGTATACCAAAAAAGAAACAAATAAACAGTGCGATACATTAAATACAAAAAAGTACAGTTGGCGGTCTTATCGCTAAGAGCGATTTCTTCCAGACAACCTACAGGTGGACAAGAATCATTTGGAAACGAACTACGCGCGGTGTACCAATCCAATGAAATATATATACATATATGTACACATAGATATCGACGCTTGAAAAGCAAACGTGACTAAGCGACAATGCGCGAACTTTACAGTAGACTAATTTAAAGTTGAAATACCTGAAAAAATAATAATTTAACGAATCTAGCTGTAGGATTAAAATGATTTTAATAGACCTAGAAATATATTTTTTTTGCGCATCGAATATGGTTATTGCCTATCATGTACAAAGCAGTTATTGTTGCTTAGTGACGTATGCCTTTCAAGCAAACGTCACTTTTTTTTTTTTTTCCTACCTAAGCTGATAGCCTTGAGAGGCTATATCAGCGTAACCCTAACTTTTGTAGGTGAGCTCACGGGGCTCAAACCTGATGACGTTGCTAACACGGACCCTAGCAAGAGCCGTGCTTCGCAGAATCTACCACCGGATCGGAAACGCGACCCACTGAGAAGATCCGGCGAGAAACTCAGTGGGCTGTGTCTGAGAGTTAGTTTACTCGTCGAGCCCTTCGTCGCAAGCGACGGGTTCGACGAGAACGGTGACCGGTGCTTGAAGTACCTAGAAGCACCGTT
The DNA here is from genome assembly GCF_003987935.1 of Bombyx mandarina. The sequence continues at coordinate 1,344,190 of NW_021011539.1, forward strand.
AGTGGATCGGGAGGATCCGAGATGACGTGTTTTGGGCGACGTCGACTGCTTTCCATTCTGTCCGCAGGATCGGGAATGTAAACGTCACTAAGCAAATTTTATTACGGGTGGTAGGACCTCTTGTGAGTCCGCGCGGGTGGGTACCATCACCCTGCCTATTTCTGCCGTGAAGCAGTAGTGCGTTTCGATTTAAAGGATGGGGCAGCCGTTGTAACTATACGTGAGACCTTAGAACTTATATCTCAAGGTGGGTGGCGCATTTACGTTGTGGATGTCTATGGGCTCCAGTAACCACTAAGCACCAGGTGGGCTGTGAGCTCGTCTACCTATCTAAGCAATAAAAAAGAACGTCAACGAAAAACGTGTAGCTTTTCTAATAAAAATGAGTTTTTTTTTGTGGACAGGTGTTCGGCATGACACTTGTGACGCTGGCGTTCGCGTGCCTCGGGTTCCTGTCGCCGGCCAACCGCGGCGCGCTGATGACGTGCGCGCTCGTGGTGTGGGTGCTGCTGGGCGCCGCCGCCGGCTACGTCAGCGCGCGCGTCTACAAGAGCTTCGGCGGACGAAGATGGAAGAGCAATATCCTACTCACTTCCACTGTCTGTCCCGGGTCAGTTATTTCTTCTTTATTGCTTAGATGTGTGGACGAACTCACAGCCCACCTGGTGTTAAGTGGTTACTGGAGCCCATAGACATTTACAACGTAAATGCGCCACCCACTTTGAGATATAAGTTCTAAGGTCTCAAGTTACAACGGATTTCCCGCCCTTCAAACCGAAACGCATTACTGCTTCACGGCAGAAATAGGCGGGGTGGTGGTACTAATTATACTCTGAGTTAAAAAAGTGTTCCTTTCTGTTTGTCAAATACTAAGTTTAGCGTTACGTTCACAGCGTTGTTTTCTCTCTGTTCTTCGTGATGAACTTGGTGCTGTGGGGTAAGGACTCGTCGGCCGCGGTGCCGTTCTCGACGCTGGTGGCGCTGCTCGCCCTGTGGTTCGGTGTGTCTGTGCCTCTGACGTTCATCGGGGCCTACTTCGGCTTCAGAAAGAGGGTGAGTTGTTTTATGTAAAACATCTAATGGGAACATTATTTTAAGATTTATGGTGTATACCATTTTTTATTTTATTTTATTTACTGTAAAAATGAAAAATACAATTTAATTTAATTAATTGTTATATATCAAACATTCAAATTTTATGAATTACTAGCTAACCCGAAATACTTCGTAGTGTAGTGCCTCAATCGATAAATAAAAGACCTAAACTTAAAACAAAGAAAAGGACTCCGTCCGACGAGGGACGTATCAAAGGAAAAAAAATTGTCATTTTTATTTAATTCCGAGCATTTTCATATTTGACTTACACAAATAATTCGAGACCAAAATTAGCCAAATCGGTCCAGTTGTTCTCGAGTGTTAGCGAGACTAACGAACAGCAATTCATTTTATAGATAAATTTTGCTCATAAATAATGCTTGTATATATGTAATAGATTATGTAATAATAAATTATCTATGCATCACAGGCAGTCGATTTTTGGCCCGTATCCCAGACGCGCAGAAATATATTTGTCGTTTTGTTGAACAGATCCTGGACCATCCAGTGCGCACCAACCAGATCCCGCGGCAGATCCCCGAGCAGTCCCTGTACACGCAGCCGATACCCGGCATCATCATGGGAGGAGTTTTGCCCTTCGGTTGCATCTTTATACAGCTGTTCTTCATACTCAACTCTCTGTGGTCTAGCCAAGTGCGTTCAGATACATGTTTGAAACGATTTAAATTATATTTTTTATTAGGCTCAATTGTCTGAGTAACGAGACAGTAAGATGCGATGCATACACTACTGTGGTGATTCTCAATCTTATTTTCTGTCACAGCAAACTTGACGATTTCAAAATTTGTTCACAATGAATATAAAAATTATTTGAATGTAAAATTTGGCGGCACACCATTTAAGTATTCCATTTTATTTTATTTTTTTTTAGTGCCAAAATGAGTGGACGAGCTCACAGCCCACCTGGTGTTAAGTGGTTACTGGAGCCCATAGACATCTACGACGTAAATGCGCCACCCACCTTGAGATATAAGTTCTAAGGTCTCAAGTATAGTTACAACGGCTGCCCCACCCTTCAAACCGAAACGCATTACTGCTTCACGGTAGAAATAGGCGGGGCGGTGATACCCACCCGTGCGGACTCACAAGAGGTCCTACCACCAGTAAATTATAGTATTATATTTAAATTTCAGATGTACTACATGTTCGGCTTCCTGTTCCTGGTCTTCGTGATCCTGGTGATCACGTGTTCGGAGACGACAATCCTGCTGTGCTACTTCCACCTGTGCGCCGAGGACTACCACTGGTGGTGGCGCGCCTTCTTCAGCTCTGGCTCCACGGCCGGTTACCTGTTCATCTACTGCTGTCACTACTTCGTCACCAAGTTGAACATCGAGGACGCTGCCTCCACCTTCCTCTACTTCGGCTACACTCTGATCATGGTGTTCTTGTTCTTCCTTCTGACCGGCACGATCGGCTTCATGGCCTGTTTCTGGTTCGTCAGGAAGATCTACAGCGTAGTGAAAGTAGATTAATTAGTGTGTGGCTGTGTTTTAAGTGACGGAGTTCGTACAACGTTTGCGTGTCCATTGTGGTTGAATCAATTGTGATTGTATTGTATTATGGGTAAATTATACATTAAAGTGATTTTCTTTACATTGAGTTTTGTTTCATGATCTACAGATGATCCGCACCACCAATGACTAGGTTTACTTGTTTTAAATAGGAATGAATGAGCTTGATAATATAAACTGTCACTTTAATCATAATGGACATGCTGACCACAGAAACAGGCTCTGATGTTATCGAAACCTGAACTAAGTGTTAGTGGTAATGAGATGTAAGACAAGAAATATTTCCTTTTTTCTTTTTTTAGGTTTTCTTTTTCATGTGATAGAACCTATTTTCTTTATACGCAAATATTGTTATTTAACGATAGATATTAATTTAGAAATGTTTGGTTAACGAGTATTTGGAAGCGAGGGTACCCAATAGATCGATAAATGAAGTCATGTCTTATATATGTTGAAAAGAGGTCGATCGTGAGGTCGTAGGGTCAATAAAGCAATTTTATTTAAGTAAGTTATACTTTAGTAACTACATTTTATGAACCCGTAATGTAATACGCTCTAGATTTCTTGCATCCAATCATTTTTATTGTTACATTGCTTGTCATCTAAGAAAAATTAGTAAAATGGTATCGTGTTAGGAATTCGTAGTTCAGTCCCCTTTCAGTTTTTGAAAATGGTTCCTGTTATATTGACAAATAACACTTGAGTCCCTTAGAAGATTTAGTGGTTTCGACATTTTTTCATCTATAATTTTTCACATCAAACCAAACACCAATCACAATGTTAGACATAGCGTATCGACACGCTAAGATTTTGATACCAAATGACGTCACGCGCAATGACTCGCTCAATCGAATTTTCAGCGCGATTAAAAAAAAATTTTGTTCTTGGGTTCCACATGGTTTAAATTTTTTGTACTACGTCATTCGTTATGTTAAAGTTCCCAGAAAGTTGTTCATTAAATATAAAGCACTAAAAAAGTTAAGCCACTCCAAAATACTACACAGTTCACGCTCTCTCAGCGCTAACAACTTCGGAAGTCCCACAGAGAACGTTCATCTAAAGGACCGGATGTATTCAACTTAACTGAGCAGCTTGGCAGTGTCGGGTACCCTCGTTTTACAAATAAAGATTAAATTTCCATAACAATCCTATAATGTCTAAATGGACTGTTAGTTCCCTACTCCAAGGTGTTGCTTCATTATTCAAGTTTTTATATATATTTTTAGTAGCTAAGCCTATTATTTTTATTCACGAAATCTTAAACGGTAACCTACCTACCTACCTACCTGTTTTCTGACGAGAAATAAGGAAAAGACGTTTCTAGTCGTTAATGAAACAGACATTATCATAATTATTTCTATTTAAAACTAAAAATATAAAATATCGTATTCATGTTATCAAGAGCGTGTATTAGATCTAATTTTAATATTGAATCGGTATCCACTTTGCACTTGACAGTAAATATTAATAATTATTATTGAACTGAATATGTGAACTTTGCACCGGTCAAATGAAAAGCAGTCATCGATGTTAAAGTTAGTATTGGACCTGTTTGTCCCCTCAAGGCAAAAGAAAATGATCATTATTTAAAAAAAATATTGACTAATCCTTGTTTTTAGTTTAATTTATGTTTATAAAGATTTTTTCATATTTTTTATACGATTTGAGTTACAATGTCCTGTTTTGTTCATGTTTGCCAATGGTTATCTTGAATAATGTCAGTGTATTTGAAGTTGACAACATTTCACAATTAAATATGGCTTAAAAACATATTTGAGGGATATTGTTTTGTTAAGAAAATTGAGATACATCAAATATATTTTCGAAGATGACAACACTGACTAGTGTTGCAATTTATAATTTATAGATTTTTTACCTCTATTTTAAATTCAAAGAAGAAACTAACTTTGATAAAACAGTTTTATAACAAAATAGAAAACCGATTTCAACAAATAAAATAAAAAGTCAATTAAATATGAATAATTAAGGATAACTCGAAAACTATTATTCAGATCTTGATAATATTTAAATGGGATCATATGAAAAGCACCAGTTTTCAAATAAAAAATATTCATATAATGATAGGGCGTTGACTTGTGTAGCCTCATGTCTCAAGATTCATGTCCTGTGATGTCTGTAAGCTTCGAAAATAACGAGGTGAAGACAAAGAGAATTTTTTTGATTTTGCAAAAGTTCAGTTAGATAGAGAACCCTTCGTGATACACAGTATACAATGTGCTCCTAAACTCTAGGAACAGAAATCGACATAATTACTTCCGTACGTAGGGCACCGGTGACCTACATGGCTGTCAAAAGGTTAAATATCAAGATCATACCATATTTTATTCAAATAAAAGATGAGTTCGATAGTCAACTATATAATTACTCATATAACGTCATTTGGCGTTAAGTCTGCTTAGAACGAAAGTTTTTTAGAAACAAAAAAAAAATATAGTAAAACTATGTATTTATGTTCATTCCATGATTGATATTCAAGCATATTGAAAATATGAAATGTTGTCAATTAACGATTCGTAACAACTCGGAGTGTACTGTTTTTTAGAAGTTATTGTCTAAGTGCTTATTTCGAGTTTTTTAACGTTCTCGATAGCGTATAAGTTAACTCAAATCTGTATGCAGATGGAACAGCGCCTCTAGCGCCAAACGTAGACAAACGTTCCAATTCCATACAAATTTGAGTACGTTAAAAAACTCATACTAAACACACTGGTCTCTTGGTCAGTTGAGATTAAGTTTCTTCATAATTTAAATATAATGTCCTACGAAAAAATATCTTATAATTTTTATTTCTGAATAAAATAAATGCTAAGCTTTCATCTTGTACAACTATGATTTGCACATCGTTTAGTATATTTTAAAGGGCCTGATGCCTCACGTTATAATTGTTTCAGCTCACCACACTTAAAAACATAACCTCACACTGCAAGATTGGATTGCTATTAAACGTTTTCCAAATTGGTAAACGTGATTTGGTGATTTGTTAGTATGTTAGGTTACGGACTAAAACATCATAACTACCAAAAGTAATGCAATAGTAAACAATAAAGTTGTGTAGATGTTAGTTCTAAATGAAATTGATTATAATATTTTCTCTGTAAAACCAATCGTTTTTTCAATATTATTTTTCGAGTTTTTAAACGTTAAAAACAATACTAGGTATTTAACTTAGTTTCATGATTTACAGTAAAATTTAAGAAGTTTTATAAATTTGGTTCAAGCTAGGGACGGGCGATTGTTAGACGCGGAAGACGTAAATACGTCTCTTGTCATCTTTTAAAAATCAAAAAGTCGATCATTCAGTACTTTGTTTAGAAATTCGAACGTTATAAGCTATTTCGTTTTTCAGTTTAGAAAAAACACTAACTTTGTGCGAATTGCAGATATGAGAATTAAGATTCGCAACGATCCCCGATCTCTAGTGTAGATATCAATATTTATAATTATTAAATAACAGTTGTACAGATATGTGGTGTTATCATGTGCACTTATTATTATATCCTTAGAGTTGTATAAACAATAAAAATATTATTTTAAATTTGATTTTTTTATTGAACAAAACAAACAAGATCCTATACATGCATTCTACATTATTCACTATCAGTTTCTGAGAGTTCTGCATCGTTTTTTGGTAATATAACTTTCTTTTTAAAAGCTTTTTTCTTGCGATCGATTTTGGTCTTCCTGAATATTTCAATAGCCTTCAATTTATTCTGCAATAAGCTCTGTTTCTCTTTCTCTCTCTGTGGAATGATTTCTTGAACTCGGTCCGTTTTAGGAATTTGTATTTCAATTTTTTTCGTTCTATCTTCACTGGTTTCTGAAATGACTTTTACCCCCTGACTAATGAGGAGCTTTTCTTCTAGATTTTTCTTCAACTTAGGCTGTGTAGGGCCTGATTTATTTGATTCATTTTTTATTTTCTTTCTTTTCTTAACAATTGTTGCCTGAACTTGTGTACTCGGAATAGGGTCTTCAAGTGTATTTAATATATTCGGTCCCATTTTCTGTACCGCTGCTTTCACCCTTTTGCTCATTTGATCCTCCAAAGATTGCAAGTTGACATTTTTCTTGAAATAATCTTCAACTGACCTCTGCAGTTTCTTCTCTTGCATTCTTTTTAAAACTGGTTTAATTATTTCGTCGAGTTTATTTTGTGACCAACCAAATTTCTCTTTCGTATAATCTCGAAGTATTGTGATGTCTAATTCACCCCATGTAAATTTTTCATTACTTTTTTCAACATTCGGTTCTAAGTATGCTTGTACAACCTGCAAAACGTATTGTTTATACTACTGTCAACCTCTTAACACCATCCGGATTGTCAGTTTGTTAACCAACGCACATAAATGTAATAATAATACTGCGCTACCAGTCTACAAATATGCCGTGCCAAAAGTGGCGCCATTACTTAGTCTGGCCATCAATACTGTTACAATTAAAAATAAACAAAATATTACATTTGAATTTGGAATCTGTCATTATTATATGATTGCTCATTGAGTTTTCTCATTTTGGCGCCAATACATTGTACAATATTTTGCGATATTAAAATGAAGTGGGGTGATAAAGAGAACCGAATCGTTGTGATTGCATTACACAAAGTAGGTATGGAGCCAAATGCAATTTTTAAAACTCTCCATACGATTATATTAGTAAAATGTTTGTGTACCGGGCTATTAATAGGTGCAATGAGACCTCTTCTGTTTGTGACAGAAAAAGATCTGGCCGTCCACGTAGTGTTCGTACGAAAAAGGTGGTCAAAGCAGTAAGGGAAAGAATTCGAAGAAATCCTGTCCGAAAGCAAAAGATTTTATGTCGGGAGATGAAGATAGCACCTAGAACCATGTCGCGTATTTTAAAAGATGACTTAGGACTTGCAGCCTATAAGAGACGTACTGGTCATTTCTTAACTGATAATTTGAAAGAGAATAGGGTGGTAAAATCGAAACAACTACTGAAGCGGTACGCAAAGGGAGGTCATAGAAAAATTTTGTTTACGGATGAGAAATTTTTTACAATTGAGCAACATTTTAACAAACAAAATGACCGTATTTATGCTCAAAGCTCTTAAGGAAGCTTCCCAATTAGTCGACAGAGTGCAACGTGGGCACTTTCCGACTTCAGTGATGGTTTGGTGGGGTATTAGCTATGAAGGAGTGACTGAGCCATACTTTTGTGAAAAAGGTATCAAAACATCGGCACAAGTGTATCAAGATACCATTTTTGAAAAGGTAGGGAAGCCCTTTAAGAACGCCATGTTCAATAATCAAGAATGGTCCTTCCAGCAAGACTCGACGCCAGGTCATAAAGCTCGGTCTACGCAGTCATGGTTGGAAACGAACGTTTCGGACTTCATCAGAGCTGAAGACTGGCCGTCGTCTAGTCCAGATGTTAATCCGCTGGATTATGATTTATGGTCAGTTTTAGAGAGTACGGCTTGCTCTAAACGCCATGATATGCCAATGCCAATCGTACGGATTGTTTTAACAATCCGTACGATTGGTACGCTTCTATTGATAAAGAACTGTATTGCAGCCAATGGAGACCACTTCGAATAAGCTTTTTATACTTTAAATTGTTTTATATTTATGTATTAAACTAACACACTGTAAAAGTAATAAATGTTATTTGCAATAGAATTTTTTCCTTTGTCTCAGTATTTATGGCAAAACTAGGTATATATCATTGGTTTTTATGAACTTAGAACTTTTACTTTCGCAATAAAATGAAAATTTTGAGCATTAATTGACAAAACTGTACTAGAAATAATAGACAGTCGTGATATTGTTTCAGCACACATGAGACCTGGATTAAACAGGGATTCAAGTTATTGCGCCACCAGTAAATATTTTTGGAAGCAATCAATTTCGCTGAATAGTTGCCTAATATTTTAGTTAAAACGTGAAAGTTTGAAAATTAACAACCAGATCAGCCAAACCAAATAACATTAATTTATTTTTAGTTGAAATCTAACTCTATTTTGAGTAAATAACAAAACAAGTAATGTGTTAGAAACGCGGGATAGCCATACAAACAAAATTGAGACTTCTACTTCATGTATTAAGATCGATAGTGATGTTTATGGCCACCAAAAGTCGCTTAACACCGTGTAAGCCGTGTGCCTTATCTGCCAACAATCCTATAGTAGGGTTATTTTGTCCGTGCAGTTTGGGTCATAAAACATAGCCCGGCTAGGGCGGTGAGCATGTTGCGCGGACGCAACGCCATTCTCGATAAAAACAAATGAGTCATCGAAGGCGGGGGGTTTTATACGAAGGGTGGTGAGACATTGTTATGTTAAGAGTCATTTGTACTTACCTGCAAATTATAGTACGTTATGTCGAAGAGAAATGTGTTTTTATGCATTCGTTCTCTGAATTTCTTTAGTGACACAATGGCTACTCCTTTGTTTTGTATCAAAACGGCAGAATTTATTCAAAATAAAATTTGCACGTGTTGTTATGAACAATGTGTTAAATTTTTTCACTGAAATAAGAATAAATCTTGAAAAAGTTACAAAATGTTCATTTCTGCCGTTCTCGTTAACTTGCTGCGGCGATATGTGGTGTAAGTGTTCGGTTAATGATTCTTTCTTTCATTTTTATCACTAACACACAAAATGACAAAACTAAATACAGTATCGACAACGCTTATCGACAACAATAATGCGCATCACTATGCCCGTCCATAAGGCTCGTGAGTGGAAGAGAGAGCGAAATACTCACTTCACCGCTCCGACTCCAACTTTATGACCCAAACTGCACAGACAAAATAATTATACTGTAGTAAAAAAACTTACGCGAACACTGGGAAAATCTTCGGACAAATTCACATTCTTCAGTTTTTTCTTTAAGCTAATATTATCTGTTCTTCTCCCGGCACGCACCCACACCTTAAATTCTTGTAAGCCAGCCACCATTTCGGCATATCGCGATTTCTTAACGCTTTCATTCAATTGCTTTTTGTTGAAAGGAAAAGACGCTAAGATTTCTAGTGCGGTGACTGGACCTACTCCAGACACCCCGGTAGTGTAGTCACTGCCCACTAACAGAGCTAGTAAAACAAGCTGCTCACGACTTAAGTCTGGAATATTAAAAAAATGAGTTATTGTTTTATTTTTTTATTGCATTGGCATCAGTGGCTCTACTTACTATATGATTTTTCTATTATGTCAGCTAAAAACTGTAGAACATGTTTCTTTTGATTAAAGAAATTTTTGTACACAGTTCTACCCCCAAATAGCCAAATATCACTATCATCTGTGATTGTTCCGTCAGTTAGATTAATGGTCTCAAGGAAGGCACACTGTGCCTCTGCTTCCATTGGTGCGACGATATAAGGAATTCCGAATATTTGCAGTAACTCCTGAGCTTCTTTAGTCATCTGTTCTGTTATGTTTCTACCAACACGATCTAATCGACCTTTCTCTTGTATTAGAGAATTTTCTTTTGACTGAATCTCACCTACAATTGTATTCAACTTTTCAGTTGATATCGGCTCTTTGACTACAGTTCTCTCTTGTAAAAGTTTCAGTTTTTTGTCCGAATTAGTAGCTTTTTCGTCATTTTCGTGCTGGATAATACAATTTACTGTTTCATTTTGTAAATTAGTCTCTACTACTTCTGTGCTCTCTTTTCTAAACTTATTTTTGGTCGTGTCATCGGTTACAACTTTTAATTGATCGCGTATATCACTTTTTAGTTCATTGCGCCCTTTTTGTTCCACTTTTTCAGTTTCCACATGAACATCTACAGCCTCTGTATTCTCAAAGATATCTGCAAACAGATCATTCTTATCTGGTATAGTATTGGTATTTAATATTAGTTGCACAACAGTTTTGGGATTAGAATTTATTTCTGGCACGTCCTCAAAATCGTCTTCATCCGATTCAGAATCCTTGGATATTTCAGGATTACGTTTATCAGTGTTTTCTACATCAAAAGATAAAATATCCTCATCAGAACTGTGAATACAAATTACTGAGGATTGCGAAGAATCAATAGCTTTTATTGGCATTTCTTTTCTTTCAATAATATCGATATTTTGTTCTTTATCACTTACATTCAGAACTGTAAGCTGACCAATTTCTTTGCTATCCTCAACAACACCATCAGCAGCCTCTACTTTATGATTTTGTTTTAATTCTACACTGAATGCTTCTACTGCAGGCTCTTTGTCTTTTTGCACAGGAACAGTTTCAGCACAATCTGAAGTAAGGTCAATATCTTGAACTTTATTGTCTTCTTCAGATGATATTTCTAATTTACTTTCAATTAATGCTTTCTCTCTATTTATTTCTTCTAATATTTCATCTAATTTGGAAGCATGAGCTTTATTTTTATTATTACTTTTTTCTGAAACAAGTTTTTCAATAGCAATATTAGTGAAATCACTATACTGCATGATATAAGCTTTTGCTGTTGACATATCTGGTACTTCATATTCATCTTCAGAGTCTGAATAATCTGTATCAGTTAAACAGGATGTCCAAGAATCATCAGTCTTCGAATTATAAGTAGCTGTGTCAGTTTCATTTACACATTCCATAGACATTTTAATGGCCATCTCTAAATCACATTCAAGTTCATCTTTAACTGGTGACTTTTCTTTTTCAATATTTATTTCTTCTACCCTATTACTCGTGCTTGCTTGATCTTTGGCGTCATTTCTTTGCTTAGCTTCAGCTAAAGCTTGCTTTATGTTATTTATAAGTAAGAATCTTGTATTATCATTGGACGCTATTCTTTTTGTCGGTAATGTATCAACATTAGTATCAATACCTTCCTCGTTAAGTAGTGATTCTAAATCTTTTAATGACATTCCTGTAACACCCATTTCTTTCTCAGTTTCTTCAAAACATTCCTGTAGTTTCCTTCGTTTTAACAATCTTTGCATCTAAGTGAAAGAAAAGAATCAAATATGTTAGTTATTGGGACAAAAAAGTAATTTAGAAAAAGTAGTAGTTTTTGTCTCATGTATGTTTCACACACATGAAAAATTCTTGCTTGAGGCCATTGAATGTAGAACTTTCTTTCAGCTACTTTACTTACCTGGAAATCAGAAAAACTGTCACTTTTCTTTGGTAATTCATGTAATCTTCCCCAAGAATTCATTTTTCTTGTTTCTTTTAACTCTACAAGTAGATCATACTTCTCTTTAAGGGGCATGTTTTTGAAATGTTCAGAGTTTAGATCCATTGAATGTAGATCAACAGAGGAGCCACTTGAACTTTCTTCCTCAGAACTACAATGTAAATTTTAATCATATAAGTATTATTAGTACTTAAAATTGAAACCTGAAAACACTGAAACGGAAATAATAAATTAGTGATAGAAATGATAGAGATATATCTAAGAAATTTGAAGAAAATCACAGTGATTTAATTTTTTTTTATAAATCATAAAAATTAAAAAAAATCATCAAAAATTTGAAATGTAACAATGTAATTGGTTATTTCATTTTACATACTCTGATTCACTCTCCTGGTTCTTCTTCGGGAGTTCTGGCAATTTGAATATATTATCTTCAATTTCAGTTTGAGCTACATTCTTTTTTGGTGAAATCTGCTTTCCAAGCAAACTGTTGATAGCAGTTTTTTTGCTTAAAAGAAGAGCTAATTCTCTCTTTATTCTTTCAGATTCTGAATTATATTTCACCTTGTGATCTTGTCTTTTAGACTAAAAATAAATTATTTGATAATAGTTTAATGGTGGTTTAGTTAGAAAATAAATTCTTTCTTAGCATTATTATTTTAACATGATAAAGGCTTATATTATGGAAGGATGCAATTGTTATTGATGCATTATTATTCAAATTTATGAAATTAGCTACTACTACTATATTACTATTCTCTGTCAACTGCCCTTAGTAAAAGAATATCAAGTTACACTTCCTACTAGTTTCTATTATAATTAAACAGATATATTTCAGGTCTACTTTTGCTAAAGGGATAAACAAGGCAATACAGGAAAAAAGAAGTAAGCTACATGTACTGAAACACGTTTAAGCATCTTACTTCTGAGCAGTAATGTTATTCTAAAAAAAGTTTAAAACATAACTAACAATTGTTTCTTTCTTCAAGTCTGGAAAGCCACCATCAAATACGAAAATTGGTTTTATCCTGAAGTAGAGAAGTTTGCAAAGCCGTTGGAACAAGCCCATCAAGTGAGCATTTGCTAAAGGGGCTCCTTTGGCATCTTGATAACCTTTCACCATCTGGTGCAACCATATTGAGATGTCTGAGAAACATTAGTTCATACATTACAATTGTATTTTTAGATGCCATTAAGTGTTTGTAATAATTTTATAAGGCCTTACCAACAGCTAAAACCTTATTTTCCAACGTTTCTACTGGAACTGGCTTTCCTGTCGGTTCAATCAACCGCCACAATCCAGTGACTCCCATCGTTACCGATAAGAGTAGCTCCGACCGAACTTTTTTTGTTTACACTAATGTATATAAATATAAATCAGAGTACATAACAAAGGTCGTTTCCCACGGGTTCTTCGGTCAATCGTCGCTCTCTTCCTCACACATTGTAACTTTTCAACATATGAATCACTGTTTACTACACACACTATCAAATGAAACTATAATTTGAGTTAGTGGAGACTGGGTGTTTTACTAGTTACTACACACGCTGCGACCGCCGACCGCCTACTCTTTCCCACACATTATTTTCTCACGCCCCACGCGGCGTAACCCCACATCCTACTACGACCGTCGGCGGCTTTCAGTCAGCTTCGTCAGTCGGTCTGCTTCGCATTCGAGGATTTCATTGTTGTTTCGCACGTGTAGATGTAAAATATTGGAAAGCAAATTGCTTGCACTTCAGATTGCTTAAACGGTGTCTATGTCAATCTATCTATGGTCAGATTTGACAGATCGGTATTTGGCGTTGTCGGACGTAAACTTGAGAAATAAACAGAAGTTTGATAAAATCGTACATTTATCAAGAAAGCGGAACAAACGAAATTTAAACAAATACAAAAGTTCGCTAACAGTTTATCAAATTCCTTTCTTAAACTTGGAACCGGTAAATTTAGTGACTCGTCTGAAAATTCCAATGTTGAACAGGTGTTTTTGAATGAAACGTGTGCTAGTTCCCACCGTAATTAATTTTTAGTGGCGTGAATAATATAACAGAAAAAGGGATCGAGCGACTTCCCAATCGATTTACAAAAGTGCCTCTAATCAAGCATCCAGTGCCACTGCTGTAGTGTGCTACAGATCCTCTGTTATGGAGATGTAATCATGGTGCCTTGGAGAAGAGATCACTCCACATAGTTTTTCAACAATGCCGTTGAAGATATGAGGGTAGGCTGATGGTGATTTAGCCGTGGCTAGCATGCCGCACCAGTACGGCGGCGGCGCGGGCGGTGCGTCGCCGCCAGCGCCGGTGGGCGCGTACCCTCGCTACGCCAGCGCAGCTGGTCCTGGCGCCGGCGCCTATCGTCCTGAAGAACGACGTCTCACCCGTGAGGCCATGGAGAGATATTTACGTGATCGCTCTGATATGGTAGTTGTAATTTTACATGCAAAAGTAGCACAGAAATCTTATGGAAATGAAAAACGTTTTTTTTGCCCGCCTCCATGTATATACCTCTTTGGTGATGGGTGGCGCCTCCGGCGAGAGCGCATGCTAAGAGAGGGAGAAACGGAACAGGCAGCTCAGCTGTGTGCATTCATTGGGATTGGTAATTCAGACCAAGACATGCAACAATTGGATCTCAATAATGGTAAACAGTATTGTGCTGCAAAAACCTTGTACATATCTGATTCAGATAAACGAAAACACTTTATGCTATCTGTAAAAATGTTCTATGGAAATGGACATGATATTGGTATATTCAACAGTAAAAGAATTAAAGTAATTTCAAAGCCTTCCAAAAAGAAACAGTCATTAAAAAATGCTGACTTATGCATAGCTAGTGGAACAAAGGTAGCTCTATTTAACAGACTAAGGTCACAGACAGTGTCAACCAGATATCTGCATGTGGAAAATGGTAATTTTCATGCATCATCTACCCAATGGGGGGCATTTACTATTCATCTACTGGATGATAATGAGAGTGAGTCTGAAGAGTTTGCAGTGAGAGATGGATATGTTCACTATGGATCTACAGTAAAACTAGTCTGTTCTGTCACTGGTATGGCTTTACCAAGGCTTATTATTAGAAAGGTGATTAAAGTTTTGCTATCTGATGTTAACCAATGATCTTATTTTCATAATTTATTATTTTATTTATTTTTATTTATTTTAATTAGTCTGCATTTATTTGACATAATTGAGGCCTATAAAATCAAAGGCAGCTAAACGCCATAATGTCGTAAAATGGATTAACAATGTCGCTACCTTATTTAGTTAGTTGGACACGCTTTAGTGTTTTCATGTAATGCAGCTAAATCTCTAATAAATTCAGTTCAAAAATTTTATTTTTACTCAGTACCAAGTACTAATAAATGAAGTTTTATCATTTAAAATTCAGATTATTAGAAATATTCTCATTATTTATAAATCTGCATTAAATTAAATAATATAGTAGCTATTCGAACAAAGTTATTTCAGCTTCTCAAACCGGGAGTGTTGCTAACACTGGCTCTAGCAAGAGCAGTACTTCGATGGATCGGAAGGATCCGTAATGACGTGTTTAGGGCTGATTTTTGTAGTTTACCTGAATATTTGACAGACTTGGATTTAGCTGCCTTTGATTTTATAGGCCTCAATTATTCATTATGTAGAATTTTCACATCATTAAGGCTAATCACATCAAGTTAAATTTAATTTTCATTTTAAGAATATAAATTTTAACATTTAATAAATAGATAAAAAACATTTATAAATATAATAGCATATTTGATTTTTAGGTAGATAAACAAATGGCTTTACTAGAGGCTGATGATCCAGTATCGCAGCTACACAAATGTGCTTTTTATATGAAGGATACGGAGAGAATGTATCTATGCCTATCCCAGGAACGAATTATACAGTTCCAGGCAACTCCATGCCCTAAAGAACCCAATAAGGAAATGATAAATGATGGAGCTTGCTGGACCATAATTTCGACTGATAAGGCTGAATACCAATTTTATGAAGGAATGGGACCCGTTAGGTAATATTCCCAAACTATTTGAAATAGAATAGTATTTCATAAAACTAAAATAGTTAAACTATTTGTTTATTAAAGAAGGACATATTTATTAACAATAAAGTTTTTGTTACACCATATTTTTGATAAAACACTATTTTATTGTTAAAAAAATCATTGCCACATTGTCATGACCTTGTTCTATTTAAAACTAAAGCTTTCAAAATTTAAACTAGCTAAGTCTAACATTTGTTCTCATTTCAAGAGTTAAGATGACTCTTACTAAAACAATAAAAAACACAATCATCCTCAACCTCATTCATGGGTCACAGACTCACCCTCCCAACTTATGTCCTAAAGTATTTTCAAAAATTTAACTATTCAAACTATAAATATGTTTGTATAACATGCTACTACTATATTTGTTTTTCTCATGCACTGTGGCAGTTATCAAATGACCAACAAACTATATTGATAAATATAAATGCTCTTTATTGCTGGAACTTAATGTAAACATTTGATTCGAATATCAATACTGTTTTGTATTCATTAGGTTATTGATTAATAAATGCAAGGAGTTTCCAATTATAAAAATATTTTTTTTAAATGATAACTATATACTATACTATATGTAACTATACTTGAGACCTTAGAACTTATATCTCAAGGTGTGTGGTGCATTTACGTTGTAGATGTCTATGGGCTCCAGTAACCACTTAACACCAGGTGAGCTCGTCCACACATATAAGCAATAAAAAAAAATAAAAAAAATGCCTTACTAAAACATTTTTATAAAAGCCAAAGATAATAAATGTTCTAAAAAACAATCCCTTTTTTATAAATATGTACGTATGTACATACAGACTTTCATTCGTTACATTTTATCAACTTCAATGAAAAAAAAATACATATACAAAAAATTATTTATTGGCTTTTAAAGGCTTATTTTATTTATCCAAATAATTATTGAAAAATCTGAGTAGTGTATGTTAAAAAAAAACGAATTTTTGTCTTTGTGAAAGCATAGTTAGGTATAGGTTAGGCATAGGTTTCTCTATAAAAAAGGATATAACTAGGACACACCTAAACTATGTATTTAACTTTCTATTTAAACTTACTAATATTCTTGCCTCATAGGTCACCAGTAACACCGGTACCCTTGGTGCACTCATTAAATCTCAACGGGGGTGGCGATGTTGCCATGTTAGAATTGGCTGGAGATAATTTCACACCGTCCTTACAAGTGTGGTTTGGTGATGTCGAAGCGGAGACAATGTACAGATGTGCTGAATCCATGCTGTGCGTAGTTCCAGATATATCACAATTCAGAGGGCAGTGGCTGTGGGTCCGGCAGCCTACGCAGGTAGGTTTAAATGTAACTCAAAAATATTTCATGCATATGCTTTATCGTTTCTCTGTTATCTAACGTTGACTTGTGTGGTTCACAATAAAACTTCTAATTTTAAACGATTTTATATTAATAATTGCAACAAATTTCAAATAATACAAACAAGAACATTAAAAAAAAAATGTTTTTTTCTCTGGGTATTTCTGAACACGTTTTTAACAACGCAAACTGTCTTCAATGATTATCTATATGCTTATTCTTATTTTTTTGAAACATTTTGAATTTAGATTTTTATTCATGTAGACGAAAAAAAACAAATCTTCCACCAAACCTACTCGTTAAAGCAAGCACACATCAGAACTATGTTGTGTTAAGTTAAAAGGTAATTAGTAGAATAGAGACATAAAAACTATTTAAGGAATTGTATTTTCTTTGGTTTATTTTTGATTCGTTGACATAGTTAAAACTGCCTATATGGACCATCGGACGTGACCATATAAACTGTAAATTGTTTCAAACGTCGGAAATAATGTAACGATAACAATAGACGGGAGATTTAACCGCAAAAGTAGTTTGAATGATATTAGAGACTAGCGACCCGCCCTCGCTTCACTTCGGAAACATGAAATTTTATTATTAATAGGCGAGTCCCGCCATGTTGCGCGCGGTACGACAAAGACTGCGGGTGACGCCGCGGGGCGAAGCTAATCTAAAAAAAGGAGCCTAAGTTACTCCTTATATCATCAGCTACCTATTACTGAAAGTCTCATCAAAATCGGTCCAGCCGTTCCAGAGATTAGCCGGAACAAACAGACAGACAGACAAAAATTGTAAAAATTGACATTTTGGTGTATGTACCGTATATATATTCATACAAACAGACACTCTAATCTTTATCTATATCTATACTAATATTATAAAGAGGAAAGATTTGTTTGTTTGTTTGTTTCGAATAGGCTACATTTTTTAAATTTTTTTTTTTTTTTTTTGGTTTCATGTTTGTTTTAATGTTTCCGAAGCGAAGCGAGGGCGGGTCGCTAGTTTTATTTATATATAGATTTGTTGTATTTCAGTTTTGAAGGCTGGGGTAAATGATCGCTTAGCATATAGTTCGCCTTTAATTCCAGGTTCCTGTGTCGTTAGTTCGCAACGACGGTATAATATACGCAACGGGGTTGACGTTCACGTACACGCCGGAGCCGGCGCCGCGGCCGGTGTGCCCGCCGGTCGATGACGTCATGCGGCCGGACTCCGCCTGGCACGATCACCGCCTGCCGGACAACACGCTGCAATAGCACAACTCCTGCAGGCTGCTCCAGTCTGCAGTGATACCCAAAGACTATAGTCCGACTAGGTGAGTCAGATCCTAGTACGCGTCATCAGTGCCTCTTTTCTATCGTACGATCCAGTGTGCTTGGCGCGAGTTTTTTAACGTTCTCGATAGCGTAAAAGTTAACTCAACTTAGTATGCAGTTGGGACAGCACCTCTAGCGGCAAACGTAGGCCCTACGTTCTAATTCCATACAAATTTGACTTAACTTTTACGCTATCGAGAACGTTAAAAAACTCACATTAAGCACACTGAGGTCTTCATTGTTTTCGTACGAATATCAAAAAGATTTTGGTTTGTGTGATTATATGAAGTTTTTTTTTCTTTTCATACTCTGTCACGCGGTTTCTATAACTCGTCCAAAATGTTCGTAAGATACTATAGTTTAATGTAATTAAGTGATGTCTGGAAAAGTTAGACGGTCTTAGAGTTTGCAGTGAAACGTCGTATTGAATATGATTACGAAGATCATGTTACAATCGATATAATAGAACTTGTTTATAAAATGTCAGTAATGGTTGCCTGAGTCAATTGCTTCAATTATGAAAGGACGTATGTAAAAAAGTATATTTAATTGTAAGTAATATTTTAATATACAGGATGTAAGGGAATCACCCTCGAAGCTGAAAATCGTGATACTTTCTTTAATAGATTCGCAATAACAAAATTTAAATAATATAATTTCATAATCTGACATTCCACGAGCCGGCGGTGTAAAACGTACAACACTAAGGAGTCAGTAAAGCTCAAAAGTTATTTAACTAAAACTCGATTTTTCCTAAATTTAGGTTAACTAAAATATTATCATTTAATAGGTAGCGAATAGTCAGTCACTGTTAGTTGAATTGTGGACGATCGAATTTTGTACGCTTAATATTGCTCGAACGGCTCAGTTGACTAAAAATACTAATTCGCGACATTATATCGCTTCTTAACTTATGTTAGAAGAGAAAAGAGAGGGTAGAATTTCATTGAGGACGTTTTCTGGCGGTTTCAATGTCGTTGTTTGCAACTTAGTTTATCTTAGATATTGGATAGTTGGACACACTTTGGGGATGCTTAAACGACAAAGGGAAGATCTTCCACCGAGCGGGTGATATTTGCTCGGTAGACCGACGGTCCGAATGTTGTTGTTCGGAACTTGTATAATATATGCAGGCTTATCTTGAAAATGCCGTAAGCGAGATTCAGGCATCTGTCAAATATCTTGCGTTGTATGATGGCTACCCGCCACATCATCTTCACACAAGATTTTCCCATTGTCGTTTAAGCATCCCCAAACACATCTTTTCCCGGAATTTAATTTAATTCGACGATAATAACCACATTTTTTACTGCAACATTCCGAATTCTAATTGATTCTAATTAATGTATTACAGATAAATTAATTACACTAAGAATGAATATAACAAATAATTAATGAATCAAATGAAATGAAATCAAATAATAATGAATGATCGATTATAGGAAATTTTCTTTAAGTAATTAATCTAGAAATTATGAATAAGCGTCGAGATATCGAGACCCCTGAGAAAGAAATAAAATTGATTTTTTTTTAGCAAAAGTGACGTTGAATTAGCAAATAAATTATTTTTCGGTTTTATCAAAGTATTATAGTGCCTACCTATATATTTTATAACCATTGTTTCGGCTTCAGAAGCGGCTCCCTTACAGCCTGCGTAGACGAGATTATAACACCAAATTATTATTAAGAAGGACTATCGTGGGAAAAGTTTTTATATGAATATTAAAATTTTATTCGAAGATATGACGCAAATAGAATAGATAACGTTGTTGGGGATACTCAAAGTCGTATTTGTGTATACGATTAAAATTTTACGATAAAAACTATTGAGCGAAGAAAAAAAAAAGCATTTGGAATATTGTTGCTAGAGCACGTTGCTTTTTAGATTAATCTGTTTAATTTGTTTTCACGCAAATGAAACCGGATACGCTAGAATATTCTTAAAAATATATTCACGTATTTGGATTAAAGAAAATGTGTTTGATCACTGGAATCTATCGCCTTTATTTGAACTTGTAACATTAAATAAATATAATAAAGTTACAAACTTTAGTATTTTATGTGACATAATCGTCATGGTTCCTACGTACGTACATAATTACGTATTTTTAAAATCATTTAAAGTACACGAAATCTATATTATTTGTATTTTTTAATCTGGTTTTAATCTGTCTAAACAGTTCGATCTCTTTATAATTTTGTTTCGTCGGGGCCAAATAGTTTTAAAATATCCATGACAAGTCATTATGTTTTCTTTACTTTAGTTTTGGTAAAGGAATTTAGACTCACTACCGAGATTGATTTAGGATGTAATTTAAAAATTAAGTCCTAGTTAAATATAGGCTAGTTTCAACTGCAAGGAAAAGCCAAATAAGTAATTTATATCTCGGAAAAATCTTATTTTATTCATAGTACTATACGTTCTATCTGTAACATTATTTCTTGTCTCTGTTTGTTACTATGAAAGTAAAACAGATACAGATTTTTTTTTTAAATGTTTATTTACACATAGTGTTTTTCATTTTAGGTATTTGATATTTTTCGTCATGCATAAATAATTCAATGAACAATTTACTTTGACGTAAAATAGATGTAAGTTTTTTAAATATCAATTAAAAAAAAAAAACTTTTAATCGAATTATTTATTTGACTCGAATTTAATCAATTGAAATATAATAAATTTTGAATTTGGTGTGAACTATGAATTAGTTATGTGTGATTATTCTTACATTCCAAACGGGAAAGAAATTGTAATTAGAAGTACAAAAGATAAAACGATATTTTTTAGATAGAATCTTTGAAGTGATGTATAAAGTCTGCGGATATAAAACAAACAGTATTACAAAGGAATTAGCACTAAAGTAACAAGAGACTTGTCAATTTGTGTGTACGAAAATAACTGTTGTTTTTACAATCCTGCTAGCGAGTCGCCCGAATCGCTGTACTGATTATAATTGAAATCCTTCAATTCTCAATGAATATTTTTAATAAAATTCAATTTGAACCGCACATGTTTTATTTATTACATCTTGCAAATTAAGATGAATCCTTTTATGTTTTTAATAAGTGATTTTTCTTGATAACGAATCGACGAATGGGTGAGCCATATATTTTTTTTATAATAATAATATATTTATTAACCTTGAAAACATTTACACATACTTAACAGTTTGCTAAAAACTCTCCACACTAGGCACTGCCTGTCTTAGCAAACCGTTATGTGTAAATGTTTTTAAGGTTAATAAATAAATTATTATCTATATATTAATACGTGAAAATTGGGCAGACGGAGGAGTATGAAATTTTCCACACTTATAGAGCATATAGAGAAGTGCACAATGCTAATATTTTTTTTAAATAATGCTTAAAAGATACATTAAATCAATAAAGAAAACATTACACACACTACATAGTATTTGACGCACACATGCATGCATACTATTTATTGTCAAACTTTTGTTCTTGACATCTGTTGTCAAATTGCCAATAGATTAAATAATGTTTGCCTTTGTTAATATTTTTTATAGTGTATTCTTGGCGAAATTTGTGATTATAGAAGTATAAAATACGATCATAATAGTGTACAAACTTACAATTCCAACTAATTATAGTCGAATTTCGACTACTGCATGACCTCTAGTAATTATTATTATATATTACTTTATATATTCACGAAATAAACGATTCGATTTACAAATAAGTATTCTGTTATATTAAAATTTTTACAAAGCAGAAAACGAATCGTAATTATTGTTTGAAAACGTGATTCCCACGAACGCACCGATTTTTGTAAATCTCGCCACATTGTCTAATTAAAACGGTCAAATGTAATTAGGCGCTTATGAATCAGAGCTAATCAAGGAATCAGTGCTCGTAGTGTGGGAACGTCTTCAAAAACTCTTCACATGATTATAACAAGTGTCTTCCCCTACATACCGTTCCGCACTGGTGGATATGACCTCAGATAATTATCAACTTTACCCATCCGCCATTGTTCCGAGTCGAGATTTTTCCGAATAACGCGTTATTTATTTATGACATGCTCTTTGAATGCTCCATTGAATGTAGTTTGAGTATTTATAATGTCTAGCGTATTAATTTAATGAAAATAAAAATTTAAAAACTTCTTTCACTTGTATGCTATTAATGGAATTTTTATGAGAGGCAACAAATGACCGATCTGAAAATTTTTTTTTTTTTTTTAATAATACGTTACTTTGCTGTTTTAACTTAATGTAGTCAATTTTCTTATGAAAGTGAACATTTTAATTATTCTTATTCTATGCGTTCCGCATGAAATGTATTCCGTTGAGTTGGTTTGTCCAAGTGTTATTGGTATTTCAGGGAAGGTTCCTGAGACGTTACGCTGAAGAGACGACAGATGGCTTGCGAGTAGTTTCAACTATTATATACTATTTTACTATTATAATTCTATAGTTTCAACTATTATTTACTGGTAGTGGTAGGTACTACCGTTGTGGCGGCATTTACGTTGTTGATGTCTATGGGCTCTGATAACCACCTAACACCGGGTGGATCGCGTGCTCGTCCACCCATTTTAGCAATAAAAAAGTAGCTGTTGCCCACGGCTTTGCCTGTATGATCAAGGAAAAGTCTACTCACTAAGCCGGATATTCTCTGTGGGTCGTGATTTTGATGAATGGTAGGTTCTGCGAAGCACTGCCCTTGTCAGTGTTAGCAATTCTCTCAGGTTGAGCCCGTGAGTTCATCGACGGGTCTATGAAATAGTCCGTTAGGCTACCAACCATTAGCTTGGAAGAAAAAAAGTGTCATTGTGTACATTAGGGGTACATAAATCAAGGGGTGAAAGGCAATTTGTTTTAGCAAAATTGTTGTAACTTTAGGAGAGCTATTTAAAGTTTAAGATTTCGAAAAAATATCATAACAACAAAAGCTTCTTCGGCTCTTTGAATGGGGAAAACATGATTGAAGTTCAATCAAAAACATCGAATTGTTGATGCTATCATCATCATCATCATTTCAGCCTATCGCCGTCCACTGCTGAACATAGGCCTCTCCAATAGATTTCCAGTGCGACCGGTCCATTGCCACCTGCATCCAACGAGACCCAGCGCTTTTTACTAGGTCGTCGGTCCATCTAGTAGGTTGATGCTAATACTAAATAAAACGGACCTTTAATTACAAAGATAAATGTCGCGTATTATACGAAATGTCGCACAAACCAAATAGCTTTTCAATCCTCGAATGAATTAAAAAAAAAAAAAAAATTATCTGTAATGATCTTAATTAAATTCGTACGTTGTAGTCCATAATCGAGTCAAACATCCATTTTTGGTATAGGAAAATCGCATCTCCGTATTCTTGTAGAAAGTTTTAAGATTTTCGAAATTATAAGACTTAAGAAATTATAATTTGTCTAATTACTGGTGGTAGGATGTCTTGTGAGTCCACATGTGTAGGTACCACCACCCTACCAATTTCTGCTGTGAAGTAGAAATGCGTTTTGGTTTGAAGGGTAGAGCAGCCATTGTACCGTAAAAACAGACCTTAGAACTCATATCTCAAGGTACGTGGCGCAATTTACTCCGATAATCACTTAACACCAGGTGGGCCATGAGCTCTTCCATCCATCTAAGCAATCTAAGCAAAAAAAACCATTTATTTTACAAAAAACAGCTGTTCTGATCTCTTTACCATTTCACCATTTTAATGTGAAAATTCATTAGCGGAAATGGCCGGTTCAGAATTCAAATTTAGTATTTTATTTAATATATCAATATTAGCAGTGAAATAATAATACAATTCCACAACATTAAAACAAATGCGAAAGACTAAAACTGGAAAAAAATTAAGAGTTCAAGCACGCAAATAGCTTTTTCTTTGAACTGTGAACCACCTTTCGCGTGACTGAAGGCATTATTTCTTAATGTGACGTTTAATGTGATTATGACGTTATAGCCCCTACAGACACGTAACCAGTCATTCATAAAGGTAAAAAATGACAAAAGGTAAAAACTTAAAATCCTCATCCTATGGGGGAAAAACCTGAGTTTACCTATTCTCTATGATTGCTTGTTTTAGACGAATCTAAGATAGGTTGGTCATTTACCTTCATTAATTAATGGTATGACGATTATATCTGAGCTGTGAGAAAGCAGTGTGCACACAATTGAATCATTGTCTGCCTTTTTTTACATCCAGCCAGTTTGATGTATGGAGCGGAGATATGCAGAGTGTGGGAACAAGGTGTTCATGTTTTCCAATTTGACATCTTCGAGCGTGGGAAACTGTACAAAACAACCCAATTTTTATATTTGCAATTAAAATGTTATGTTCAATTGTTTTAAGAAATAAAACCAAAACATACTCATTATTTAAATTTGATGATTGTGCTTCTGATGAATGTTTTTGTTTCATTGAACTTGACAAAGAAACGGTTTGAACGATGAATTTGTTTATACCTAATGTTAATTTTGTGAAACTTCTGGAATTTACAAGATTCAAAGAGACTGTCAAACGCACGGAGCAACAACGTGCAACAAGAGCTCCACCGCATCCACGTCATGATGTTGCTCATCTGTGATTTGTAATTAACAGTTAATGATTTCGTAAAATCTCTTGATTGACTTAAGTCACTGAATGCGTAAAATTCGTGTATTTGCACGTGTGTCTTTGCTTTTACTCTTATTCTTGTCTGACATAGATTGCTTAATTAAGCAATAAAAATAAACAAACGCAACGATTTTACAATTTCCCGTAAACAAAGATACCTCTAACTTGATTTTAGCCGTTTTTTTGTAGGGGAAAGATAGTTTTAATAGAGACATTAAGTAGCTCTAGGGCCATAAATAATTTCGTCTTTGTTCTGAATGAGATTGTGATTAAAATGCAAAGACATAGTCAGCTTCCTGTACAGCATTGTTACGAAGTAATTGTAGGTTTGTGCGAAGTCAAGTTATATTATAAGATAATAAGCACGGAAATTACGACTGATTCGTTTCAATATATGATTAAACTCCGTGTTGAAACTGTGTTAGAACTTATAAGGCATTTATTTATTTTAAAAACTACGACGCCAAGATAAATGATTTCGCTTGTGATGTAAATGCAAGCTATACGACAATGGTAAATAGTAGCTTGGTTATAGCCCTTGATGGCTTTGACCATCTAAGACTGGATTGACCGTAAACTGATCTGGTTTAGAGAATAAGACTTGAAAAAGGAAACTATAATTACAATTGTTGGACGGTTAAATTTTAGGGGATTGGGTTCTTTAGGTTGATGAGGGACTATTTAAAAACACGCTTCTTCATTACAGTTATATTGCAGATAGTTTGAACACTGTTACACCATTATGAAATTATTATCTTTATATTTTTATAAAGCCCTTACACGTTTCTTTGACCGTGTCTAGATGAGAAGTATTGACTTTTTCTTACGAGAATACAATCATCTGTTTTTTAAACGTTTAAAATAATTCTAATATTCGAAATCTGTAATCATGTGTCAAGTGTTGCCTGCCATTACATCTATATTCAAACTCCAACAACAATCATTAATTACATGCGTGGTATGGACATGTGATGCGTAGAAGATGCATGTAACTAAGAGATGTATGAAAATGGCAGTGCAAGGTAGACGGGGAAGGGTCGACCAAAGAAGACATGGATGGAGTGTGTGAATGACGATATGACGGCTGATAGAAGAGAACGGAAGAGAAAAACTTGCTGTGCCGAACCCACCTAGTGGGATAAGGTGGCGAAAAAGAAAAATAATTATTAATCACAATAATGACATACTTCATAAGCAATAGTAATAATGTTTCAAGCCAAACAAAACAATCTACAAGAGAGAACGCAAGTGCTTAACGACTTCGATTGAACGTAAAAGATCATTCTAGAAACTAGTCGAATCGTGTCAAGCTGTAAGTTGTTTGACATTGTGAGTAGTTATAACGGACGCGTCACCCGAAATTGCACGTTTAGGATGAGAAATCAGACACGAAATTGCTGTAAATACTAATATTCTTGATGTTAGATAAATGACTTCCTGCTGCATCGTACAATGGAGCCATCATTACCTCCTCAGTCGGTTGGTGAATAGGCCCCTGCCGCCGTGGGAGACTCCCACGTCTTTATTACGGATATACATTTTTTACTTGATCCAATTAACCGTTTTTTTCTTCTAAAGCAACTTTTACTTTAATTTTTAACACCTATTCAATACAATTGTTTCCTTTTTTTTTCGAGGTTATACATTATCAATACAAATAAAACAACTTGTTTTTGAGCTAATAGCCAGAACCATTAAAAGCGAATCTTATGAAAATGATATCGGGATTAATTGTAAAATAATGCAACAATGCTACGTTAAAATGTAACCTTCAAAGTATAAAGTGAGAAAATCTGGTTATCTCTTTCGTACGTTCACAATAATGGCAGTGACATCATCATTATGAACTAATATGAATCTTCTTTTTTGGTAATATACTATAGTAGTTGAATTTAATTTAAAAGGTTTTTTACTCAGTATATTTTGACTGTTTTCTTATATTTTGTTTTAGACAACAAAATGTTTTAGTTAAATACTAAATCAACTTCCATATTTAGATAGTGTGTTTAATTCTAAATCAAAGTAATTCATAAAAAAACATCCTTTAAATAAAGCATCTTAAAGCAGCAGTCTTATCGTTCAAAATGATTGTTTCCCGACAAACGTCAGAAGACAAGAATCAAGAAAAAGTAATTTCTTTATTTGGATAAATTTATTTGGATAAATCGCAATTCCCATTATTTTTACCAAATAATAATAAGGCAGTGATATCATTATTATAGTCATGCATTGATACTCAAACAGATATTCTATTATATTTCAATATATTTAAATATATATATTTAGAATTAACTTAATGAGTTTTTTTGCTTTTAAAATTCGTTGGTGCATTTTAAAAGCTAATCAGTTAAAAGCTTTAATTAGGTACCTACTTATTCAAAGAATTAAAATTTCGTTAAAATTTAAATTTGGCTGACACCTTATGGGCTAAAAAAGTAATGTGCCTAGAAAGTCAAAAAGGGGACAATGTATTAACTTAAAATATTAGCAGAAAATAATATTACTTATTGAAATGTTAAACCTGTAAACGAAACCAAAGGCGGATTGCTTCCGTCCTCATCTGTTTTTACCAAATTCTAACAACTCGCTTTGGGGAAAATCTATTCATGAATTAATGTAGGCGGTAGGCAGCGGCTTGGCTCTGCTCCTGGCATTGCTGAAATCCATGGGCGACGGTAACCACTCACCATCAGGTGGGCCGTATGCTCGTCTGCCTAGAAGGGCAATAAAAAAAATAAAAAAATAAAAGCTTCCTAAACATCACGGTAGGCAGCGGCTTGGCTCTGCCCCTGGCATTGCTGAAATCCATGGGCGATGGTAACCACTCACCATCAGGTGGGCCGTATGCTCGTCTGCATACAAGGGCAATAAAAAAAATAAAAAAATAAAAGCTTCCTAAACATCACGGTAGGCAGCGGCTTGGCTCTGCCCCTGGCATTGCTGAAATCCATGGGCGACGGTAACCACTCACCATCAGGTGGGCCGTATGCTCGTCTGCCTACAAGGGCAATAAAAAAATAAAAAAAGCTTCCTAAACATCACGGTAGGCAGCGGCTTGGCTCTGCCCCTGGCATTGCTGAAATCCATGGGCGACGGTAACCACTCACCATCAGGTGGGCCGTATGCTCGTCTGCCTACAAGGACAATAAAAATAATAATAATAATAATAATAAATTTGATAAATAAATAAAAAGAAGAAAGTGAACATTCATACAATCAATGATAACAATTAGGATGAAATTGAATGAAATCAAACAGAATGAGACAAAATAAAATAAAGGAAAAATGGTAGGAAAGGAAATTACTGAGACTTCAGTCGACTTTTTAGACAAACAACTACAGCTTTGTTTCATTTTCCCACACTTGTGCACTTTCACAGATACAAAACTTACTGTTTAAATCCACCATCATAACACTTTAAATCTGAAGATAAGAAATACGAATTTAACAAAATAAAACTATTCATTAGACTTCGATCCTAGCGTTCCCGCCATAAACCAAAATATAATAACGTTTTAAGAACCTGGTAAATCAAGAAACAATGGACCGAGCGAGCTTTTTTGTTCTACTGCCGTTGTACAAAAACCTGAGTAAGTACAATTTCCAATTTTATGTTTATTTGTATAATATAAAAATTGGACGGGTTTTTTTTTTATTGCTTAGATGGATGGACGAGCTCACAGCCCACCGGGTGTTCAGTGGTTACTGGAGCCCATAGACATCTACAACTACTAAACAAGTAAATGCGCCACCCACCTTGATATATCTCAAGGGGGTGGCGCATTTACTCTAAATTCTAAGGTCTCAAGTATAGTTACAACGGCTGCCCCTTCGAACCGAAACGCATTACTGCTTCACGGCGGAAATAGGTGGGGTGGTGGTACCTATCCGTGCGGACTCCCTAGAGATCCTATCACCAGTGATTACGCAAATTATAATTTTTGCGGGTTTGATTTTTATTACACGATGTTATTCCTTCACCGTGGAAGTCAATCGTGGACATTTGCTGAGTACGTATTTCATTAAAAAAATTTATTTTCCTTTCATGGTTTTTCCTTCCTTTTTCCTTTCAAATTCCTTTCATGGTTTTCTCTCGGTGGTATATAAATATTTGAGGTGAATGAAGTTAGCCCCTCAAAAAATTTTTTTTTTCCTATTTTATACTTATTTTCTATTAATTCGTTTGTTCATCATTTGTTCATGATTGTTCACTGTTAATAATTATTTGTTCTGCAGTTATTTATTTAAAAAAAATATTTTAAAATATACCTACAAGTTAGCCCCTCTAATGCAATTTTTAATATTTTTTCATCCTTAATGACTCGTAAATATTCATTTTCGATTGTTCTTATATAAAACACGTTTGTTCTCTTTCGAAATTACTCGTTTTTTGTTTAATTTACTATTTTTATTAGTTGAATAAATGTATGCAAAATATGTGTACTGCGCATGCGTCAACTATAATGCCTAAACTTTCTACGCGGTTTTAATCGTGAAAAAAAAACAAATATAAATTCTGAAGGAGCAATTAATTGGTATACAGCTTAATTAAAAAAATTAAAAAATAAATAAATGAAATAATGTGCATTGGCGTTAAGTTAGACCAAATACATTTTTTCCATCCTCCTACTTATCGTTATGAAGGTATAAAAAAGATAGGGAGTTCACATAGGTAATATAAACAAATAAGTAAATATGTTCATTATTTATCTTTCAAGAGATAATATAGGTATACATTATAATAACTTTTTTACACAGTCGAAATTATATTCCTAACATTAGTAAAATAACATTTTAATACGATAGGTAAGAGGATGGAAAAAATGTATTTGGTCTAACTTAACGCCAATGCACATTATTTCATTTATTTATTTTTTAATTTTTTTAATTAAACTGTATACCAATTAATTGCTCCTTCAGGATTTATGTTTGTTTTTTTTTCACGATTAAAACCGCGTAGAAAGTTTAGGCATTATAGTTGACGCATGCGCAGTACACATATTTTGCATACATTTATTCAACTAATAAAAATAGTAAATTAAACAAAAAACGAGTAATTTCGAAAGAGAACAAACGTGTTTTATATAAGAACAATCGAAAATGAATATTTACGAGTCATTAAGGATGAAAAAATATTAAAAATTGCATTAGAGGGGCTAACTTGTAGGTATATTTTAAAATATTTTTTTTAAATAAATAACTGCAGAACAAATAATTATTAACAGTGAACAATCATGAACAAATGATGAACAAACGAATTAATAGAAAATAAGTATAAAATAGGAAAAAAAAATTTTTTTGAGGGGCTAACTTCATTCATCTTAAATATTTGTATTGAGATTATTGTTTCACGCTAGTCTTCATCTTCGAAAAGTAATCTTCATAAATAACCCTAGACAACCGTTAATACAGAGTAGACTTCGACCTTCATTTTGGCGCCATTAGCATATATTAATGTATAATCTATGGCAATCGCGTTTGTTACCATGAATTCCGGTAAAGGATTAAAAACAGCTGGGATCCTGGTTCGTCTTTAATATTCATAGCGATAGTCGCATAGAAACGGGAATGGGTTTACGTTGTTCAAATAAAACACCGAATTTCATTGTGACTCATGTTTACAACCACTCACAAATGCAACTATATGACTTTATAAAAGCAATTTATATTAATAGAACAAACAATATGTCTCCTTAAACATGGCATAACATACGACAATGCTTCACTTCACTTAATATAATATCAATTATCTACTAAATAAATACAAGATAGTTTATAGATTAAACAATATTCCGGTCTTGGGAAGCATACAATGAAAGGGTATTTAGCTAAAAATAGGTTTTAACGAAAACAAAATATTGTGCACTTTGACTGACATTGACATGTCAGGCAAGAAACGATTCTGTTATCTACCCATCCCTTTAAGATCTATGGTTGAAAGTAACATAACATCACTAACTTCATAACACATTGATTATGTGATTAGTGCGTCTCTGTACACTATAGCGAAGCCATAGTTTATTATATTCTTAGTTCATAATTTCCGATCACCTTATGTCATTAAAAAAATACTTAACAGATCTTTGTATGATAATTAGTTTATCTATATAATATTATTTGATAATTATTACAATTCCATCCTTTGTTTACTACGATTATTTGTTTACTTGAGGTATATCCTACCTGTCCGTTATCTAGAATTAGTTACCTAGTAACTACCATCGAACTATAAAATTGACAACCACCTACTTGACGGTAACATTTCTAAGATAATGCACAGATACAATATTGAATAAATTAAAAATAATAAATGTATTATATTCTTAAAACATTTTAAGAAGCACATTCGACTAAATTGTTTAAAAATACGGTTCAAAACCTACATAATATTTTATTAATATTTGGACGGATATATGCCATGTGGTTAAAGTTTTTTTTTTAAATATTATATTAAAATATTGGCATAAAAGCGTAAGTTGGAAAGTATATTTCTGTTTTTAGTATTATAATATGTAATTTTGGGAAAAGAACTTTATTTGAACTTGACATGCTTGAAATTGCATGATCTGAGGGGTCCAAAAGTAAAAATTAATGGGTAATGAAAATCAAATCGTTACTATTTTAATTGGCGCAATCATGCTACCTGCAATAGGCTCACCGAACAATGACTCAATTACTTTTTAATTTGTGTTTGAAATAATAAAAAAAAACCAATATGTAATTCGCATTGCTCGAAATTTGAATCTAAAATACGTCACATCCTAAATTAATTCTGATTAATTTGTTTCAAAACCATTACTTACATACATTGTATTTGCTTTAAAACCTCCATGCCCTGTTTCATAATGGTCATTGTTTTACGTATTTTTTTTTTTTTTTTTTCGTTCGTATTGTATTTTATAATTTCCTAATTCGTAACATATTCGGTTTGTTACATTTCACGAGAATTATCTTTGTAATATCTAAACCTTGACTATAACGTATTACACATATTTCAGCTGAAGCATCTATTTAACTCTAACGGAACGTTGTTTGTTCATGTTTGTCAGCATTAGCGATATATAAGAGGTCAGAAGATCGTCCATTTTGTACCCAAGCGAAGTCTCGCAGAGAAGCTTAGAGCCACGGACCAAGTTCCCGATGGTCATGTGGAAATATGTGTTCCCGGACGACCAGTTAGATATTCTTGTAAATGGGTGCGTCACCAAAATGTCCTGGAATGTAAAGAATTTTTAAGATTCAAGTTATTCTTAGCTATTGCATACTATAACATAATCAATTCATAATATTAAAAAAAAAAACCGGAAATAAATTATTCTATTATTTACCTTATTACATCAATTACTTTTGGAAACAGTCACAGTGAAACTCACCTTAGTTTGAGGATGAATCAAACTGACGCCATGTTTATTGATCGCTATAAGTAAAAGTTCAGGGTAATTTGGTTCCGTAGTTTGTTTGACCTCGAAGAACGCGGATCCAAACGTTGGCCATCTGTATATGACCTTCAGGAACGTTATCTTGGCGTCTTCGGGTGTCATCCCGGCGTCTTGGTTATACGAAGCCACGATGGCGCGCTTCCAATCCGCTGAACTCTGAAGCTTGATGAGGTCGGCCGGCGCCAGCTCGCGGAGCATTTGTCTGTAACATAATTACATTATATTACAGATGTTGACTTGGACTTTGCGGCAGGTCGAGAGAAAGAAGGTTGATGCTCTGGAGATGTGGTGCTGGAGACGAATGCTTGTTATTTCATGGACCGAACTCCGCACCAATATCTACATTCTTCGAGAACTCGGCATTAAGCAGCGTCTTTCGGCGCTCGTGCATGGGCGCATACTATCATTTTTTGGACATGTCTCCCGGCGAGGAAATGACTCCATAGAGCGCCTTGTCGTTCAGGGCAAAGTAGAAGGCACCAGACCGCGTGGAAGGTTGCCCATGCGATGGACCGACCAGATCAAGTGGACAGTTGGCGGCAGTTTGCATGAGTGTACCAGGCTCACCACAAACCGCGAGGAGTGCCGATTGCTCGTGAGGCGCATAACATCTGCCCACACCAATGATACTGGATGACGACCACGACCGCTCTGACAAGAGTGATACGACATACGAATACAGATATTGAAGAACACGACGAGTTTAGAATAGACAATCTCTGGAGGGGAGGCCTTTAGCTTTCATCGAGAGAGCTCTTGCTAACAAAACTACATTTAAAAATAAATAAAAAATTAGTCTAACATTAAAATTTAACTATACTCGTATCTCGTTATCTAGCATAACTTTACTAATATTTTCAATCACACTATTATTCGACATGGAAACATATTTAATAAAACTACTTAAACACTTACTACTTAAACATAATATTTTTTATCGTTCTTTTAGATGCACTAAACAAAAAAAAAGAATTGAACTAGTGAAAAATTCTTTATGCACACTGTTTTTTTTCTTTGAAATTGTACCGTGTAAAAGCAAGAAATAAAAGACTTTTAATTTTATTTTTGTTAATACAGATGTGCCATTTGTAAAGAATGGAAACTTCCAGCTCAAGTGTGAAGAATGCTCTACTGGAGATAAATGGTTTCAAACGAATTAGAATTGGTACGATATGATACGCAGAAACCAGACTTGGAGCACTCCCCAGGGGATAAACAGTACAATACAAAGATAATCTAAATTTCGTTATACGAAATCAAATAGAAGCAACTAGAGATTGGGGCTGGTTCGATGGAGACGGAGGCGTTATGCTCTAGATGGGAGTTAACCCAAGTTTCATAGTCATGACAATCTGTGAGCGACAAGTCTTCAATTAAGTTACTTATGACGACGCTTGTAGCTGAAGGTAAGTATTGTACTTTTTGACGAAGCACGTTGCTGATAACTCTGTTTCTATAATCTGACGAAGACTGTTGCGGATGATAATATGTACTTTTTGGTTATTAAACTACCTTTTTTTTTATAAAAAATCTATATATTAATACGTGAAGCAAAACTTAGTATCCCTGTTTACAAAAATTGCGCGGACGGGAGAGTATGAAATTACCAAAACTTATAGAAAATATAGAGGAGTGCAGAATGTTAGTATTTTCTTAAATAATGCATTAATAATACATTAAATCAATAAAAAAACATTACACACACTACCGTGTATTTGATACACACACGCATGCATAATATTTGTTTATTGTCAAACTTTTCTTACGGCTTACAGTTTGTGGTCAAATTGAAAATAGATTAATATTGTTTGTCTTTATTAATATTTGTCTATAGTGTAGTCTTGGTGAAATCTGTGATTATAGAAGTAGTCTTTGACAATAGAATCATAATAGTTATACAAACTAACAATTTCAATTAATTATAGTCGAATTTCGACTACCAGTGGACCACTCGTTTTTTTTATTGCTTAGATGGGTGGACGAGCTCACAGCCCACCTGGTGTTAAGTGGTTACTGGAGCCCATAGACATCTACAACGTAAATGCGCCACCCACCTTGAGATATAAGTTCAAAAATCTCAGTACAGTTACAATAGCTGCCCCGTCCTTCAGACCGAAACGCACTACTGCTTCACGGCAGAAATAGGCGGGGCGGTGGTACCTACCCGCGCGGACTCACAAGAGGTCCTACCACTAGTTATAAAAACTTAATATTTATGAGACATTAACAAGAAGAGAGCGACGACTTACGGAATAGCTTGCAACTCCTGCTTGTTGTCCCCGAACCTCGCTCTGTAGGCGAGGGCGGCGAGCCGGGCGGCCTCCTCGCGGCCGCAGCGGTGGTAGCCGCGCAGCAACTTCGGAAGCTCCTGGTGGAAGTGGAAGATGACGTCTGCTGCCCTGTCTTTACCCGGAACTGTGTTGGTCCATAGCTTTTTCATAAAGAATACCTGGAATTAATTCATTAATTTAGAACTCTTATCATTACGAGTTTGAAAATTATTTTAAGTTCAGAAGTCGTCGTGGCCCAAAGGATAAGACGTCCGATGCATTCGTATGTAGCGATGCAACGGTGTTCGAATCCCGCAGGCGGATACCAATTTTTCTTATTTCTAATGAAATATGTATTTTTAACAAATGTTCAGGATTGACTTCCACGGTGAAGGAATAACATCGTGTAGTAAAAATAAAACCCGCAAAATTATAATTTGCGTAATTACTGTTGGTAGGACCTCTTGTGAGTCCGCGCGGGTAGGTACCACCACCCCGCCTATTTCTGCCGTGAAGCAGTAATGCGTTTCGGTTTGAAGGGTGGGGCAGCCGTTGTAACTATACTGAGACCTTAGAACTCATATCTCAAAATGGGTGGCGCATTTACGTTGTAGATGTCTATGGGCTCCAGTAACCACTTAACACCAGGTGGGGTGTGAGCTCGTCCACCCATCTAAGCAATAAAAAAAGTTACAAACTTACTTGATACGTAAACTGTGGTATGATTCCGTCGCGTGTAGGACGCGCCTTCTTAATCCAATCAGTCAGATGCCGCACGAAGTCGAAAAAGAAATCTCCCTCCGGCACCGATATCACCTTATCAGCTATCTTAACGAACAAACTAAACCCTTCACTAGATCTGAGATTCAGTCTTTGAGCGATGTTTTGGCAGAAATCTTTCGCTCGAGTAGACGAGTCCACTTCGAAAGCTTCATCGGTGTCGTCGGGGAAGTACACCTTGTGAAATATCTGAGTTGTCTTGTGTTGTATAGCTTCCACCTCCACTTGGTGCGGCGGATACTTCCTCTGTCCGTTTCGGAGCGTCTTTTGCAGTCTTTGAAGTGAGTCTTGAGCAATAGGGTACCTTCTGGTTCTCAGAAATAAAGTTAATTCTCTAAGCAGCCCCTGACTACAAGCGAATAGCCCCGTAGCCAACCACATTAATTCCCAGCCCCTTTCTTCAGACATTCTATTTCTATTATCAGTGAGCTGTTTCATTATTTGGCAGTAAATTTCGTCGCGTAATATTTCATGTTTCAGAGGTCCATCGAAAATATGATCGGTGTATTCGTTGCCGATACGGGGGCGCTTGGAAGGTAGGTCACTCATGTACTTTAGTATGGCCGTAAAAGCGAAACAGGCCTCTTCTGCCAGCTCTTCCTTTGCTTGCAACTTTTTGAGCAAAGGTTGTTTTATTGGTTCTCTGGAGTGCCTCCACAGTTCTTCAGAGCCCCCTCGTTTGGCTGTTGATAATGTTAGGCCCTTGGAAGCTGTGCGTTTTGGTGGTAATCTGAAATGGTCAAGAGCGTATTCTAACAGCGTATGAGGTTTGTCTTTCGATTCAGTTCCATTGAAGGTACTCGTAGGGGGTCTTCGACCGTGTTGTGCGCCTTCTTGACAGAACAAAGCTAGTATATCTGGCGGTGGCTTCGTTAAAGCGGGTAGCACGTATACTGTTTCCGCAGGGAAGTCTCCTCTTTCCATAGTCCTTTCGCAACGACCAATACACCATCCATTATTTAAGACCGATTCACCTGTACTTTCTTCTTCCAACACTATTAGATCCCCTTTTTGGAATGTCAAGAAACTGGACCCCTCGCCTGGAGCTTTGTAATCTTGTAAAGCAATCACGAACTTTGATCTTTTCTTTAGTCCCTCTAAGAAATAAACTACTAAATCTCGTATGTCCTCTGCATTCGGACTTTGGAATGTGAATTCTTCACCTCTTACGGTATTTAAACTGAACGTTTGAGTGAACACTTTATTTGTCTTCTGACTTGCGACAGTTGTGATCTCCGGGAACGACAATTCTAACAAGACTTGTTCTTGATCGTCCACAACATAAACACCGGTCCAATTAACGGCTATTATGACATCGTTTTTAGGTAAATTCGGCCCGGAATTTCTGTAGGCTTCGTAGAACCTAGAGAACAACAGGGGCCATTTGAATTTTGCGTAACTCACAACATCTTCTTTGACTTTGTAAGCGGGAACTTTCTCTTTGACGTAATAACTCTTTTTGTATGCCTGCACGACGAGTGCGCCCCATCTATCAACGGCTTTCTCTACTCCTGTCAAACAATAATCCGGTATGTAGTTGGGTAACAGCGTGTAGAGTCGTTCCGCGTTCATGTCTTGCCCGTATTCGATGTAATACTGTTGGGCAGCTATCATGGCCAGGTCTTCTTCTTTATCGCATCTGTATTCGCCGAATTTAACCCCTCGCACGACTTGCTGATAAATCAAATTCGTCGCTACTTGATCCTCGGTAGGGTCGTGCCAGGGAGCGAAAATTTCCTTTCTAAAGAATAATCTCCACGGCGCATTTCTTTCTTGTGCGCCTTGTTCTTTTGCGTATTGCTCGCACTGTGATATCGCATCCATTACGTGGTCGCCCCCGCTGCCGAGCGAGCTCACCTTGTCGAACAAGGCTATGTACAGCGAAAAACCGAACTGATCTCTCAGGCCGATTTTGTCCGAGAGTTGGTTACAAAGCTCTCTGGCTGTTGTCGCAGAATCGGCTAATAAAGTTTTTGTATTGCCGTCCATAAACGTTATTGGCAACATTATGGGTTTTTTAGATTTAGTGGCCTGAAGTTCTAACCACGAGGGGGGCTGGTTTCTCGTGCCGTTATTAAATGTTCTTTTCAATCGATCCTCACAGTACGGCGCGTAGCCGGGAGGGCCTTCCCTGATAAAGGCTCTGAGATAATTGACAAACTTCTCACTTGGTGCAAAACACCCAACACACAACGACAGGAGGATCCATCCTCGGGCGTGAGAGGATTTCGATGGATTGTTAGTCAGCTGTTTGCAGATCTGACAATATATTTCGTCTCTTAGCTCTGCGCGAAGAATGCCGTGACCGATTATGAAATGAAGTTTTTCTAAGTTCGAAGTTGGACGCGATTCCAGCCACGACTGATAGCTGTCTGCAGTATATTCCTCATCCTGAAAAAGGTAAGTCAATGTTTTAGTTACAACTAACAACATCAAAAGTAGCATGGACAGTGTACTTGAACTTGTGCATTCTAGTTATCAATTACCTGTAGCTTCCTTCTGACGTCTTCACCCAGTTTATTCTTCCTCTTCAACGTTAGAGACACCAGTTTGTGTCTGATCGACCTTGGTTTTTGCTTATTTAGGTAAGCATCCGGGTCGACGCCCATCATCTGCGCCTCTTGAAACTCCTTGGACCTGATGAAGTTCCTGCCCAACGTAGCCGTGACTTTGGACATGACTGACGTATTGTCGCGATCCATTGTGTGATATCTAGGCTCCGCCAGGTCTCCAGTGAAACGCAGAATCGTGACCCATAACGCTTGCGCTGCCTGCAATGCAATTGTTATCAGATTTCGCAGTTACGTCCGATGAATATGGCAGATAAACTGCTAATACAACACAAGCGATAACGTTTGTTATCGTTAACGTATGTATGTTTGTAATGGAATCTTTGAACATGATTCTGACCCTCTTCAAAACGTCGGATTAACTCGAAATTTGGTATACTTATTAAGGACCACGCTATTTTACAATAAAATCATTTTTTCTTACACTATTTTTAATTCAAATTTA
The DNA here is from genome assembly GCF_003987935.1 of Bombyx mandarina. The sequence goes on from NW_021011539.1 coordinate 1,382,731, forward strand.
TTAAAATTTGTTTTCTATTTTTTAGTTGATTTTCTAGTCTAGATTTTCTATAAAAGCGTATTTTCTTAGTTTCTTTAATATAAAATATTTTTTTAATTTTTTATATAAATTAAGTGACACAAATCTTTATTGTGTACCTTAACAGTGCTACTAATCTGCATTACACGAATGACGTATTTAAATTTACCAAAAAGAATTGCGCTCGTTTTTTTTAAGTTAAAAATTTCTAAATCTTACTTATTACAAAAAAAATTAAAGTTTGATAACCCTAAAAAATATGAAATTACCAATTGATCTCCCTGCGTTAATAAAGGCAGTAATGGATGTTTCAGTGTTTTCCTAGAGTACTGATGTGTGACATTTCCTTGGAAGTAAGTTGCGGCAAACTTCTGGAACTTGAACTCTGAAAGGTCCTCTTCATCTTCGGAAGTGGTCTGCATTGGTGTCACCATCTGCAAATCAAAGTGAGATAACGCTACTATGGTTAAACTTCAGCCCCTACCCTTAAAATCACAATTTTATCAGTTTTACATTGAAATTATAGGAAAAATTGTAACTATACTTGAAACCTTAGAACTTATTTCTCAAGGTAGGTGGCGCATTTACGTTGTAGATGTCTATGGGCCCCAGTAACTATTTAACACCAGGTGGGCTGTGAGCTCGTCCAACCATATAAGCAATAATTTAAAACTGTTTTCTAATTTTAATAATGTATTTCTTAGTCGATACGGCTCTATGTACCTTCTGTTCATTATCATACCAGACCATTGTAACTTGATACACTTGTATTTTGTAACGTGACCCAAAAATACAACAAACCAATGTTTATATTTCTTTACAATATACCTTCGACAAGATGAAATACAACAGGATATATATTTTTTTATTGCCCTAGTAGGCAAACGAGCATACGGTCCACCTGATGGTGAGTGGTTACCGTTGCCCACGGACTTTAGCAATGTCAGGAGCAGAGCCAAGCCGCTGCCTACCGTTAACTACTCTCCACGAGCCTCATTTGAAGAAGATAAATATTAGTAAAAATAAATCAACTTACTTCTTGTTGATCAGCTCTCATTTGCGGCAAGTCACTGAAAATGGATGTGTCCTTAGGCGCTGGGGCTTCACTGCTAGAGTCGGGCAGGAAATCAAACATGGCCTCCACGAGTTTACTGTCGTCGACAGGTTCGTCTTGCTTCCGGGCCGCTTCCTGCAGCAACGTCCTCTTGGCTTCCAATTGTCGCTTCTCTTCCAGAGCTAATTCAGCTTCACGCCTTTCCAATTCGTACATACGCTCCTGTTGATAAAGCATTTTTAAAATGAGAGAGAGAGAGAGAGAGAGAGAGAGAGAATACACTTCATAGCACACCAAAACACAATTTACATTCAAAAAACAATTAAAAAAAAGATACATTGGTACAATAGGCGGTCTTATCGCTAAAAGCGATCTCTTCCAGGCAACCGTTTAATTTACAGAAAGCACAGTTAGGAGGAGCGCAGTTAATAGTCAAAAGATTGACGTATTAAAACGCGTTGTATCTATGCTGCGATTATTACTGATTATTTATACAGGACATACAGGACTTTAACAGGATTTCATAAAAAAACTATATCGATTTCATTAATTTTTACACTTACGACCGAAAAATTGTACGCGACGTTTGTGCAAGTACATTTCCACCAGGTATTCATCATTTTGAACGCACGTCCAGCTATCCTCGCTCACGGCACATAACAGTTGGTTACGTGAACTCGAGGAGTTATCCAAGCAAGTTGCTTGCTTGCGTTTTCGTAACGGGCACGGTTGAATGGGCAGCCGCAAGGTAACGTTCACACGAAATTATATGTTTCGATAATACATGTAAGTGTAGTACAGTGTCTGAGTTAATTCCACGGTAGTTTGATTGCCATTTATCGCAACAGTTGATTTCGTTTCGTTGATTATACGCCGTGGCTTGATCAGCCGATATCAGAGACATAAGCTTAAATTCACTTTTACCATTTGGATATTCTCAAAGTTTCTAACACGCTTTGCGTAAGCAATTCAAAATTAACGGTAAAGTTGACGGCAAGAGATCTTGGGGTCGCTGTCTCGTCTTAGTAAATAGACTAAATCAAATTTCACGAAGACACTTGTAATTTGGGGATAACATTTTTTTAGATAATTAAATGACAGACCAATTCCGGCATCATGTTAAAATTATAATGCCGATTAATACTACAGCAATGGAATAAACTTGGTTTTAGATACACCGTTTAATTAGTTGAATGCCCTGACTGACATCAGACCGTATGGTTTAATACATATTAGTGACTGAATCTGCTAATCCGAAAGACCTAAATAGAGATAATGTTAAGGTGCTTAATGAATAAAATAAGGCCATTATTAATAATCCGATCATAATCAAGTATGTAAAATATTATTAATGTTAATTAAATTAAAATAATGTCTTCTATGAGACATTATTTTAATTTTTAGCTATTACCAACAAATATTACTATCTTAAAATCCACAACTTAAAATTAGCATTGTCTACTGGATTACCTTTTAAGCTCCAACCGTGTGCTACGGCTCTAAATGTAATTTTTCCAAAACTATTTCTAATCTATACTTTTCATTTACAGAAAGATTTCGTTTGAAATTCATTGTTCCGAAAAAATGTTTAGATTTTTTTTTATAAAAACTGCAGACATCCTGTCTGCGAATGCGCAATATGATATTTGAGTCAAATCTAGAAGATACTCGTATCAAAATTGATATTAAAAATTGATATCGGAAATTCTGTTTTTAGGTTTGGTGATTTTACGAGCACTTAATTTAGTTAGGCTCTTTCATCGCTACCGATAATCAAAACTGATGAACTTGATTATAAACTAGATTTTATACAGGCTGTTTATTGATTCGGAAACTATTATAAATTACCATTATGGAACATATATTCTCAGATAACCTGACATATGAGGATTAATTCTGCTGTTTTTTAATAATAACAACAAAGTAAACAATAGCTTAAATAATTAATAATCTTCCCATTTATTCTTTATTTTTGTGCAAATTCATCTAAACTTCATAAATTTGTTAGATAATAAAGTTTATTTCTGTATTCTAATCTTACGGCTAGAAGCATTTTTATTGTAAATACATGCCTACCACGTTTTCGCATATGATTTCTATTAGAAAAGAATCGCATCATGTACTAAGAATTAAACTCACAAAGTTTACTTTAGTGCTATGACGGTTGCCATAAAACACAAGATATTTGACAGATGCCTGAATCTCGCTTACGACATTTTCAAGATAATCTTGCATATATACAAGCTCCGAACAGCAACATCGGACCGGATATCACCCGCTCGGTGGAAGATCTTCCCTCCGTCATTAAGCCTTCCACAGTTTAATTGATGGCGTGAATTGGCGTGATTATTTAATTACTCATGTTAGGGCACTTTACTAATCCGCACGGGTAGATCCAACCATAGTGTGTTTCTGCCATTAAGCAACCCTGCCTTTTGCTTTTTTAGTCGGACAATAAAATCGAAAATTAGATTTTGTGTTATAAGGTTAATAGTCATTTATCTTGAGATTATCTGTAGACTCCAGTAATCACTACTAACCAAGTCGGTCGAGAGTTTCTTCTGCCTGTCTAAAGCATTTTCAAAAATAAAATGCAAATAGGCGATTTGATTATAGACGTTGATTTCGTGGTGGATTTTTACTGGTGGTAGGACATCTTGTGAGTCCGCACGGGAAGGTACCACCTCCCTGCCTATTTCAGCCGTGAAGCAGTAATGCGGTGAAGCAGCCGTTGTAACTATACTGAATCCTTAGAACGTATATCTCAAGGTGCGTGGCGCATTTACGTTGTAGATGTCTATGGGCTCCAGTAACCACTTAACACCAGGTGGGCTGTGAGCTCGTACACTCATCTAAGCAATAAAAAAAAAAGTGTATATCTCTTAGAATACCTTTCCGCTCGATATACTGCTTGGAAAAATAGCATTCAATAACAATTTACTTTAATTAGTTCACTCACGAAAAAGTGGTGGCGACCTTTTAACCCGTTCTGAAAAATCTAAAACATCTACCTGTATAAGAAATCCGGACCCGGTTCCAACAGTTCTGAGTATTTTAATGACGTTTGTATTAATATAATTAGAGTTAAGCATCTCTTAATTTTTTGTAGTTACCGACAATCAGAAATAATATTCAGTTCATCTCTGACCTTAGTTGCTGGTGTTTACAGCTGATTTATTAAAATCTAAATAAATCCTTTGTCTATATTATTTTCGTCATCGTCAATGGTAACGTACATCATATTTTTATTTAGACAAATTTTGAAATAAGACCCGATAGTCTTATCTCGCTCTGCATTTTTATTTTATTGCCCTTGTAGAAGCATAACTGTTGGTGAGTGGTTACCGTCGTCCATTGAACTTCATTATTGGCAGGGGCGGAACCAAACCACTGTCTACAAATTGCTGCCGCATATTTAATAATCTAATTTTCATCTTTTCGTTTATTTATTTGTTCAATGTGATTCCCTAAAATATGTATGCATATTATTTATTATGTCACAGTACAGGCTTAGAGATTTCATGCAGGATCAATACGAAATCAACAGGAATACAGAATGTAACCTATCGTTCTTTTGCCTCAGAAACAAAGCTAATTTAATACATACAAATGTTGAGTGTTTTTTTATTGTTTAGATGGGTAGACAAGCTCACGGCCCACCTGGTGTTAAGTGGTTACCGGCGCCCATAGACATCTACAACGTAAAAGCCGCCACTCACCTTGAGATATGAGTTCAAGGTCTCAGTTTTTACAGTACAATGCCTGCCTCACCCTTGAAACTGAAACGCATTACTGCTTCACGGCAGAAATAGGCAGGGTGGTGGTACCTACCCGTGCGGACTCACAAGACGTCCTACCACCAGTACTTACGCAAATTATAATTTTGGCGGGTGTAGGGTGCGGTGTGAGTTTGTTATTTAAAGATTATGTTGCTTAAAAATGTTTATTGTTAAAATATTAAGTAAATCAATTAAATGTTAATGTTATGAATGTACCCGGGTGACGCGGTTGTTGATCGTGCACTAACGATTTGTGGAAATAAAGTTAACGCGTCACGCGAATTATGCTGACAAAGATGTTCGGTAATATATCACCGAACAGCGGGTTTGATTTTTATTAGGTACACGACGTTATTCCTTCACCGTGGAAGTCAATCGTAAATATTTATTATGTACGTATTTCATTAGAAAAATTGCCTGCGGGATACGAACACCGATGCGTCCCAAGACACAAATGTACCGGACGTCATATCCTTTAGACCTAAAAGAAGTGTCAGAATATTAAGAAAAAAATAACTTCGCCTTTTTATTAAGATTTTATACGTTTTGTTTGGAAACCGTTCTTTATATTGAAGATTTTAATGCATTCACTTTGCTTTGTCTATTAACTCCGATGAACTGTGGGCTTAGTGAGAGTTTTTTAACGTTCTCTATAGTGTAAAAGTTAAGTCAAATTTGTATGGAGTTGGAAAGTTTGCCTGCGTTTGCCGCTAGAGGCGCTGTTCCAACTGCATACAAATTTCATTTTCATTTCGAGAACATTAAAAAACTCGCACTAAGCACACCGAAAGGAAACTTCTTGGCTCTGCTTGGCTATCCGTTTAAGTAAATAAAAGTTTTATTTATTTGGAAACTAAATAAGTTCAATCATTCCCGACACAACTGGGAAGATTATATGTAATGAGAAAAACAATATTCGTAATGACGTTGTTGACCATAGAGTACGTATAATGGATCTTGATTGAATCTTAGTAGGTAGATATTCTTGCAATACACGCTTTAGTTAACAAGAACATACTTGATTGTAGTTCGTAGTTTCAAAAGCCATTAGAAATAACAAATACCTTGTTATGATATGCAATCTCATTTTATAAAATTTCCAAATTGGAGATTAAAAAAATGGCATTCTCATGGCTTTGATAAACTTGACAATATTTTAACGGTGTTGCTTTAACTATCTTAGATAAATTTTATCTGCAATTAAATCGGATCTCACTTGTTTTGAGCAGATCGTGATTAAAATTAATCGGCCTGAGATCTCTTTGATACGTTCCGACTTTATTGGTATTGAATATTTTTTATTTATTTTGAAGTACACGTGCTAGTCACAGCGATATTAGTGTGCCTTCTTTAGCAGAAACATTGTCTTCACGGTTCTCTGGTGTTCCTAGGAATTTTAATGTCGTTCATATCAATGCCCAGAGTATTCCGGCTCATTTCCCTGACATGCTGGCAAGTTTTGATTCTAAGAATATCCATGCTATACTTGTGTCAGAATCTTGGCTTAAGCCATGTCTTCCGTCTACATCTTATACCATTCCTGATTTTCAACTTTTTAGGAACGACCGTATTACTGGTGGCGGTGGTGGCGTTGCCATTTATATCCGTTCATATTTTAATTGTACAGTTGTTAATGTATCGGCACAGCCTACACCGCCATGTGCGGGCGAGCACTTATTTCTTGAAATAGAACTTCAACACACGAAGATGCTACTTGGTGTTTATTATTGTCCTTCGTCAAGTATAGATTTTTTTACTTCTTTTGAAACTTTGCTAGAAAACATAATGCCTTCATATACTCATACCATTATCATGGGTGACTTTAACACATGCCTCCTTAAAAATAATTCTCGCACTACTTTATTTCACTCGATGATCGAATCGGTAAATTTAACTATTCTACCGTTGAACTCGACACATCATTTTCCAAACTGTGCTCCTTCACTTCTTGATCTTATTTTCGTTACTTCTCTTGATTACGT
>NW_021011539.1:1408963-1498718 GCF_003987935.1 Bombyx mandarina
ATTTCTGCATAAGATTCATATTTGGTTTACGGAAATATGATCATGTATCTGAATTTCGCACTAAACTCAAGTGGTTACCAATTCGCCTTCGCCGCAATACTCATGTCCTTTCATTACTATACTGTACTCTCTTTAACCCCCATGCCCCCATATATCTCAAAGAACGTTTCGAGTTCCTACGTGATACGCATAATTTTTCCCTGAGATCATCGGATAGCCTGAGACTGAAAATGCCGGCGCATTCATCATCATTCTTTGATCATTCATTCACCGTCCAGGCGGTTCGATTGTGGAATGCTCTGCCGGATGCAGTGAGAAGTGCTCAAACTTTAAACTGTTTTAAAAGAATGGTGAAGGAACACTACTTATCTTCTTAGTGCTGTTTGTTTGCATCATCATTTATTATTTCCATACTGTTGATGTATTATGTGTATGTAAGTATATTAGTATGTAAGTATGTATATTGGTATATAATAATAAGTATATATTTCATATTATATGTAAACAGTATATATTTTGTTATTATATGTATATATTTTCTATAATGTATTAACTATAGTACACCGCAACATACCTGCTATATTTTTTTATATTTTCCAGAATTTCTATAAATTATACGGTTGTCTGGAAGAGATCGCTTTTAGCGATAAGACCGCCTATTGTACAAATTTATCTGTTTTTTTATTGTTTTTTTGAATGTAAATTGTGTTTTGGTGTGCAATAAAGTGTATTCTCTCTCTCTCTCTCTCTAGTCTTAAAATTTCATATAATATATTGGCTTTGCATTAAGCGGAGTTTTGTCTTGCTAAAACCAAGAAAGAAATCAGATACGTAATTTTACTGTGAGCGTCCCAATGCGTAAGACGCCCGGTGAAATTGTTTACATGTGTGGTAAATCAAATCAAGAGAATTACTTACATATACTGGTAGTGAGACTGGTAGAATTTGATGTTTTTGTTGTTCTTTGTTTCCCTGCCTAATACTTTGTAGCCTAAGAAGCTAGACCACGTTCGTAGTCGTAGGTGAGCTCACAGGTTCTATCTGAGATAAGTTGCCAACACTGTCCCTAGCAAGAGCCGTGCTTCGCTGAATCAACCATCTAATCAGAATCGCGATCCAGCGAGAAAATTAATGGGTTGTGTCTATAAGAAAGGTTGATAGTCGTTTGTGTTTGAAGTTGTGCGTTTCGGTTTGAAGGGTGGGGCAGCCGCTGTAACTGTGCTTTAGACTAGTCTACTTGGAGTCGTCGTGGCCTAAAGGATAAGACGTCCGGTGCATTTGTGTTGAGCGATGCACCGGTATTCGAATCTCATCGCCCTGCCTATTTCTGCCGTGAAGCAGTAATGCGTTTCGGTTTGAAGGGTGGGACAGCCGTTGTAACTATGCTTTAGACCTTAGAACTTATATCTCAAGGCGGGTGGCGCATTTACGCTGTAGGTGTCTATGGGCTCCAGTAACCACTTAATACCAGGTGGGCTGTGAGATCGTCCACCCATCTAAGCAATAAAAAAAAAAAACCGCGAAGTAGGGCATTTCCCTCTATAGCCTCTTATGAGCCTCGGCAATGGACTCGGGCAGATATCTATTATATAAGGCCATCCAACCACCTGAGCTTAAGTTATTATGTATGAAAACCCGCTTTAATTTTTAATTACGTAATTCCTTTAGCATTGAGACATAGACTTCAAGTCTCAAGGTTGGTGACGTCATTCACGTTGTAGATGGGTTCTGGCAATCAATTGACACCGTGTGGGCCGTAAACTCATTCATTCGGTTATGTATATGTTATGGTCTGCTATTATTTAGTATACTGCTCATATTTTGAACTTGTAAATTAATAATAATATTAAAGTTTTGTTTGAGTATAAGTCCGTGGAACAAAGAAAAAATAATAATAATAAAAAAAAAAAAACAATTTTGTTTAACGGTCTCCATTGACGAATGTGTTCGATATAGGAAATCTTAGATGTTTACAAGCATTAGTAATTAACGTTGTTAGATATTTTATTGATAATTGTAGCCGTTGATTCGTTCTGTGCTAGCGTGGTAATCGTTTTTGATATTACCGACGAAAGCAGACATTCGGGCGTCGATTTACCGGATATCGCTATCAATTTGATCTTGTACAAATTTGTTCATTTGACAGCGGTGATTTTGATAGGTAAAGGCTCGCTTCATTCTCGAGTGAAGCAGGTAACTCTTCAGAGCCCTTTTAAGTTACACATCCATCCAAATATGTAAGCGATTTGATTACTCATATACCTTCATTTTTATGAATAAATTTTTAAAATCTGTGTGTTAAGGTATTAAGTTTTGATAATAGATTGTGAATTTGTGTGATTCTTGAAAATAATGTGTGAAGTTCACCATCTCCAAATCACACACACTTGTAATTTCTTTATATAACACCGGGTGTCGAGTATGTAGCCCTAAGATTAGTAAACAAAAATTAATCGCCAAAAATAACAATGCACGCCAGATTAAGGTATGGTAATTACTCAAATATTATGTGTATAATCTATGTTAATTACTATTTTAAAATTGTGTATTTAGAAAATCTTACGATTTGACGTGGGTGAAGCAAGAGAGTGGAAGGGTTACAAAGTGGCGAAAGAAGGTTTAACATTACCTACCGAGCGCGGATGATTTTTTTTCAATATTGAAGGACAATAATTCTCTATGAAATATAAAAATCGTCTATGAAGATGAGAGCGTGCAGTTGCATACATGCATACATATATGCGAGGTACGTCGAAACCCCGAAATTGGTCTCGGTACTTCTTTACACGGAACATCAAAACTCACCCTGTAGTTTTGTTCGGCGATCTCCTTGGCGCGCGTGTTCCCCTGGTGGTGCAGGCGCTGCTCCTCCTGGCGCCGCAGCCGCAGCGCCTCGCGGTGCGCGCGCTCCTCGGCCGCGAGCCGCCGGTAGCGCCGCACCGCGATCAGCCGCCGCACGTGGCTCTGGATCTTCACGATCGCCCACATCTTGTGGCCGTACGACCTCCGCACCAGGTAGCCGCGAGCCGCAGCCTAACAGTGTAATATCACATCTTTAAATTATCGAGTCTTGAAAATGTCCCATTTATTTACATTTTATATAATTTTAAGGCGACTCTCATCTCAATCTCAAATACCATGTGTTTATTGACGTTCTTAGTCTTTATAAGTTATAATAATATATATATACCCGTTATAATAAGGCTGTCAAAGGGTGTATAATTCATAATATAAATGAATAACGACATATGAAAATAATTGTTTTTTTGTGGCCATCTATTATTTTTCTTTGTACCTACATATTTTGTTTACAAAACATAAACTTCTTCTTATTTACACAAATCTTTTTTAAACTTCTTTTAATATTTTTTTAAGTTAAGTGTTAGTTCGAGAGACATATGAAATTTTCACACAATCGATTTTTTTTATGTCCATGTGTCCCGTGTCCTATGCTGCGTTGCACCTGTGTTACAAAATTTAAAAAAAGCTAGATTTCGGAACAGGATTCATTAAAACAACACTGCTTAAACAAAATTGTTTAGTGTGGTGTCGAAAATTTAGGCAACAACATGAAATTTTATTACATGCCTACATGTAATTAAAAGGGGGAGGTTAATTGGAAGTGTTGGTTTGAATAATTGAAAAATTACCTGTAGAGAGACAATATGGCCGCGCAAATGTCTGAATCTGTGTGCGAGGACTCTTGCTCGTATCAATGCCTGGAGTCTAGCGTACCCGACCTTCATCTTCTGGTACCTTATCCTCTGTAGTTTACCCCGCCAATGACGCTGAATGAGAACAGCTGCCGCTCTCATCTTCAAGAATCTTCTACGATAAACCCATCCTCGTATCGATCTTTGGAGTATTAATATCTTTCTCGTTAAAACTCGGTCTCTTTCTTGCTCCAAGAACAAATCGTGAGCGTCTTTAAGGAACACTTTGGTATGACCCAACTGATAATCGGATTTCCCTAATACTTGAGCACAAATTTTTGCAGTGGCTGATCGACAGTCCGTCTTGTGAGCAGGGGGTACCCCCGATATTAAAAATCTATATCTTTCGACAAATTCCTTAAAACTATGTCTTATCGGATAGCCGGCTCTCCGGATTCGAATAGTTTCCATCATTCCGGAGTATCTGAGCTGTCTGCAACAAAGGCCGCGATCGAAGAGCATTGGTTTTTTAAATTCATTCGGTTTGATACATCGAATGAAGAACGGCTGACAAGTCCCTAAAGTTCTCATCAACAAGTCTAATGATTTTTTGAACTGCGTTGACAACGTCGGTGTCCGTTTCCTTGTTTCAGACCCCATGACGATATCCTCTTGGAATATCTGCTGTAAGAATTTATTCGTCGATATGTGAATTAATTGCAGTAAGTCAGCACTAAATGTGTCTCGGTTCTTCTCTAAGAATCCCCGTGTGTCGTAAAAAACTATTCCAGCGAAATGGTTTAATCCGAAACTAGTATTAATGTCAGACTTTGGCTTAAGGTAATTTCTGTGGAGACCGTGCGTCTTATGAAGTTTAGCTAGCATAGTTTGGTCAGTCCCTTTAGGAAACTTAGATTCTTCGTCTATCAAAGCCATAATGTTTAGCTGTTTCAAAGCAATCAAGTCCAAAGCATCCTGATTGTCAACAAACTCGATGTGTTGCCAATTTATGCCTTCATGGTTATATTCTTCCTGTTCCAATTTGAAAATGTGTCTGACGAAAAACTGTTGCAGATTCTCGTTAGCGAAGTTAATGCAGAACTGTTCAAAACTGTTGTGATCAAAGTTCTCAAAACCAAAAATGTCAAGGACACCAATAGCAGTTCTTGTAGTTGACTTCGGTTTGTAAATGGCCGCGTTGATTTTCCTGACAATAGTTACGAATAGCCTACCGTAAATTCCTTTCACAAATGCATCTCTAATGTCAACAGACTGATCTCTGCTTAGTGTTGATATAACAGTTTCTCCGTGGGCAAATAGTGTTTTTCTAGTCAAAGCACGTATAAGAGATTGTAAGGGCACACCAAGTAAGTTGGCTACCTTTCTTACATTCGCTTCTTCTGTAATTTCAGTAGCGTCAAGGTTATCGACAACAGTCGCTTCGTACTTTATGTTTCCACAATGTAAGACTGCGGCCAATAGTTTTAGAATTTCCCATATTTCTGATTCTGTGAATAATAACACTTTCATTGCTGATCTAATATCTGCGAATTCTGCTGCGTCATCTCTGCCCTCGCACGAAAAACTCCCGCCCTGAAATAGAAATAGTAAAAAAATATCATAAACGAAAAATCGTGTCTAGGATCGATATCAGATCTAAACAAGAACGCGACGATATTATCAAAATATGTCAGATATAAGCAATCGAATAAATAAAATTTTAATGTAAAATAACAATCTCTTAATGTTATTGCTTTTGTTGATCTATGTGACTATCGAACATTAGATTGATAACTAGATATCAATATGTTTTGGTTAGAAAAAGGGTTATTTTCAAGACACTCACCGCAGACAGATATCTGTATTCTGAAGGGTCGCCTAGTTCCAATTTCTTCTTATCGTCTTTGGATAATCCAGCCAGTAAACAGTAAAACACGTGATAGTTCCTCTCCTCGGTGCCTTGGGATACAATCCTAGATTTCTCCAACAGATATTGTTCAATTTTAGCTCCCTCTATAACTCCAGAGCTATTGAAATGTATATCTATATATTTTCCGAATCGCGAAGAATTATCATTTCGAACTGTCTTCGCATTTCCAAAAGCTTCTAGAATTGGATTAGCTTCTAAAATCTGAAACGATAATATATTTATTGTTTCTTGTTAAACAAATTTAGAATAGAAAATAATAATTGAAATAAATCACGTCGGATGTGATGACTAAATACAAAGCACTAAAACCATTTTTTAGCTCCATAAATTCCTTATCTAATTAATATATAACAAATCTAGTGTATATTAACCGCCATATCTATACCGATATCTAAATTAACAATTTAGGTACCTACACTATTAATTAAACTTGCCTTTGATATGGGTAGTATAAATCCAAATACTATAAAATTTATTGTTATGAAAGAAAATACAAGATGCATTCCTCACCTGTTGTTCTATCCATGAATGTTTACCGCTAATCGCAGCAAGATATTGAAGTATAAGCTTTGTTGACTCCGTCTTTCCAGCACCCGATTCCCCGCTGATAACGATGCATTGATCCTGATTATATCTCCGCATGTGTGCGTACGCGTTGTCACCAATCGCGAATATATGGGGTGGTAGCTCGCCGATTTTTCTCTCCTTATACAATTTGATCTGGTCCGCCGTGTATATCGGTAGTATCTGATACGGATTCACCGCAACTAATATCGATCCGGTGTATGTCTGGAATATCGAGTATTTTCATTAATTTTTTTTTTATTTCTTTTTTTATATTGACTAGATGGGTGGACGAGCTCACAGCCCACCTGATGTTAAATGGTTACTGGAGCCCATAGACATCTACAACATGCGCCGCCCACCTAGAGATATTGGTTCTAAGGTCTAAAGTATAGTTACAACGGCTGCCCCACCCTTCAAACCGAAACGCATTACTTGTTCACGGCAGAAATAGACAGTGTGGTGGTACCTACCCGTGCGGACTCACAAGAGATCCTACCAACAGTAAAAGACCAGAATTACAATAAATTCATTATTCAGCTAACATTTATATGATAATGAATATTATTCGCATCATAGTGGAAATAATACTACTATTGGTATTTTTGGTTACTAGTAATCAAAACAAAACATTTACTGTCATGACTAAACAATTAGCATACTCACATAAATAAGATTTTCATTGTACCGGATGAGGAGATTCCTTAGTATACCGGCCTCGTGCAGATCGCCGAGTGAGATCATATCCTCGACTCCGTGCACGGAGGTCGCGTGCATCGCCTTGATGCGGCGCTCCGGTGGAAGCCATTGCTCGTTGCCGTCGTCGTCCCGGACCCGGATCCGACGTCCCTCGGCCGCGAGAACACGTGCTCCGATCGCCACGTCGAACTCCCGCCCCGACACCGGCTCGATCCATATGTAATCGCCCTGTAACACAAATCATCAACAATAGTTATTTTTACACGCTTTATTACTTAGCTTCACTTGTATGTATGTTTGTAACTGACTCCTTTAGACGCGATTTTGACCCACTTTAAACGGCCAGATTTCATTCAAACTTTGTAGATTTATCGAGGACCAACGACAATACACTAATTTGATTACGTTGAGCACCCCACGCTTTTTTTACAATAAAATATATATATATATTATTTTTACACTATTTTCAATTTAAATTTATTTAATTTTATTTTCTATTTTTTAGTTGAATTTTATATAAAACGTGTTTTTTAGTTTTTTTAAACTATTATTTTTTAGTATTTTAAAATGACTACGAGTAACAAGGCAAACAAGAAAAGGGATTAAGGAAATTTAAGAAATTAGGGGAACATGGATCTCTGTAGATAACGATTTTGATATGCTATTTTATATTTCTCACTTATTACTAGGCAGGCCGTGAGCTCGACATCAAAAAAAAAAAAGAAATCATTCACTATTTTGCATCATATAGATTTCGCGATAATCTCATTGAAACAGGTTTAAATCTGAGGATAGCATTTAATTTTCAAAGTTTTGTAAATAACGGCACGAGCTATCTATCTGCTTAATTATAATTTATCGTCGTGATAATTTTTTGTAGCAAAAATTATGTAAATTAACTCGTATTTCGTTAAATTGTTTTCGAAAATATAAGTATTGGTTATAAAAATAAGCTAAACAGCAACGATGTAATTCAGAAAAAAGGATAAAATAGTCACATTGTAAGAAATCTTCTATTTTTCTTGTGTAAGTTATTATTAGACCAAGATTCAACGAGGTAGACTTTAATCTGAAATCTGGAAGTGGCAGATGAAGTGTTAAAATAAATGAAGATTAGGAAATAAATATAAAAAGCATTACTAATTAATTCAATTGGTCTAGTTGTCACAGTATGCGACTTTATATTTATAAAACTAGCTATACCCGTCTGCTTCGCTGGGCATTTAAAATTAACATTATTATTTCTCACCCCTACAAATATTCTCATCATTAACGCCCCCGCAACTGGTGTAGGGAGTCCAACATTCATATAAATATTAGCCTATCCATTAAGTACATGTATTTTCTACATGGATACCAAGTTTCAATTCAAACGGATGTACGGTTCATTAGCTATAACAGAACATCCGTAAAAACCACTATAGATTTATATATTAGTATAGATAAAATGGTAGATCTTGATCAGGAACACGGGTTAGTCAAGTTTTTGCTTAAAAAAAATTTATGTTTCTTTGTTCTTGATACATTAATTTAAAAATTTATAGTTTTATTAACATATTCTACTGCAAAAGCATAAAATATTTTTTAAACATATTTAAAAAAATTTAAACTGCAGTTTTAGGCATCAAAATCGATATAAATTGGGAAATTTAAGTTTGCAATAATAAAAGACACGTTCCTGTATTATACACAGACGTCCAAAGACGTTCTTTAAGGTAATAAAATTGTGCATTTGACAACTATAGTAAATTACATTTCTATACATACATAATCATCGTAAACTGTTTCATTGTGTAACTGACAATTTATAAGTGACGCAGAATGAAATATGTCATGATGACAAGTAATTTTTTTTTAACATATTTTTATTTTTCTGTATTGTTCAAAGGTCAATTTCATTGGTATACACCAAAGGCGAGCTTTTACTCAGAAGTGGATTGAGCTTGCATTCCAGGTAGAATAAAAAGAGTAGTATAAATCATGTTGGGGGTTGGTGCTTCCCGCTTCCGTAGGTTTAACCCGCGATTCCCTACAAGTGACCCCTGGGTGGTGCTAAACGGGAGCCGAAAACATAACCGGTGGTAGGACCTAGTCCGACTGGCTGGCGACCACCCTCCAACTAGAGTCCGCCGCCAAATAGCCTAGCTGTGTTCCGGCGTGTGGGTTGGAGAGCCAGCTCTATCCCTTCCCTNCGAAAAAATATTAAAAATTGCAATCGAGGGGCTAACTTTTAGATATATTTTTAATATTTTTTTTAAAATAAATAAATGGGGAACAAACAATTATTAACAGTGAACAATCAAGAACAAATGATGAACAAACGAATTAATAGAAAATAAGTAGAAAACAGGAAAAAAAAATTTTTTTGAGGGGCTAACTTCATTCACCCCTAAAAACAATGATCGACAGAAGTAGGTTTTTTTTTGGAGTTTATGGCCTGGTACTCTAGACCTTTAGGCCGAACAGAAGTAGGTAAGTGTAGGTAAAAAGTGGTTATTTACCGATAATTCCACCTCCAACTGCTTGTTTCATTTTTCCACATTTATGCTCTTTCGTAAATACTAAACAGTTAATTAACCACCATTATTACTCATTTAAACCGGAAGAAACAAGAAAATAACAGAACAAAACAAATCACGCAACTGCACTCTGCGTTCCCACGGTTCCCTCGTATTACAAAATTTGATTGATATAACATTGAAAGGGAACGACTGTATACAAGTCAATCTTTTGTAACAAAGGCCAAATACAACCAATAATAGTAATTTTTTTTTTCAATAAGCTAAAAAAAGTAATTAACAAAAATCACTTTGTAAAAATGTGTAAGGTAGCTATTAAATTGGTCCATGTTATGCATGCAATGTTTTATTTCAATCCGACTCTTTAAAGAAGGTGAAAATCACGTTAAAAAATTTCGTTACAAAGATACACAGAAAAATATACCATTAAAAGTCGATTAATAATGAAAAGGAACAGAATATAATGATTTGGAATTAATTGGTAGATATTTAATGATATGAAATGAAATAAACTCTCAGTCAAATGGTGGATAGTTACTGAGAGCCCAATGGATTTTCCGGTAGCAGACAAGTCCAACGATTGTTTCATTAACCGAGATATTTGAACTTGCATCAATTCTAAACTATTATAAACCACTTTGATTGTGTGTTTAAACCTGACACATAAAATTAAAAAGATAAAACATTTCACACAACTTGGCTCTTTGCGCTCTTATTCGAAACTAGAGTAAATACTTTATAGAAGATGACAGCTTACTTTTTGAATTCTCTCTTTTGTTTTGTATGATTGTAATAAAGTAATAAATATGTTAGTGTAGTTACTACTGGAACTACGTTAGCTTATATGATGTGCTGGAGTCATGGTCCAGACGGCTGGCCGATCCTTCGGCTGGTCGTAGGACCGTCGAGGCGATTCACCCGGTTCTTGTGAACTGGGTGAATCGTGACAGAGGACGCCTCACTTTCCGGCTCACGCAGGTGCTCACCGGGCATGGTTGCTTCGGTGAGTTCCTGCACCGGATCGGAGCCGAGCCGACGGCAGAGTGCCACCATTGTGGTTGCGACTTGGACACGGCGGAGCACACGCTCGTCGCCTGCCCCGCATGGGAGGGGTGGCGCCGTGTCCTCGTCGCAAAAATAGGAAACGACTTGTCGTTGCCGAGTGTTGTGGCATCGATGCTCGGTGACGACGAGTCGTGGAAGGCGATGCTCGACTTCTGCGAGTGCACCATCTCGCAGAAGGAGGCGGCGGGGCGCGTGAGAGACGCACAGGCCCGCCGCCGTCGAGCGGGGGCCAGGGAGGCGGATATCGCCCAAGCCCTGGCCCTCTAAGTGTTTCGGGTCCCCTTCATATGTCGGTCTGGGGACCGGCGAAGGGGGCCTAAGAAGACGACGTGCAAGCTGCTCTGCACGCGTTTTACGCAAGAGCATCCGGGTGATGGAAGGCCGGCTATCCTCGACCCACGCTGGTTCTGACCCAGCGGGGTATTCCGTAGGATAACCCATTCTAACCGGTGCCATCTAGGCGGGCTCCGGATAGCCTGCCGACCGAGAGGGCTGGTGGTCGTGGCGCCGACGACCGCTGGTCCGGCGTCCCGAGGGGCAGGGTGATGGGAGAGATGTGCTCCGCACTAAACGCTTCACTTTCCCCCCTTTGCCTTTTCATGGGTTCTGTCTCATGCGAGGTTCGGACGCGGGTTGTTGAGCGACAGGAGGTTTTAGTCAGTTCGACTCCGACATGCCCCGCCTTCCATCCCCAGGGGAGGGCGAAAGTCCGGCGATTTCCTCCTGACCAAAAAAAAAAAGCTTATATGATGTAGGCAATTCTAAATACTATTCTAGCTTCTAGCCACTGATTACAATAAGTAAATAATGATTACTTAACTATCAATATTATAATCGCACTAAAGAACGAGAAAAGGATTTTTCCTGAGACGAAGAAAGCTTAATAGCCACCTTCGTCGATGTCTGCTTCGACTGTGTTTGTGTAGCACCCTGATTTTTTCAAATTTGAGCCTCCATCACTGTATTTTAAAGTCCAGACTAATGATATGAAATAATATTAGGAACTATTAAGTAAATGTAATGATGTAAACTTCTTACTTGAAACTATCAGTCATAAGTTAGGTAGGTAATTAGTAAGTAGTCTATTACATTTCATCCCATATCATCTCATCTCATCTAATTTCATTTCCTTTCATAATATCCTATTTCAATATAAAAGAGTTTTCATTAAAATTAAAATTGACCTAAAGGTCTTAGTTACCAAGTCATAAAATCCCTTAAAAAACTAAGTAGGTAATCTATATTCTCTATATTGTTCGTGATTGTTGTACCTACTTGTGATTCGATTGAAGATTAATTTGTTTTGAAAAACTAAAGATAGTTTAGCTAATCAAATAATTTGTTTTCCAATAGTGATTATATTTAGCGACGATGTCTTCTATGGATTTTGGTTTTTGAAAATAACCGTTGTGTTTCTGCATTCTAAAAAGTGAAGTGACGCGAGCCATTGTGTAAACCCATCAACAAGTTTGTGGATAATTAATACTAGTACTGCAACTTCTAAAACCATCCTTTTCTCCTTTTTTGTGATGTTCCCGCATTTCATCCGCGCGGAAGAAGAACAGAAGTCGAATTTGATACCGAGTGTGAACCTTTTACACTCAAAGAGAAAAGGAATATTCATACACCCCACGGCTATGTACAGAAATAATTTATGGTGTAGTATAAATATAAATGCACCGATAATAACGAGCCTGTTGATCGGATAATTTGAACAGAATAAAATCAGAGAAAATGAAACTATTGGAAAGTGGTCGTTTGGAAGCATTAAGCAGAGCTCTGTCTATTCTGAATGGCGACAGTGCTGTACAAGGCCGCGTTGAAAGCTACAGCTGCAAAATGGCTGGCAGTGAGAAAGCTTTCTATAAGAAGTTTACTGCTGATGGAGAAACTACTCATAGTCTTCAAGCATTGTCTCCCCCTGAGAGTGTTACTTATAGGTAATCACATGATTACCCTGCAGTTACTTAAAAAAATGCAAGACAACACAGTATTTATGTACTGCACATACGTATTTATGTACTGCACATACTGTAAATTGTTAACGTAGGAACATATAGCTATATTATTTACTTTTAACACTGTCCTAAATTACTTTCTTACCTTAGATAATAGCAGTGGGATTTATTAACTACTTTACACCAAATGGTTCTGGCATTTGATGTAAAGTAGTTAATAAAAATTTTAAAACATTAAGATGAAGCCTCAATTGCATTAGACAACCTTACTTTATACTTAGAAACAGAGAGAGTCTGGACAGTGTTCTCCTGTGACATATAACTAGGCCTATATAATAATCTACGTATAAAATATATATTTTCAAAAGTCCACCCGATTTGATGACAATATTCTAACTATAAATATTATTATTAATAATATTATTGGTTTAATTGACAATGACATACAGTTTTCTGTGATTATGAAAAACATTCAAAATGTTGGAAATAATGGAAGGACAATAAAAATCCTGAGATTAAACCCTAAAACTAGTTTTGATTGTGTATGAATTGCAAAAACTGAAAAGAACATTGATCATTAATACTCATATTGAAATATTATTTTAGCCGGAGCTTGTCTGGTGACGAAGATGGTGTGTTATGCGACACCATTTCAAGGAAAACATTGTTTTATCTCATTGCTACATTGAATGCTGCTTTTCCAGACTATGATTTCTCCATGGCAAAGGTACAGTAATATTAATATGTAGCAATTGAATGTAGTAATAATGATGTTCATATGTCATTAACATTTTTATTACCTTTTACAGAGCAGTGAGTTCAGTGCTGAACCATCATTGAATTGGGTGCAAAGTGCAGTTGATGCTGCCTTATCTGCAGTAGGTGGTGTGCGTTGGCGCCAACTGCGTCCAGTCTTGTGGGCTGCTGTTGATGAAGAAGTGCTCCTACCAGAATGTCGTATCTACAGCTATAATCCAGACCTAGCTACTGATCCATTTGGTGAACCTGGATGTCTTTGGGCTTACAACTTCTTTTTCTACAATAAGAAGTTGAAAAGGATTGTTTTTCTCACTTTCAGAGCTATAAGGTGTGTTTAATACATTACATCCTGATTTGTTACAATTAGTCATCATTTCTAAGAAGATTTTATACATTACTAGTAAAACCAGACTTTTGATTGGATATGACTGTCATTTTTCAATAAAATTTACTGTTTCATACCTTTCACAACTCTTATTGGAAATTATGTACATTCTTGTAATGTAAAATTTCTAAACAACTAATATAATTATGTGAACTACTAATTTTAGTAAAATCAGTCCAACCATTTTTGAGTTTAAATACACTGAACCTAAATACATATTAATGTATAAAATGATATAATAATGTTTTACAACAAAATAAATAAATATTTTTTTTACTACTAAAAAACTTTCTAGTATCTTATGTCTGCCAACAAATCTGAATATACACTACTTACGTTTTACTATCATAAATTACTATAATAATCTTATTATTTGCAGCCCTGTTTGTGCAGCCGACTCTGGTGTTGATTTTGCCATGGATGAAGATGAAGATTACAACTGATAAACTCTTGTTTTTAATCAATGAAAGTGTTTTTCCGTTATGGATAATCCATTACTAGGTACATAGAGTACATAGATTTTATGTGAACTACTATTATATACAGTTGGAAAGAATATTTATTTATGGAAATAAAAGCAATAGATACTTTTTTAATGTTTAAGACATAAGATTCACACAACAATATAGATTAAAATATTTAAGTATGTACAATTCCTATTTGTGAATTCAGGAAAAGCATAAAGTAATTGTGTGTTTGTAGTCTTAACATTTACTTGATGTTCAGTAATTACAGTATTATAGTATCTTACATTTGATAAAATAATAATTTTGAAAATGACCAAAATTTAAAATATTCTGGAATTGAAGAATGAAAAGATGCAGACGATAGAAAAAATGAATACCTTGGTTATATAAATTTGACTTTATTATGTCTAAATAATTATTTTATCATTTTGACTCTTCATATTGTGCACTCAGTCAAAGAGCAACCAACAAGTTAACTTTGTCTAATAAATTCATATGCAAGCGGACACATTGGACTTACACATATATTATACACACACCTATTACATTATATTATAATTTAATCATATGAGCGAATGGGTTACAATCGACCCACCCACAGAGTTGAGAGCAGTAAAATTTAATAAATTTTATAACTTTCTTCGACTTTTATGTTAACAAGTGTATTCCAATTACAATTCTGTTCAATGATAGTCCTTCGTGTCCTTTGTTCATTGAAACGGAGTAATTAATAATTACATCAATTGAACAGATACTTTCTTATTCGCTAATAAAATTATTGGATAAGTTGATTACTTTCTTTATTTTTGTTATTTTAGATTTAATTATATATATTTAGGTATTGGCATAATTACTATCAACAAATAAAAAAATAAAGAACTATAATTTAAATATCTTAAAATGACCAGCATTCATTATTTTATATAATAATACTAAGACATGTTTTGATTTAAAAGAAATATATTAAATAATTATTGATATAAACATTACAGCTACCCATAATAGAATTTAATGTAAACTAAAAGATTTATACATATTTACTTTTTTTAATTAATACTTTCTCTAAAATGTTTTGTAGATATTAATTTTTACTATTTTTGCTAAGTTAAAACACACAGTCGATAGTGTATGTACGCAGTAGAAGCATATGATAGCCGCGTCTGTCGTCTCTAGTTCTTTAAAGAAAACGTTTTGCAAGTAACTGGTTA
Source organism: Bombyx mandarina (assembly GCF_003987935.1). The sequence continues at coordinate 1,424,171 of NW_021011539.1, forward strand.
TTACATTTTTCACATTTTTGTTGCGTTTTATCTAGTATTCTCTATCCATAATTGAATATTTCGGATGTTACATACATTAATATCTTTGTTAATTCGATAAAAATGTTGAAATTAAATAACTGATGTCGAACCTTAAAATACAAAAAAATATATTATAATTTGCAAATTTTCATAGCTCGACAGTTTGTAAATTACTAATTCAGTGAAATTTCATGTTCTATGAGCTTAAAACGGTTCTAATATTTCTTTTTTAATATAATTAGTTAATTCTTAGCATATTTTGGACATATCTGTAACACTAAAATAATTATTAAAAATTATATAAAAATTTTCGGTTTTTCCTATTTTCAAATTTCTCATCTCCAACAAAATTCAGTCTTTTCGAACATTTATTTTATTAGGTTTTTACCTACAAAATTGCCGTTTAGTATACAGAAAGTTTGTCATTTTTTATGTCTTTCAATTCAATGTGCGCCTAGTTTATTAATGTATCTGTGCCGACACAATGGTAATTTTTAAATGCCCTTCTTGAAGAAGTCTGGTGTACGGAAGCCAACAAACTCTAATATAATTTTGTGCTGCCTCTCGGGTAGATATTAATTTTTTTCTGTCAATTTGTCCAAAGTTTGGAGATTGTAGAAGTCTGTCGGTACAAGGTCTGGTGAGTATGGTGAATGATGCAAAACTCTCAACCCTAGTTCTTGAAGTTCAGAGACCCTTTGTTGTGTCGTATTAGATTGAGCGTTGTCTTGTAGGAGCAGCGGGGACATTAACAAAAGCTGGCTGGAGATTCACGAGCTTCACTACCAAACAGTGGGCAGCGGCTTGGCTCTGCCCCTGGCATTCCTGGAGTCCACGAACGGTAACCACTCACTATCAGGTGGGCCGTGCCATGCTCGTCTGTCTAGAAGGTCAATAAAAAAAAATAAAAAAAACAGTAACGTTTTTTTACGAGCTTCTCGATCATTGTGTCCAGTTCCTCACAGTACACAACGGTAGTAATGCTGATGCCATTTCGTAACACGCTGTAATGAATTACACTGACTGACTGGGATACATTTTGCGTTTGGAACTATCTGTTGAACCAGCTCTAACCAACATAATGACCCCTTATGATCATCAAAAGGAAACCATTTTTCATCGCAAACGACAATGCGGTTCAAAATCCCTTCGTTTCTATATCTGTTATGCAAGGCAGGCATACCTACCTTAAAGCGTTCGTCGCACTGGTGACCGTTTATTTCAAATTATCAAGTTTTTTACCTTTCCAATTTGACGGAAATTGACAAATAAATATTGTTTTGATGTTAAGTAAAAGCAGCAGTATTAGCTCAGCAGTAGATTGATCGTCACCTCCACTATAATTTTTAGTTCGTCGTGTTGTCGTTAATTTTCGAGCGATCACGGGAGTTAAATTTTAAGATCAAAATTTCCATGCCCGAATCGTTCAAATCATTAACGAGTCGTGCGTACATTTGCAGGATTCACTCCGTACACTTCATTAATGTTATGAGCCATTTGTACGGCATTGTTACCGTCACGGAACTCTTATTCCATATTTACTCGTATCTTTATCCTATCGATATTTATTAAAAAGATACGAATGTAGTGAAAACAGAACGCTAATTAATAAACATGAGTAAATTTGAAAATATAATTCCATATTTTTTAATTAAAATTCATTTTAGGTCAATATTCATTTGCCAGCTATGCATCAATTACATTTCAAATGACCAACCAGTACTGTAAAACGGCAATTTCATAGGTAAAGACCCATATATTTTTTGTGATATGAGTCAAATCCATAGAACGTCTATTCGATCTATACATTTATGAAATCGTCACATAGTAAGTTAGAAAAAAATATATCCAACGACCTTAATAATTTCGCCATACAAATCGTAATAGAACTAACTATACATTAACCAGACAACCAGCTGTTTAGTTATCTAGAATTAATGAAAAAATAAAAACAAAAATAATAAAAATAACTAACACTATAAAATAAAAGACGTTTTATTTTCTCCGTTTATGCATTCTTAAACAGTAATTTAAACGTAGCTTAAACGGGAGTTTAAGAATGTATAGTTAAAATATTTTCGGAATACTTTATGATTCTACACTAGATAGTTGATCACTTATCAACGCAGACAACTTCACAAATACATTTTGGAAACCTATCAAAAAAGACAAATGGCCGCTCAACTGGTGTAGTTGACCTCGACTATGTTGGACGTCGATAGATGTTATAATGGCACAGGTTCTTTAGTAAAATATTTTGCATATAATTTTATAAGAAACAGAAGTTTACTGATGTTAATCAACAAATAATGTTAACCATTGTTAGTGTCGTTCCGTAATTTTTTTATTTATTTATTAAAGATGTGATCCATTAATCTAGTTTTAGTGGCATTGCATCAATTTAACCAGATCTATGTACAGTATACCAGACAATAATCTTAAAAAAAAATTAGACTACTCGTCTTTGTTTACATATTCTTAAACAACGTTTTTACTTTTTTACTAGTTTCTGATTTTTCTTAACCTAACATTTATTTTTTCATATTTTTATTCCTACCAAATATAATTCCTATAATCCTATAAAATTTAGTAATAATTGGTTCTATAAATTTACTAAATTGATTTTAAACAAAATCGTACAAAATTATAACTAATAAAAACAAACAGATCAGGAGAAAGTCGGGGAGGAAGTTTCATAGCAAGATTTGTTTGGGTGATCTAGATCCTTTCGGATTTCGATCAATAAAACACAAGCTTTATGTAAAAAGTAAAAGTAGATTTTTACAAAATATAATAAACAATCAAAACATAATAAATCTTTATCATCTATACAACAGGGATCTCAAAACGAACCGAAAAAAGAAAAAAAAACGATACGTAAAGAATGAATGAGCCATGTGATTCTGCTAAATATATCCAGGTGGTCATCCGAGCGTTCGCTGCGCGCGCACACATCACTCTTGCAAAAATGTTATCAAATTACTTATCGAAAGTAGTACATACCCATAGAGCGAGGTAATCGTTTGATAAGTTTTTGTTTTCATTTCTGTGGATCGAAGCGTGCGCGCGCAGCGAACGCTCGGCCGAGCAATTGGACAGGAGCGGAATGCGGAGCGCGGATTAGGTCCGCGGCGGGGGTGCGGGCGAGTGCGGGGCGGGCGCGGGGTCGGGGGCGGGCAGCGGCGCGTCCCGCAGCTTGTGTCGCGGCCGCCACGCGTCCAACAACGACTCCACGCGCTCGTCCGTGGGCCCCCACCGGGCGAACCCCGCCGCGTTCTGCAGCCACACTACCACCGTGCCGCCGCCCCATCTGAAGTACACCTCGTTCCTGACACCAAACGATCTACTTTAAAATGTACACGTAAATGGATTAGATTACTCAAAAGAAAACATGGCTTAAAAAAAACTAGTTTAAGAAACAAAAAATAATGATCTATATTTTATATATAAAAATGAATTCCTGTTCGTTAGTCCCGCTAAAACTTGAGAACGACTGGACCGATTTGGCTAATTTTGGTTTTGAATTATTTGTGGAAGTCCAGAGAAGGTTTAAAAGGTAGATAAATAAGAAAATGCTCGGAATTAAATAAAAATAACAGTTTTGTTTTCCCTTTGATTTGCACCCCGTCGAACGGATTCCTTTTGTTTGTTTTAAGTTTATTTTATACAAAAGCTTAGGTCTTGTATTTATCGATTGAGGCACTCTGCCGGGTCAGCTAGTCCATTATAAAAGAAATGTGATGACATAATACATAGGTTCTCGGCAAAAATAAGCATTATAGAGTAGGAGTGGGTGATATAAATCGTATCTAGATTCAATATCTATATATCGCAGCAATATCGTTGAATCCGATATCGCCCCGCACGAAATCTATATATCGATATCAGCCGATACACGATATTGCTCGATGCGATGCGCATCGGCATATCGTACCGATTCGTGAATCGAAATCTATATATCGATATCAGCCGATACACGATATTGCTCGATGCGATGCGCATCGGCATATCGTACCGATTCGTGAATCGAAATCTATATATCGATATCAGCCGATACACGATATTGCTCGATGTGATGCGCATCGGTATATCGTACCGATTCGTGAATATCAGCAATATTCGTTTGGTTCGTATCGAATCGGACAGAGTGAGTGAGCGCACGATAGGGATATCATGTGATGAATGAAACAAAAACAGGCATTATCCATACAATTTATATTTAAGTCCATATGTCTGTAGATTATTCTTAGCGTATCAGCAGGATACAATTTAGGAAAGAAGATTTAACTTTCGACCCTAACTTGAATGCAATATAGCCTATTTGCATCGTTGAATTTAATTTCACGCGCTTTGACCTTGAACTAGAATTTTTGGACAAGTGTTTATAAATACTTAATGGTTTTTTGTGTTTGATTTTTAAAGTACACATTTTTCTATTTTTAGTTAAATCCAAATAATTGAGTTTATTTCTTGTGTTTGTATTAAACTTTTGAAATCTACACTCTTTTGGTATATTTTGTAATTTTAAATTAAGACACAAAATACTAAAAACTGAAAATAATGTAGCCAGTCCTAAGCCTGATAAAAGCATGAAGGAAAGTTTTTTTGATATTTTTATTTTCATGTTCTTTTTATTACTTTAAAATCATATTATAAATTGATATCAGAAAACCAACCGTATAACGTTGACTTAAATCTATATCTACTACGATATTATATCAGCGTATCGTTTCAAATCTCAAATATCATGAATCGAGAAAATCTACTAGCATCCATCAATATATAGATTCGGAAAATATATAGATTCAATATCCGATATTGATACTCGATATATAGATACGATTCGATACGCGGCATAACCGATATTACCCACTCCTATTATAGAGTGAATACCAAATTATTACAAAAATTCGGTCGGTTCCTTCATAGCACTAGTCGTTCATGAACACTAGATAAATCCGTTATTCTTTAGAAAAAATGGATATCATGATCGCCATAACTGCAGAACTACAAGTCTTCTTTATTAAGCGATGGACATTTAAAATTGTTTTTCTAATGAGTGGCAGGATTTAACTTACTTTGGAAGTACATGCTGGAATCCATGGCGATATTCGTGTTCGAATGCCGGTATCACCACCTAAAATTTATTTTGTTTTGTTAGTAAAACAGTTACAATACTAATTTTCATCCGTTTCATTCACATTTTATGAATAGTTAAATAGATTTGCATTATGCACATTGTCTAGATTAAAACTATATATAGTATGCTATACTATTAATATTGTAGTACGATAATATAGCTATTATCACAGAATACTTTTGCAAAAACCATTAGTAACTAGGCAACATTGCTAATTCCTACAGATAGTTCAATCACTAAATCTTTTATTTTTTATTTCTTAGTTGGGTGGACGAGCTCACAGCCCACTTGGTGTTAAGTGGTTACTGGAGCTCATTTACATCTACAACGTAAATGCGCCACCCACCTTGAGATATAAGTTCTAAGGTCTCAAGTATAGTTACAACGGCTGCCCCATCCTTCAAACCGAAACGCATTACCGCTTCACGGCAGAAATAGGCAGGGTGGTGGTACCTACCCGCGTGGACTCACAAGAGGTCCTACCACCAGTAAATCGAAATATGTTCACAAGCTAAACTAATGCATAATAAGCTATCCCTTCCAAAGTCACTCGATTATTATTTGTAAAGCGAAACATTTTTATCTCACTCCCAGATATTAATACACGCTAACGATATAAAAACGTTTATGAGACATTATTAAGATACAAAAAAATGTACTTATTATTCATCTAATCGCAATGTCATCTCTAATAATAATATGAAGGTACCTGTTTCCTCTTAAAATGGCTAGCTTGTAATTTGTGCAGAGCGTGTGTAGGTCGATCGGGCCACTCCGGCAGCACCACGACGAAGCTCAGCGGCTCGGCCGAGTCCTGCAGCAAGCGTTCCATGTGCCGCAGCGCCGCCTCCAACAGCTCCTCGCAGTACGGCGGGTGCGCCACCATAGACCCGGACACCGGACGGAGTTCCAAAAAAGGCCTGCAACACGCATCATTATTTCAATATACAACGCGCAAACAATTTTATACACGATTTAACAAGGAACGCGAACGTCGTTCTAGGGTGAACTAGATGAAAAAAAAAGGTGCGCGTGCAAATTATAACCTATATATTAATACGCGAACCAAAAACTTTGTATCCCTTTTTACGAAAATTGCGCGGACGGAGGAGTATGAAATTTTCCACACTTATAGAGAATATAGGGGAGTGCAAAATGCTAATAATACATTACACACACTAACATGTATTTGACACACACACGCATATGTACTATTTTGTTTATTGTTAAAGCTGTGGTCAAGTTGAGACGAGATTTAATGCCTATTGATTTCTTTAATATTATTTGTCTTTAGCCTCAGCGAAATCTGTGATTAGAGAAGTATAATATAGTCTTTGACAATAGAACCATAATAATGTTCAAACTTCAAACTTATAATTTTAATTAATAATTATAGTCGAATTTCGACTACCGGGCGACCACTAGTCTATTTAAATACTTCATTAAAATATTGGGCGCTACTCGTTGCAACGCTCGCGCTGGCCTGTAACAGGTATACTACGCGAATGCGTTCGAGTGCCACGCATTCACTCTCGCTCTGTCTCTATTCCATAATAGCGTTAATCGTTTAACGCAACCTTGTTGGAAATCGCATTAGAAGTTTCATTTCAATAAAAGGAAAGCAGGTACAAGATGTTATTAAACACATACATACTTTTTAATAATGCTTAACGTTGAAATTTATAAAGGAATAATCACCCGCGAGATCCGAAATATGAGTCAGTGTCGGCGAAAGCAGAGCAATACTGTCTGAAGTAGCAGTCGAGCGGACTCGCGAAACATTCGAATGTGACACCAAACGTCCTGTGCAGGCACTCGAGCACGGAGACAGGCAGCGCCATCTGCGTGATGTGCGCCTCAGAGCCGGCCCCCACCCACGCCGCGTACCGTCTCAGCAGGCACCACACGCGACTCAAAAACTGTTCGAATTTCTTGTCGTCGAAACAGCTGTACCGGTAAAGACATTCCTGTCAAAACACATACCATGATTAACGTTAGTTGAATATTATAATGTAGTTAATTTTAGGAGTCGAGTTGTTGTTAAATGATTATCTACTTTAGTTTATGTAATTATGTTATTCCGACATTGAGGCGAAGTTGTAGTAATTATAAGGAATAACAAGAAAATCTAAAACGGCTTTGGCAACAATTTCTAAAAATTAAAATTCATTTTCGAGCTAGTACTGAATGCGAAAAATGACATCTTGTATTTTTAACCAAGAAATTTTACTAAAGAGTGAATTTGTAGTAAATCGCTTAATTGAAGTAGTGTCGATTTTTTAATATGTTAATTGATTAAAAAATAAACTCGTGAATAAGTACCGATGATATATAGATAGATAGTATTCGGTGGGAAATTTTGCATTTTGTATCAAAATGTAATGTGACAAAATATATTATAATTTTATATATAAAAATAATAGAATAAATATATTATATACTTTTTGAATGAATGAAAAAAATTATTGAAAAAAAAACTGAATAAATAAACATTCTTAGTTTAAAATACTTTTATTTTTTGGTGCGGGAGCCGAACCTCCTACGAGGTTCCCGCGCCTAGACGGCGCGCGGGTTATGTGGGACTGTTCCGCGACTGTGAAACCGCGGGCCCAAGGATGGTTTCAGGACCTTAACCACTAAACGACTCCCCTGCACTCTGCGCCCAAGCGTCCGATCCCCTCCGAGGTCAGAACCCAGATGAGGTAAGGACGTTATCGCAGTCAACACTACAACCAGACGGCGCAGCTTCACCCCAAGGACGCCCGACCGACTAATCACTGAGCCTTCGAGGCGAATCGAAGATTCTGAAAGTCGGCCGTCTCGGCACGGCAGCCCGTCGGGCCACCCAGACGGTGCCGTTGGCGTCCCGAAATACCACGCCGTACCAGAACCAACCTGTCGGGTCGGGGCGCGATACACCGCCAACCGGTTGCTCTTTTATCTCGAAGATATTCCGCCTTGGCAGTGCGTTAATGCTGGTAGCGCGCCGGGCGGCCGCGACGGCCTCAGGTCAACCCATGACTTTCACCGGGGGGGTTAGTTTAAAATACTACCACGTGCGTTTTTTTAAGTTTCAAGTTTTTTCAAACTTCCAGTGGCCCAGAAAGTAAAGCAATTTGAAATTCAATTTGAAAATTGAAATTGAGTTTGAAAATTCAAAGTAAAAAATATATTACATTTTAAAAGCGTTTCATTTATTACAATTTAAAATGAACCTTTGGTGATTGAAGCTATGTTTTAGACGGGACTTCTCTTCAGCTCAATACCGGCAGTTTTGTTTATTCGTGAAACCCTTTTATGCGAAAATCGTATGGAATCTTTTTTTTTTATTGCTTAGATGGGTCGAGCTCACAGCCCACCTGGTGTTAAGTGGTTACTGGAGCCCATAGACTTCTACGACGTAAATGTGCAACCCATCTTGAGATATAAGATCTAAGGTCTCAAGTATAGTTACAACGGCTGCCCCACCCTTCAAACCGAAACGCATTACTGCTTCACGGCAGAAATAGGCAGGGTGGTTGTCCTACCGGTGCGGACTCACAAAAGGTCCTACCACCAGTAAGTACGCCAATTAAAATTTGCGGGTTTGATTTTTATTACACGATGTTATTCCTTCACCGTGGAAGTCAATCGAGAACATTTTTTGAGTACGTATTTCATTAGAAAAATTGGTACCCGCCTGGGATTCGAACACCGGTGCAACGCTCAACATGAATGCATCGGACGTCTGATCCTTTAGACCACAACGACTTCAAATGGAAGTAGCTGTTATTTGGGAGCCCCGGCCCAGAGGTAGGTGCAGTTCTCCACGTGAGGCCGGACCAGCGCTTTGTAAAGCGCAAGTCTTGGCCCAGGCGTGAAATACCGCTTCGCTCTGCTAGAGGCCAATTTGGCTTTACCTTCCAAATTACTCCTCTACATATCGACACCCAGAATCCTTATACTCGCGGAAAGCTGCAGGGATACTGCTTGAAATTGCGGCGCTATGAAAAAAGGATCCTTCTTCGCAGTGAACACATAAACCTATCTTCAATGGGTTGAACTGAACAGAATTCAGTTCACCCCACTTTGAGACCAAGGCAGTTTTCCACTTCAGACACAGGTTTTGATCGTTTCTCTTGTACCACGGTTCGAGAGCGACACTGATGGCCGAAATTTCACGCATCCCCCGTGCTATCATCCGCATAGCATGCATGCCATCAATGCAAGTCATTGATATGCAGTATAAAAAACGTGAGGGAGAGCATCGAAACTTGTGGGACGTCAGTGTTGATGGTCATGGTATCGGAGTAGCAGCCGTCGACGATGGCTGTGATGCTCCGTCGACTCAAAGCCAGCGATCCAATTGCAGTCTCTCGCGGTTTCCGTGAGCTGGAAGCTTTGATTGAATTGCCCTATGCTAAATCCTTTCGAAGGGCTTTGCGATGTTAAGTCTTACAGCGAGAGCCTCGTCCTTGCTTTCCAAGGCTTCAGCCCATTGATGTGTGAGGTATACAAGAATATCGCCAGCTGAATGAAACCGTACTGCCGGTCACTGATCAGCTGGCGATCCTCAAGATGAACTGGATATTTATGATTCACTCCATTACTTTGGAAAGCAAGGAAATGATCGTGTCAGGTCTGTAGTTCGACGGGTCCGACCGATTACCCTTCTTGAGAATATGGTGAACATGAGTGGCTTTCCATGAATACCATGAATACTTTACACCGAAATAAAAATATAAACTCATTGAATGAAATATCTTACCAATTTTTGAAGGTATGCTGAGTTTAGAATTTGAGTCTCCCCGAGATAACGCAGAACAGTTGTGTCACGATCAACAAAATGTTCTAACAGAGGTGCGCGAGGTGCAGGCAGAGCAAACTGTACTGGATAGCACCACACCTTGCGAAGTGCTGCCTGTTGCAATGGTGCTGGTAACTCCTATATATCCCGTACACTCTTTATTTTTATACAGCAATATAAAAAGTTCCAATATAGTCTTGCTAATGAAAGTAGTCATTATTTTCACATTTCATATTTTAGCTTGAGATAATTATTTGATTAGAATACCTGTATGCCATTTTCTTTTAGTAGTGCACTGTGTTTTTCTCGTATTTTTCTTGCATATTCAGCTGATAGATGATAAATCTTCAAACATATTCCTTCCACAGATGCTTTTACAGTCTCTGCTAAATGTGGCTGACATTGTCTCTGAAGTTGGTAAATATTTTAAAAATTTAAAATTCCTTGATCACAATAACAAATTTTGGACAACAGAGACAGCTTAGCGATTTTTTTCTGGTTATTAACTAACACTAACAAATATTTGGCCAATGATGTCTTTCATGTCTTTGTTTAATTTATACCAAGATTACGTTGGATGTAGGTGGCAACGGACCGGCTGCACTGGACATCAGTTTGAGAGGCCTATGTTCAGCAGTGGACAGTGGACAGGCTGAGATGATGATGATGATGATACCAAGATTTCACAAACCACTTTAGTCTAGAGTCAACTATTTTACTGCACTATTGAGACTTCGACTGTGAATCTTCATGTGGCATTCACATTTTTATTGCTTCAGTAACTATTTAACACCTAATGGGTCATGAATTATATAAGTACCTAGATTAAAAATCAAATGAAAATTATATTTAAATTTTTACAGTCTATCACACATGCTAATCATAGTGCAAAAGAGGAAAAATGATAAAACTAATTGCAGTGTTTTGAAATTACTTATTTAGATACTTTTTATATATATATATTTTTTTTATAATTTTTCAAACTGGATTTTCTTAAACCAGGATGGAGTTATAATCGGTGGATGTATAAACTACAGTTAATTTTGAATATTTTAGAAGTTTATATTGCCACCACAGTCTACAATCTAAATATGTTTATATGTACAAAAGTTTATTATATAACTTACTTGTTATTTATGATTACTTACCCTAAGATGTGCTAGTCTGTCTTGAAAATCATCGTAAGTTGCTCCAACAGTTCGTCGTAGCCACTGAAATGTGTCTTCTGCATTCCATTTGACAACTTTGCGACTTTCTGGTGATGCATTTCTTGATTCTATCATTTTTTTAGCAGCTTCAGCATATTTTGACAATTGTTTTCTGGCATCTCCAGTGAATTTAGGATTAGTCAACTTAATAGGAATGTCATTCATGATTTCCTCATACATAGTATAAGAAATCTCTGGAAAGCAATGACTTGGTAACAGTGGATCTGACCCTCCCTGGTCATTTACTTTTCTTTCCATTAACCATCTGTTAAATGAATCTTTAGGGGCATCTATACCCTCTCTTGTGTGACATAATTCTTGATAGCATTGTCTTAATTTATTAGCAAGAGTGAATCTAAACCCTTCTATATCTGGATTAGGATGAGGACATATGGTTGGTGGTCTTTCATATATAACTACATTTGTAGGTACTTCTATATCCCAAGGTCCAGCTAGTACAAATTTCTTTGGAGGAGGACCACTATCTTCTGACGGTCTCCGTTTATTTGGTCCTGGTGTCATATTTCCAGGATTAGAAGGTCCTGTGTGACAAATACCTAAAGGATCTGTTATTGGATCAAAATCTCTCTTTACAGCCGGAAGCTCCCACATAGATTCACCCGATAATTTGTTCCAAAAATATGGCCTGTTTTCTCTTTTCGACCAGTATTTACGCCAACCTTGTTGAATAAGATCTGGATGTAGGTCAGCAGCTAGATGGGGCGCAAGTGGTGCCGGAGCTCCAGGAGTCTGGGGTGTCTCACCACCAGGTCCCAATGCTGTTTGGTTCTCTGCACAGCTATCAGTTGGAGAGGCCCCACTCTCCCATGTAGAAGATCCAGGAACGACTTTTTCGCGAACATCGTTCATATTGGTAATAAAACAAATTACTCGTTTAATTTATTAGTTGTACTTAGTGTTGAGAAATTTACAAATTAGTTTCTAGTAAGCTTGACTTTTTTATAAGCATCTTTAAATTACTGTCATTGTTTAAAACTATGATGTATAAAAATCCTTCAAAAAATATATGATAATGCATGGTAAATAGCACCATTATAACACATAGTAAAAATATAGCAGGGAAACATTTCTATGAAAACAAAACAAACACTGTTACGAACGTTTCACAAAAAATTAGCATAGCCCCCCAAGCTTCGCCATCACTATAATAACGACCACAGATTAACTACCTAATTATAGAGTTTTGGAGATGATGAGTTTAGACTTTAGACCATAGACTTCATGCTCTGTTCGTCCAAGAAGATGTATGCAAAAAGTGTGGAAGTATCGTCCGATAACTAAAAGTAATATGAGATTATATTCTTATGGGTAAATAATCTCAAAGCCTGTCTAATGCTGAGCAGTTACAAGAGCCTACAAACACCACCATTATAAATACCACTACAAAATGTTTAAATTATTTGAAAGACTAAATTCGACTCTGCCACAAGTGCGAGCTTACTTAAAATAAGATAAGTAAGATAACCATTAACTGCACAGAATGGAAGAGAAAATAAAGATATTGGAAACAAATTTAAAAATGAACGATCATCAATATTTTCTTTATTTAACTTTCAGTTATTATCAGTGGTCGGAGTAGGTAGATTGATTTTATATACTTGCGTCAAGATATTATAATATGGAGCAAACATTTTATCCGTAATGACTATTTTTTTAAATTGAAAAAAAAATTTTTAATCCTCATCGGATACAATTTCTATATTTATGAGATAAAGTAACAAAAAAAGGGTGCGTGTACTTATGTACGCGCCTAAGAAGTTATACTTTATTTTTATTAAATTTATTTCTTTTTTTTTTAATTTAAATTTTAATCAATTTGAAAAAAAATCAATTAAACAACATCCTCAAACACGCATATTGGACATCCCTTTTCTTGACATCGTATAAATTCGGTAATTCTCGGTACGGTTCGAAAAGTTCACCTGCGGCTATATTCAGACTCGCCAAGTGACGTTGGTCGTATTATAATGAGCTATTTAGTGGGAAACTTCATTCTATTAATTTTGTGTCGCGGTGCGCGCGCATCGTAAAATTTCACTCTCATCAATTTTTCATAACGCGCCTAAAGAAGTATAACTTTAAAAGCCCTGCCTAAATTTGTCTCATACTGACAAGCGTCATTTCTAATTCAACAGAAAGGGACAAAATACGATGTAACAATTCCAAGGTGTTTTTGTATAATATCAAATACTGATTTCTTTCACCATTAGCTAGCACTGGTAGCGTAGATTAATATTATTAATACGTTTTTCACCTTAAACCCAGATTCATGCTAATTTTAAAATTCCGGAACAAATATCACAATAAATATGAACTTCCGGTATTTTGGAGGCATATCCATACTATCCTCTACGTTTGACATCAACGACACTAGATTAATCTACCTTACCTACTCCAACCTCTAGTTATTATTAATAGAAAATTTGAAAATGTTTTTAATTGTTGATATGAGAAAATAAAAACATCTAAGCGGATATGCATTAAATCGAGTGGGCCTTAATATAGGTGGGACAGTCTATATTGGCGGGAAAGTGCAAAGCCAAGTTATCTGTGTGCTTAGTGCGAGTTTTTTGACGTTCTCGATAGCGTAAAAGTTAAGCCAATTTCGTATGCAATTGGAACAGCGCCCCTAGCGACAAACGTACGCAAACGATCCGATATTTAGTATCTGTGAAAGTGCATAAATGTGAGAAACTAAAACAAAGTCGCTGGACGTAACTTCTCGGGATCCTCCAAAAAGTCCACTACAAAAGACTCAGTAAATGACCACCATTTTACTGAGATTATATTTCATCCCATACCATCTCATCATTATCTTCATTACCCATCAAGTTATTCTGATGAATGGAATATGAAATGAAATCAAATGATTTTTTAATGAGCATAGAGTGAAAATCTCACTTAAATTAACAAAAAAATTGTGGGCCAATGTTATAATATGCATCCTGCATCCTTTATCAGATGTAAATTTCGTTCGATGTAAAATTCTTTTCCTTTACTATTCCGTTTCCTTACCTTTGTCTGTGGCAATACACAATGCATGATGCCATATAAAAAAAAAAACTAGATTACAGTGTGACCATATGTGGCAGGATCCTGCCATTTTGGCAAGATTGGACTCTTATTTTAGCTTCTGGCAGTTTTTGGCAGTATTGGGAATTGGGGCAAAGAAAATAAATTTCCTTATGGCAACACAATAAAATGTGAAAAATGACAACCCTGAAGATACTTCGTGACCATGTAGGGGTTTTCCCCATACTTCTCGTGCTATATTCGTATCACATTCAATTAACAACTTTGAAATTTTGCATAGAAAGTTGATAATCTTGAAACGAGTATTCATAAACACGAGTTTACGATTTATATTTCAATTTAATCAGTCATAGAGACATACTTATAGATAGATTCAATTCGATTTAAGGTGATAATATCTTGTTAGTGACATTTCTTGGGCGATACTTATGATTATTGGTGGTGGTGATGAAGCGAAAATATGAAAGAGCGTATGTGAAAATATGAACCTCTTGTATTTTTACTTTCTTGGTTTATTTCAACGGTTACTAAAGTTGGCATTAATTAAGTCGTCGTGGCCTAAAGGATAAGACGTCAGGTGCATTTGTGTTGAGCGATGCACCAGTGTTCGAATCTCGCTGGCGGGTACCAATTTTTCTAATGAAATATGTACTTAACAAATGTTCACGATTGACTTCCACGCTGAAGGAATAACATCGTGTAATAAAAATCAAACCCACAAAATTATAATTTGCGTAATTACTGGTGGTAGGACCTCTTGTGAGTCCGCGCGGGTAGGTACAACCGCCCTGCTTATTTTAGCCGTGAAGCAGTAATGCGTTTCGGTTTGAAGGGTGGGGCAGCCGTCGTAACTATACTTGAGACCTTAGAACTTATATCTCAAGGTGGGTGGCGCATTTACGTTGTAGATGTCTATGGGCTCCAGTAACCACTTAACACCAGGTCGTCTGTGAGCTCGTCCACCCATCTAAGAAATAAAAAAAAGGCCTTTTTTACTACAGACGTTGGCAGGATTTGGAAGGTTTTCAACTAAAGTAAGGCTGGATCTATAGTTTAGAGATGGTCACGATTAGGTACCTATGTAACTACCATAGATTATACACATTTGAGATATATATTAATTTGGTAGTTTTGGTACCTACCTACTCTGACTGATCCTCAGGTAAAATGGATGTTTTAGAAATTGATAATAGTTTTAAAGAATTTAAAACGATTGAGGAAGTTGAGTTAAAGCAATGCGAGGAGTGGAGTGTATCTGAAATGACACTGAAGGAAATAGAGTACAACACCTTTTTTGAACAATTTATGTTAAGAAATGTACCATGTATATTAAAAAATGTAAGTTTCAACTGGGAGTGTTCAAAGAAATGGATTCTTAGAAACCAAATTAATTATGAATATTTAATTGAGAGTTATGGCGATTTGGTGGTACCTGTTGCAGATTGTAATAAAATATCTTACAATTCACAATGCAAATGTGAAATGAAAATGAAAGACTTCATACACTATTTGCGCAAATCGGAGAGAACTCAACTATTATATCTTAAAGACTGGCATTTAAAAAACGTAAGGCCTACGGATAATTTCTATGAGGTACCTAAAGTTTTTGGACTCGACTGGCTTAATGAATACGCACAAGATAACAATGAAGACGATTTTAGATTTGTCTATATTGGACCACAAAATTCATGGTACTTAATTGACTTTAGGTGACTGAACCAAAATTTGTATTTTGTGGAATAACATCATACATACTATGTTTTTCAGGACACCTTTGCACTCTGATGTTTACTCTTCATATAGTTGGTCAGTTAATGTATTTGGAAGAAAAGAATGGACTTTGTTTCCCCCAGGTGAAGAACGAAAACTAAAAGATAGTTTGGGGAATTTACCCTTAATGTATAATGAAAAGTCATTTCCCAACATTCAGCATTTAAAAATAATCCAAGAAAGTGGTGATGCCATATTTGTTCCATCAGGATGGTACCATCAAGTTGTAAATTTGCAAGACACTATTTCAATAAATCACAACTGGATTAATAGTTGCAACATTGTATTCATGTGGAAATCTCTACATGAAAATTTGTTAACAATAGAAAATGAAATAGAACACCTAAAGGACACCCCAGAATTTCACGATCAATGTCAACTCATTCTTAAATCTCTTTTTGGTATTGACCTAGAAAGATTCAAAAAATTTATAATACATATTGCGCAAAAAAGACTGCATCAATTAGAAGAAAAATCACTCAAAAGTTTTGATAGATTTTCATTAGGGAAAAATCAAATTTTATTTGATTTAAATAAAATACATTTTGTTATGAATAAACTAAACCTAGAAAATTATAAGATTCACAATGATTTACTATCAATCATACAAAAAAAATTATTTAAGTAAACCAATCACCAAATTAATAAAATAATATCTATTTAACCTTTCATGATGCCTACAATAATGATTTTTTGTCTGCATAAACATGTCCACTCAAGATCAAGTCTTTAATTTGATTCTCACTATATCCTATTTCTCTTAATATGGTAATGGTATGCTCTCCATGCTTAGGCATTTTTTTACAACTACTGGAGATACCTTGAGTTCTTGAGAGTCTTGGTGCAGGTTGTGGAACAACATTGCCTTCATCATTCCTATAAAATGTATTATCAAAAGTGTGGTACTTTGTTTTATCAATCTCATCAAAATCTAGTACTGGAGTAACACATGCATCCAATTTATCAAATATTGCACACCATTCTTCTTGTGTTTTGGTGAGAAATACATCTTGAAATTTTTTTTTACAAATATCTTTATCTGTAAATTGTGAATACTCTTCCTCGGATAAATTCAATCCCTTCATGAGATTGGAATAAAATTGGGGTTCTAGGGCACCCACAGCCATATATTTTCCATCTTTTGTTTGATAAGTTTGATAAAAATGAAATCCTCCATCTAAAACATTGGATCCAGGTTCTCCTGACCAGATAGGTAAAGTTCTTGATTTAAACAACCAAGTTGAAATATAAGCTAGACCTTGAGTCATACTTGTATCTACAACCTGACCTTTTCCAGAAACACTTCTCTCTAACAAGGCTAACAATATGCCAAATGCACACAATAAACTTCCACCAGCAAAGTCGCCCAAAAGATTGATTGGAGGAAATGGAGGTTGATTATTTCTCCTTAATAATGATAAAATACCAGACACTGCGACGTAATTTATGTCGTGCCCAGCTTTCATTTTATTATAATTATTTTGACCATAACCAGTTAATCTAGCATAAATAAGCCGTGGGTTTTGTTCTAGAAGTTTTTCAGGGCCTAAACCCAACTTTTCCATCACACCAGGACGAAAAGTGTCTAAAAGTACATCAGATGAGTTTGAAAGCTGCTTGACAATGTCCACACCTTCCTTGGTTTTTAAATTAACTGCTAAAATCCTCTTTCCATTGGACATTACATCAAAAACCGTTCTTTGTATCTGTAAATTAAATTAACAAGAAATCACATTCTAAGTTGTTATTCATTATATCAGGTTATTTCTTTAAAAATAATAACTGACTTCGGAAGTAATAGGCTTAATATTGAATTAAAATACCTTTTCAATTACAGTAACACTCGCTCCAAAATCTGCTAGAATTGTGCCACACATAGGACCTGGAGCTAATCCCATGAACTCGAGAACTTTTATTCCTTTTAACGCCATATTTTCAAACAACTTTAAAATATTAGTTGACTTACAGTAGGTATTAAATATTGAATGATGAAAATCAAAACAGAGTGCTATCAAAGCGTAAACACTACGATTAGGTTTGTTTATATAAAGATTCAAACGCGATGAAAAGCACTTTTATCTGCTTTGTTTAAAAATGCACATAATTTATATGTACCTACTAAGAAATGCGCTTAGAAAGAGCAAAATCATTTAAAAACTAAACGAAATGGAAAATCTGTGCTGCAGCAGTCTTGCATACAGTTGTGAAAGTTTGATATTACATTTGATATTACATCACTCAATAAATTAAACACATAAATGCGAACTATTCAAGACTAAGTGTTTTTATGTGATTTAATTAAGTGTATTCTATTTGTGACAACCAGTAAATTATTTTCAACATTTTTTTCACAATTTATGACACCTTTTTGCCTACCTAAGCTGATAGCCCTAGCGGCTATATGACACCTAGCTAATTCGTGATTATCTTTATGTAATGGGGCAATAGGGATATCGAAAAAAAATTGCGGTGGCTTTACTACTTCGATTATCGTGATTGTAAGCAGTCTTTAATATTTCTACAAAGCGGTTTAAAATTTCCGAAAAGGTATAAAAAATAGTTATTATTTGAGTACTTGAAAACTGAATACTTTGAGTTTTAACAATAACTATAACGTATACATTGTCGCTGTTCTTTCCAGCAGGTCTGCTCTGCAGGTCTAATCGAGTTGAATCAAGTCCCTAAAGCTCGGGCCGTCGGCGCTCTTTAAGCAAACACTGCCAACGGTTTTTGTGGTATTTGTTAATGGCGATACACGTGCTGCGGCTTTTTGTGGTTGAACAGCTTAAAAACAATAACGATAAAAACGTCGCCTATATTAACTCGTGCAGCAAGTACAAGAGGAAAGTCCTTGTCGAATCGTTCATTTCGATATCAAGCGATGGTAATTCCTTCCTCCCCCAGCCCTATAACGGCCGGAGCTCCGCAAGAATCCGTATTTGCTCCACTCCTATTCAACATCTGCGGTCGTTGTGGACCCAATTAGCACCCTTCGTCAATAACAAGGCCGTCTATTACTTTAGCAGTAAGAAGCCTCTACTCACCAAGATGCATGCTATACAATGACGAAATTGTCCCTCCCGAAAAACCCCTTCTGAGTAGCGATGTCAAGGCACTACTCGGCATGGAGAATGCGGTTATAGTGGCAGAAGACTTTAATTATCATTACACTAGGTGGAACTGCCCAACAACGAACTTGAACGGTAGGCGACTTGACATGTTCAATAACAATCATGCCTTCGAAATCGTCGGCCCTCCAACTCCGACTCATTTCCTTTATAATTTCACTCATCGTCCGAGCACTATTGATCTGGCACTGCTGCAGAACTCTGCGCTTGCATTCTATCAAAGTAATGTCGGAGCTCAACTCCGACCACCAACCTATCGTAATGCAGCTCCGCCGTCCTTACACCCCCAAATACAGTCACGAGGACCATGGTGAATTGGCAGAAACCGAACAGCAGCTTGACAGACGCCTCCCCGCAATTCCTCGCTTACAGTCCGGATTGTTCCCCGTCCCCGCCGGACACCATCGAATCCATAGATATCTTGACTAATCACATGTCCACCGCGATAGCTAATGCGTCTCACCAAGTCAATTTGGAGGATTTCTTTCATCGCATCAGACTTCCCCCTGAGCTCAGGAATCTCCTAAGAGATAGAAACGCGTCAATCTGGGCCTACATTCGTTATCCCACCGAATCAAACCGGATTCGGATGCGTCATCTACAGCGGGATGTCAAATATCGCTTATGAAGCTCGAAATATAAGGTGGGAACGTAATTTAGAAGAACTCGCGCCCTCTCACCAAGCACACTGGCGACTAGCTAGGATTCTCGAATCGGAAACTATCGCCATTATGCCTACTACGCCCATCAAGCCAACCCACGGCCGATGCACTGCAGGAGCAGTACACCTCCGGTGCTCGAGCCGTGGACCCCGAAGACACAGAGTTAGTCGACAGGGAGGTAAAGTGCAGAGCTATCCAGTCACCTTCGGACGCTTTAACACCCATTACCGCGGTGTGGAAATAAGCGGACTTTATCGGCATACACAAACCTGGAAAACCTAAAAATGATTCCGCGAGTTACCACCTGATCAGCTTCCTCCCAGTATTAGGCAAATTACACGAGCGACTATTACGTAATCGCTTTTGGGACTTCATCACCTCGAAAGGTATCCTGATCGACGAATAGATCGGATTCCGTGCGAAACATTCGTCCATTCAGCAAGTGCACCGCCTCGCGGAGGACATCTTAGTAGGGCTAAATAGATGCAGACCCGTCACCACGGGAGCCCTCTTCATCGATATCGTGAAGGCGTTCGACAAAGTCTGGCACAACGGCTTAATTTACGAATTGTTTAACATGGTCATGCCAGACAGTCTCGTGCTCATCGTACGAGACTTGTCTTAACTTGTCGAGACTTGAGTTGTCAAACCGTTCGTTTCAATATCGAGTCGAGGAAACTCGCTCTCTCCCGCGACATATCTCGGCCGGAGTCCCGTAAGGCTCCGTTCTCTCCCCGCTACTGTTTAGCCTGTTTATTGACGATACACCTCGGTCGCCCGCCCGATTTACACGAGTAGGAAGATGTCGTTCATGCATAGTAAACTCCAAATCGTGGCCACCAATTTAGGATAGTGGTTCCGGAAGTGGCACATTGGTGCATTGATATCAACCACACAAAAATCACAGCCGTGCTCTCCAAAAGGGGTCGTCCTCCCGAGACTACTGCTAGTATCTTATCACCAATTAGGCGCGGTAACTTCATTTCCGCTATTAAAATCCTTGGCCAGCCCATACCGTGGACTTCGAAAGCTAACTACTAAAGCGTCACTTTCGACAGGGGGATGACATTCGGGTCCCACATTAAGTCAGTACGCGACCGACCCGCGTTCTTCTACCCCATGACCTGCAAGCGAAGTAAAAATTGTGCCTTCATAACAAAGTATTACTCTACAAAACTTGCATACGTTCTGTCACGACCTATGCAAGTGTAGTGTTTGCTCACGCGGCCCGTACACACATTAACCCTTTCCATGTAATAAAACCCCGTTTCTTAAGGATAGCCGTCAGAGAACCGTAGCATATGAGGAACGTAGATCTTCACGATGACCTGAATCTAATACCGATTCGTAAGCATCTTACGGAAGCGCCAGAACGCTACTTCGTCAAAGCGGGGCGATCCGATAACCCTCTTATCGTGGCCGCCGCTAATTACTTATCCGACCGCGACTGGGCAACGCAAGGCGCCGTTGCCCGAAATATGTCTTTTCGGATCCCCCGGATTGACTCTCGGTACTTTTAGGACCCTGAAGCATCGGTCACAGAGCTCGTCGATTACGACGATGAGTTCGGGAGCTCACTTACCCGTCCGGGTGTAGCTGGAATAGCCTCTTAATATCCCAGTGAATAGTTAGGAGAGAAAAAAAGACGAAATTGTGAATGAAATGAAATTGATTTTGAGACAAAGGTTAAAGGCTTATTACACTGGCTAAATTTAGTCGACTGAATTCAGAAGCAAATTTAGAAGCTTCTGATTACACTGTTCTAAATTTAGTTACTAAATAAATTGTCACATGGTTTTTTTGTAGAACCCGACAAACTTCATCTTTCGATTTGTTTTCCGTAATAAGCATTTGTGCAATTTTACACAATGATAGTATATAGAATGAATCTTACGACATTAAAGAATAATGTTACTAACTCGTACGGACTCAAAACACGCCCTACCACAAGTAGCTTTTCTAAAAGTCTCAGCAAATTACTCCTATTTAGCCGACAAATTAATTTAATTAGTTTATTTTATTCAATTCTCTTTATACAATTTCAATCAAAAATAAAGATAATTCTTGCGTTATGATTTATTTTATTTTTCAGTGCTTTAGCTTTTGCATCTAACTTTCGTATAGCCTATGTTCCCTCTGCCCCTACTCTGCTATTAAACTCTTTGGTTTGTCCAATTTCTGAACAAATCAAACAAAAAATAAAATCAAGTAAATTAAAAATCTATGAATTTTCTACCTGAAGTGCTATGTAATAGAGGAATAATAGCAATATTTTAAATTACACAATGTCTGTAGCGTTTGCGGCACGAGGAAATCGTCCTCCTTTAAGTCCGGCACAAATACAAAAAATGTTGGATGAAAATGCTCATCTAATACAAACAATACAAGAATACCAAGCAAAAGGGCAAATAATGGAATGTCACCAATATCAGCAAATACTGCACAGGAACTTGGTTTATCTCGCATCTGTAGCTGACGCTAACCAAAATATACAGAGCATTTTACCGGTAACATTTTTTTATTACTTCATTAAGACATACATGGCATGGCCAACCTGGTGTTTAGCGGACTCCTTTAACATAACGAAGGCGTCACCCTTCAAACCGGAATGAACGTGGATTTTTGGACTTTATTTTCAGTGGAGACATTATTTAAAACAATAAAATTTATGTTTGTTTGAAATGGAAAAATTCTGATTAGTTGAGAGAAAGTGACAGAAAGGAATCAAATAAAGCAAAATAATCTATTAATTTTCATTATGTTAAACACTAGAGATGATTTGTGTATCTTGAAATTAGGATAATTAGTCTAGCTTGTTCACAAAGTAGTTCAATTTAGGTGCTGATACAACTTCTGGCAGCCTGTTCCATTCCATGATTATATGGTTTGGTTCATCAAAGGGCTTATCTGATGAGATATTCTACTTAAAAGTTATTTTGTACTGAAAGAATATATAGAATTAGTTGTTTTTTTTACTTTCAGCCTCCTCATCAATTAGCCACCGGAAATGTATCTCAATCTCCACCTATAAATCCCCCAACCAATGCAACTGATGCATCTGCTGGTGGTCAACAAGCCTACAGACAACCTTCAAGTGTTAGTTCAACACCAACAAGACCAACTCAATCATATGCTCAAAGACCTTATGGTCAAGGTCAATATCAAGGCCAGTATCAGAATGCACCTGGAGGGTACCCTCCACAAACGGGATATGGCTCTAATAATCAAGGATATGCTCCACCTAATCCATCCCAACCCCAAGGCTATCCTCCGAACTCTAATTATGGTCCACCAATTACAACAACTCCAAATAACTATCCACCATCTACTCATCCAGGATCTAACTATCCACCTTCTTCGTCTCAACAACCTTATGCACCACCTTCTGGTAGCCCAGTTTCAGCTGGTGCTCCATATCCTGTGCGTGGCTCATCTCAACCACCATACACTGGAAATTCCACATATCCTCCAGGTCAAGCTGGCTCAAATTATTCTAATGTTGGTGTAAGTACTTATAATTCAACTGCTCAACCACCACAACCATACCAGTCACAACCATTTCCAAATACAACTCCAACATCTGCATATAGTTCAACATCAACTTCTCAGCCTAACCGTTCTCCTCAACCCCCAAACAATTATTCTCAACAGAATCCTACAAGTTCCACTTATGGATCACCATCTGCCCAGTCACCAACCTATAATACTAGTCCCCATGGAAGTAGTGTCCTTACAACTGCCTCATCTGGTGGACAAACACCAAGTGGTCCTACTGGACAACAATATCAGGCTCCTTCACAACCATCACCTTATACACCTGTTACACAACCTTATTCAAACCCTTCCTCGCAACCTGGGAGTCCAGCTCCTTCAGTATCCACTGCTCCACCTCCTACTTCCTATGCTCAAACACCTCAAAATTATCCACCAGCTGGAGGTGCGTATCCACCGCATGCATATCAACAGGGATATCCACCAGCACAGTATCCACCCTCCCCTTATCCTTACACACGAGCACCCGCTCCTGGTGCTCCACCTCCTGGTAATCCACAACCGTACCCAGGTTATGGATTCCAACCTCCTGCCCAGCAATGATTTGCATATTTTTAAAACCTTATAATAAATATGCTTAGGTTTAAACCCCAAAACCTATTAAAGTGTACTTCTACATTCTAATAATTTGAAAATAAAATATAGTGAGTGATATTTTGTTTTAATTCAAAAATTTTACATACTACAATAACTAATTCGTTACAGTATCCTACTAAAATGAACAATTGAAATAATACAAGGATCAAAATTGATCAAATAACTTTATCAGCTCTTTGAATTCACTTAATGCAAAAATTTGGGGCTGTTTGATATCAATGATCATCACTATGTTACATCATCATTAATTTAAAGACTTGTGATTTTTGTAACAATTATATTTTTAAATCCATCGCGTGCTATCAAGGAACAGTCATTGAATTGGATTAATTAGAATAATTTGTAGATATGTTACAGTACTGAAAGTTATTAATTAGAAAAAATTTTGCATTATCAAAGTTGGTTTTATTGAACTAGGATTTATAACGGCCCACATGAGGGTAAAGTTACCGTCGTTAATGCCAACTCAGCGTAGCCAAGACTACCGCTCAGGACTCATAACAAACCACATTTGAACAAGAACTCTTCTTCAGGAAAATTATGCTGGGAGTTCATATAATGTCATGGTAGGTAGTAAAAAGTAGATGGTAGGATCACCTGAACCAAATATCTCACATTACGTACACCCCATGAAACATAAAAAAACCCAAAGGACCTGAAGTTGCATGTAGGCCTGGAGATTCTAGGCAAACCGAAAGTCATTTGTAGTCGTCGTGGCCTAAAGGATAAGACGTCCGGTGCATTCGTGTGTAGCGATGCACCGGTGTTCGAATCCCGCAAGCGGGTACCAATTTTTCTAATGAAATACGTACTCAACAAATGTTCACGATTGACTTCCACGGTGAAGGAATAACATCGTGTAATAAAAATCAAACCCGCAAAATTATAATTTGCGTAATCACTGGTGGTAGGACCTCTTGGAAGTCCGCACGGGTAGGTACCACCACCCCGCCTATTTCCGCCGTGAAGCAGTAATGCGTTTCGGTTCGAAGGGTGGGGTAGCCGTTGTAACTTTACTGAGACCTTAGAACTTATATCTCGAGGTGGGTGGCGCGTTTACGTTGTAGATGTCTATGGGCTCCAGTAACCACTTAACACCAGGTGGGCTGTGAGCTCGTCCACCCATTTAAGCAATAAAAAAAAAAAAACATTAACACGATTGTCAAGAAACCGAATGGAATTTCTCACGGAA
The DNA here is from genome assembly GCF_003987935.1 of Bombyx mandarina. The sequence goes on from NW_021011539.1 coordinate 1,449,281, forward strand.
TAGATAAATAAGGTTGGAAAGGCCTTTGCTCTAATTTTGTATGAGAACCAGTGTCGCCGCTTCATCCCCACTATTTTAATTTCTACACATACACATACTGTGATTACAAGTATTTCGCACACAACAAAAACACCCACACATAAATCTCAGGACAGATATTCGTTCGCAAACTAGCACAAAACACCCGTAGGCATACACACTCACACACGCAAAAAGGCAATAAAAATGTTCATACACGCTAGTGCTTGATAAAATCGATATTCTTTATCGATAAATTATCTGATGAATGAATGGAGAAAATGAAACATGAAATAAATATTGAAAAAAAAAACTATTTTACTTTTATTAATTACAAATAGTCACTGTCGCTGGAATAAAACGTATTTGTTAAGCAGTTGGCGCTTGCTATTAATTGCGAATGAATTTTTCAAAACTAAGTGTATTCTGATTTTTTTTATGATAAAATCATTTTCAGTAAAATGTTTAGAGCAAATAGTACTCGTCTTTGTCTCCAGTTTCCTCTACCTGTCACGTCAATCCATTGTTCCCTGGCGTTAGGTTCTTTAGGAAACCTAAAATTTTTAATTTACTGCATAAGTCAAATAGCATTTTACTTAGATTTTAATACGTCTTAGACAATATAGTAAATACCCGTAAATTAGAGGTCTACATGTCCCTTTATATTATACCTTCACTTTAATTCAATGATAATAATTCAATAATAATAATACATATTTATTTTACTCAAAATACGTCTCACTAAGAATATACTAGGTATCATTAATTAAATATAAAATAATGCAAAAATTATCCATGTCAAATGTAAATATAGTCGAGAATTCTGTCGATGATTTTACCACATGGTCACCTCACTATCGACAAACTGCACGGCCAATCAGGGCAAAGGCCGAAATTTCAAAGATTGAAGTGTAGAGAACGCAATGCATGTAGTACATTGGAAGCTGACTTGGTCATTGCGTTCATTGGGCGAGTACACATCGCGCAATGTATGTCATTTATAACTTGTTGCAATAATATTGTTAATGTTTGGAATTTCATAATGCTCAGTATATTTTTATGTTTTAGACAAATAATATTGTAATTAAATGGTAATTTCGACTTACCGATCGAAAGATATACCTCCTCGCTCTATACTTGAGGTCTGATTTTTTGTTTTCCAAGTTATAATTGCACAACACGGCACTATAAAGCGGAGATCTGTTCGCCCAAGTATTCCGAAGCGCACTAAACGCGGTGAATGAAAGAATCGGTCGAGTTATGTTTGTTCTATCATAACTGTGGCACGCTTGCCCCGCCTACATTACCATTCCAACCTTATTTATCTATTCCGTGGAATTTCTCTATTGAGTTAAATGAAGTAGAAGGATGTTTCTCCATCTCTAATAATTAATTTCTATAATTACAGCAAAATGTCAGTTCATGTTCTTTTAGAAGTTGTGGCCTGTTAAGTAAAAATGTAGTATCTACTGGCAAAGTAATGATGATACTAGAAAAATAACTTAAAAGTCTATTGGCATCAACAAAACGGCTGAAAAACGGAATTCAATAATTTCCATATTTTGAACACTACGGGTGTTCGGTACTCGTAATATATCAACAGTTACTTAATCTTTAACAAACTTAAACTAAAGTAAAACGCAACTGATCTAACACTGGAAGATGGGCGTTGGAAATACTGGTAGTAGATGTAGAAGTAGGTAGTAGTAATGTCAAAAAAATATTATAATATGTACAGAGATCTCTAGATGGTATCACCAACAAATTCTTGAAAGATTGGAAAGATTCATTAGTCAATCATAATCACTAATAATAAGGAATAGAAAAACAATATAAATCAAAAAAGCATAGTTTGTAGATTTTCATTTATTATATTTCTTCATAATATGAAATTGTAGGTTCATCAAAAGGATGAATGGTGTCTTCAAAATACTCTTTTGGTACATCGTTCATAAAAGGCTGAGTAGGAAAAGGTGGTGCAGTTTTGTTTCTTTTTAATGGAAGCACAGTATCAAATAGATAACACATAGCTCCAGTTTCACCAGGTATTGCAACACCCAATGTCCAAATAACATTATATTTTGTATCAATACGGAGAATCTTAACACCACGCAGTGTTCTCCATCTGAAATAAATTAATAGATCTAATAATATTATTTTCGGATACAGACATCACTTTAGTGATAACAGACAATGGACAACTGTTAGGTACATGTTGTTCACACCAAAATTTGTGAGTTTGTATCTGAATCAATCGTATTGGAAACACCAATCACCATCAGGTCGCTCATGTGCTTGTCAGCCTAAAAAGGAAATAAGAAAACTCCGTTTGCTATAATTGAAGAATTATATGTCATAGCATTCAATAAATAATTTTATGGGGAATTACTTCTAGTTACAACATGTATGAGGTAAACACTTTTAAAAGTGTTGTTTTATTCTAATGGCTTTTAATTATATGCAAAACAGTGACAGTTGTGTAAAATATCCTGTGCAGTGTTCAAATACTCTTAATTTCATAGGTGATCACTATACTGGATATTGTTAAGGATCCCCTATACACTATTCCATTTTTCTCATTAACATCTAGTTTGAGATTAAAGTTATGATAGACATAAAAGGTATATTTGAGAATGTGCATCTTCACTATTGTTACTTTTTTTATTGCTTAGATGGGTAGACGAGTTCACAGCCCACCTGGTGTTAAGTGGTTACTGGAGCCCATAGACATCTACAATGTAATAGCGCCACCCACCTTGAGATATTTAGCAAATTCTAATTTTGCAGGTTTGATTTTATTAAACAATGTTATTTCTTCACAGTGAAAGTCAATCATGAACATTTGTTGAGTACATATTTCATTAGAAAAATTGGTACCCGCCTGGCATTTGCACACCGGTGCATCACTCAACACAAATGCACCGGACGTCTTATCCTTTAGGCCATGACAACTTCACTAAACTGAGAAGTCCTGAACTTATGACCTCCATAGGTTTTTATTTTTTTTGCGGAGAGGCTGAGCAAATATTTGACCTTTGTGGATCTTCAATTAGAGTAGTAATAAGTTTTGTTGTATTTACAGCACCATTTTACACAATTAGTATCCATCTTTGTATGTGTTAGTTTTAACATGTGAAAACAGTTTACCTGTTACCCATGTGTCCAGGCATTTTTGTTCCAGGCCAAACTCGTGCTTTTTCACCACCAGAACCAATATTACCAGGTCTTCTATGAGTTTTGGTGACTCCATGAGAAGCAGGCATACCCTTAAAACCCCACCTCTTCATCACTCCTTGAAAACCTCTATCCATACTAAAAAATACAAACTCTTAAAAATTAGTTCACATGGCTATCACAAGTAATTAAAAACCACTGAACTATGAAACAATATTTACAATTTTTTTTAAATTTACATGTTAAATTTAGGGGAAATTATACATTATACATTTTGTATTTAATAGTTTTCAAAGTTTAACAGCAGCTTGCTGTAAATAGTCAAATAAAGTTAAATATCACATAACGCTGGCAGAAATTAATGAGAGTAACAGATCACCATTAACAACACTACTAATGTAATAAAGTCATTTACGTTTTCGATCGAATGTCAATACAATCCCCAACTCTAAAATGAGTCGCATATAATGGAGTGCCATTTGGTAAAGCAGATTCTGGTGATACAACAAATCTGCAGAGGTGCCTTTTTGGCAGCATTCCAACACTGTCAAATATTCCACAGTAATCTTTGGTGACAACACTAGGGTCGATGTTTTCAGCACCAACTAATATACAGCCATACTTTTGTTTCTCTACCCATTTTACATTAGATTTTATCATAGGTTTGTATTCTTCCGGAGGTATATATTTGATAACATGATTGTCAACAACCTGTTGAAAAAGGAAACAGATAAATTATATTAAACTGACAAATGTGACCAAGTAAGATCTAACCTAGAGTAAGTTATATTGACTAAATTGCTTTAAAGTTAGCCACTAGGCCTAAGATATTGATTGAGTGACAGTCGCAAGGCAGCTTAAGCAGCTTCTCGTGATAAATTTCCTATTATAAGTTTGAAAATCTGTTATAAGTAGACAGGGCAGTACTTGTTGTAATGGAGAACATTCAGGATGAGGCAGTTTTGATTGATAGGTTGAATTGTGAAAATTAAGCTAAAATAACACTGTGTTTCAATATTAAAAAAAAAAAAAAGTTTAATTGCATTTTTTTAATTCATCGTCTGTTGAGCATCCGATTCCGGAGGGACCGATTATCATTTTAATTGTTTTAATTATTCAACAGGAGAAAGGTTAAGCTAATATACTGACCTGTAACAGAGTCGTGGATACCTTTTTACCATCTTTACACCATAATGGATAGTTTCCTATCTTTCGTGCAATAAGTCCCACTCTTTTTGTTTGAGGAGTCCATGTTACATTTTTTTTGACATCGTTTAAAATGGGAGAGGTCAATGCTTTTTTTTCTAATGCAGTCTGTGCCTCAAGTTTATCCTTTATCACTTCCTCCAAGAATTGTTTATTTTCTTTAGTTAGGTAGTCATCTGTCCACTAAAAGAATGTCGGTAAAATATAAGCATTTATTATGGTGTCAACTACAAAAATAACATTATTTATTAATTAATTTAATTATTATTTGTTACTCACCACTCTCTCTTTTGGGACATACCAATACGGTGGACGAAATCTAGGCTGCCGCGATGCACCACGAATATTACACGCCGCATTATCAAACCTGCAAAAAAAAACATCTAATTTAATACCTGTATTCCTCGACGCAAGAAATGTATGAATTTAAACATGATTTAAGCTTATTAAAACTAACCTCGATTTTTGTAAAGCACCCCATAATAATTTTAAACTATTTGGGAACATAGTGTTTTGACAATTTTTGGGCAAAATACTTAATTGCCCTTTCTTTTACTAATTTTAAAATTTATTTAACTTTTTCAAAATATTTTCTTGTATAGTCGGATTTTTTATTAGACGAAGTCAACTGACGTTTACTGTGTTGTCAGTTTTTGATGAAATAAAAATAGTGTTGTGACAAAGTGAACGATTGAAAAAACTCCTGAATTAATGAAATTGCCTGGATTGTCTAGTGAATAGTTGGTGTGCCGAATTGCCAATATCGGGTACGGGGTTCGAATTTTAGGCGTGCTTTGTACATACCNAGTGAACGATTGAAAAAACTCCTGAATTAATGAAATTGCCTGGATTGTCTAGTGAATAGTTGGTGTGCCGAATTGCCAATATCGGGTACGGGGTTCGAATTTTAGGCGTGCTTTGTACATACCAACGAGTTTTCGACGAAATATTATGTTCCTATAGTATCTACCTGTACTGAATACCGAGTGTTTTAAACATTAAGAAACACATTGCGAGGAAGCTTGTAAGACTGTCCTATTTCCAATACAGTTGAAATTATACAAAAATAACACAATAGTTGAAATTATAGACGTATAAAATATAACAATTATGGGTAGGTAATGAAAATAAAAAAAACTGATTGTAGTTACATACTACTAGTAACATATATTGGAGCACTTTAATACAATTTGATTGTAAAATATAAATAATATTTTTTATAGTTTGAAATTAATGATTAACTCTTCACACTCATTGTTCATACATGTGATTGAACGAGAACTGAACGCATCACTATTACTTTAAATATAGCAACATTATTTCACAAAGTGACATTAGCTACTGTCAGCTGGCTTCGTCTAATTAAAAATCCGACTATAGCACTGAAGTAGGAAACCTAAAGCAATTGTACGTATAGAACAATATGTCGTGTCCCTACTATATAGGTCTATGGACTATAGCACTGAAGTAGGAAACCTATGGAAATGAAACGTCAACCAAAAATTCGTGCCACTGTGACGTCATCTGGCCACAAAACATGGCGGTTTTAGTGCTGCCCAGAAGATTTTAATGTTAGTAGGTTTTATCGATAAACGTGCTTGGCTTATTTTATTTTAAATATTGTTGAGTATGAATGTATTTGTAGAATTTATACTTTAATAGGAAGTAAGTATATTGTTATGTGCAAAGATGATGTGATTTAGATATTATGTGAAATCTAAGACGAGTTCGTGCTTCAAATTTTCCAAGTAAACGATATGACGATTTTTAAAATTTGCTACACTGATTTTATAAAGTTGTCGTTTGCCGCAAAACTTATAGATATGGCATAGTACAGTGCCATCAGCCCATTTCTAGCATGCTGAATGTTATCGTATTTTGAGTACGTGTTCTTCTTAGACTATTACAATCTATTTTAATTGTTTTGCTGACTCTAAAGTCCGTAACCCACTACCGCAGCGCACCTCAAGGAAGGTGCACCGCACTACCGCACCGCACGCAAATTTTAAACCGCCTGATAAAAAAAACACCTACAGAACATTTATTCGTTAATGAAATTACAAACGTCATTCCTTGTGACTTATTGAAGTGAAACTTCCTTAGCGGCGTTGGAAAAAAATTTACCGTCACATTTTTCGGTTACGCGTCACATTTTTCCGTTACGCGCCATCTTTTTTGTATTCATGTCTATGATAATAAAATCCTTTTGTTTAAACTTTATCTAATTTAACTTTTTTGTATTCATGTCTATGATAATAAAATCCTTTTGTTTAAACTTTATCTAATTTAACTTTATTTAACCAATTTCTAGAAAGTTGCATGTAGATCATTTTTCGAAAAATAAGGCCATAAAGAAGTTTCACTTCTTACGTGTGTACACTAGTACACGCACACATTTATTTATATATATTTAACGAATTTACAATAGTGTTTTACTCACTGCGGAATAAAACTATTTTATTTAAATAGTTCCGAAAAGATTTTGTCGGTAGCCTTTTTCCCGAAATATCTAAACAGAATGTCTAAATATTTTGATGACATATTTTAAAGAGGTATTTATGATTAGTGTCATGATGAATAGATTCCGACCGAAAAATGGTGTCCGATATTTCGGATTCAAATATAATAAATGTATAATCTATCTTTCGGATGAGGGCTCCATAATGAATTTAAATATATATAGATAATAGTTTTGGGGCATCGACTTTCTTGAGATCCTATAAAATATGTTTTAATTATTATTTTTGTATGTTTTAAGCATGATAAAACTAGAAATTTTATATAAGCAATCATATTAAATCGATATCAAAGTCAATAAATAATGTACAACCCAAAACAGACGGCCGAACTGACGTGACAATGACATTTGGCGCGCTAAACATGGCGGATTTTCGGCCTCATTAGACAGAGACGGAGACATTTACGTATATTCATGTTTCATTTTATGTACGCACTGAAATATTGTTATATTGTTTTCCTGCGAGTTAAAGTGCTGAGTAAGAAGGAGATAGATATATGTTTATGTGTATGCCTTCAAAATGGGTGCTATTTATATAAGCAATTGTACGTATAGAACAATATGTCGTGTCCCTACTATATAGGTCTATGGACTATAGGCAGTAGTAGTAGTTTTATTTTTCTAATTGGAAAGGCAAAGGTATCATACCATACAGCCTAATCTTTTAATACCATATTTTTTATATTTGAAGAATGATATTACAAAATGAAATGAAGTTGATTAATATGAAACATGACATAAAATGAAATGAAATGAAAACGAAATGGAATGAAATGAAATGAGATCAGATGATATGGGATGAAATATAATCTCAGTAAAATGGTGGTCATTTACTGAGATTTTTTCAGTGGACTTTTTGGAGGATCCCGAGAAGTCACGTCCAGTGGCTTTGTTTCATTTTCCCACATTTGTGCACTTTCATAGATATTAAACAGTTAATAAGCCGCCGTTAATAAACCTGAAGAAACACTAAATCACTAAATAGACAAAATAAAACAAATCACACAACTTCACTCCTCGCGTTCCCGCCAAAAAGTCTAAGCTACTACTACTATGTATGTACTACATGCTTATGATAGGTACAGGTACGGTACATATTATAATGGACTTAACTTAAAAACACACTAAATAGTTTAGTACATAGATTATACACTTAATATATTTGAGGTTTAGTACATAGATTATACACTTGGTTTAGTAGATGTTTAAGTTTTTGGACGATGAAGTCGAATATGTACAGTTTGTTTATTTTCTTTTTGAAATGGCATTTCATCCAGTGTTCCCAAAACAACGGAGCCGGTATTTATTTGTCAGGACCAGGTCTAAAACCCGATAAGATTGTTTTGCCGGCTAGATATTTCTTCATCACGTTCAGTTCTGTGGATGAAGAGACGTAAGTTAAATTGTTTTACTATATTAAACAGTATTCAGAAAATGTGCCTAATTTGACATCATATTTTAATTTATAACCCACATTAACATGTTACAATTTATAGTGTCTCGTTTAAGATGCTATCGGTGCAATAGGTATATAAAACAGGTTATGTTTACGCACCTTGTTTGTTTACAGAGGCAAATAGAAAATCTAGTTATTACTCTGCATTTTTTCCGGAATAGCAATAGTGAGATACAAAATATAGTGTAATAAAATATAATAAAATCTAATAGTGAGGTACAGAATAGTGAGATACAAAATATTTTAGACTATAGATAATAATTATGTAAATTGAATTACATCTAAAAATTAATTAATTTTAGTCATTGCTTAGTTCGATAGACGAGCTCGCGGCCCACCTGGTGCTAAGTAGCCACCAGAGCCCATAGACATTACTCACCTTGAGACATAACTTCTAAGTACATTTTTACAAAACAGCTGCCCAACCCTTTGTTGAAACACATTACTGCTTCATGGCAGAAATAGGCAGCATGGTAGTGGATGCCCGTGCAGGCTCACAAGCTGCCCTACCACTAGTAAGTACCCAATATTGATTTTTTTGTGGGTTTTATTTATATTACACCATGGTATTTTTTGGATTTTTTTTTTATTTTTTTTATGGGTGGACGAGCTCACAGCCAACCTGGTGTTAAGTGATTACTAGAGCCCATAGACATCTACACAGTAAATGCACCACCCACCTTGAGATATAAGTTCTAAGGTTTCAAGTACAGTTACAACTGCTGCCCTGCCCTTTAAACTGAAACACATTACTGCTTTACGGCAGAAATAGGCATGGTGGTGGTACCTATCTGTGCGGACTCACAAGAGGTCCTACCATTAGTCAATTTCCTTCCAACCTCTGAAAGTGCCGTTTTCAATCAACATGTTACAGCAAAAAATAAGAAGCGCTGTGTATAGGTTTTGCCAAACCAGGCCACTCTCAATTACAAAAATAAATCTACATTCACATTTGAATTCTTAGATAAAAACTAATTACCCACCATTATGACTTAATAGACTTTAATAAATTTAAATCAGGTACACTTCAGATTGGGCAAGAAATGTCGCAGTTGAAATTAAAGGAAAAACTCAGAAAACCAACTACTGTAGAATCTGGGTAAATAAATTAGACAGAAAAGATGGGACCTTTATTGTCCGTTACAAAATATATGAAACATGTTTTAATTTGTCTATTAACATTTATTACAAAAGTAAGAATATTGAAGGGTCACCAGTCACATTCAAAGGTATACATTTAACATGTCCAAAATATCTAAAGTTGAGATATGATTTTTGGAACTATGGAATAACAAACAATAATAAACTTTAACTGTCATTTGTTATGCATTCCTAAGGACGAAATATGAGCTATTTTTGTTTCTAATTAAACTTTATTAACTCTAAATCTTTAAGAAATATGTGGATAGCATTGTAAATCTTGTTCAAATTGAAGTGAAAGTTATTGTAGTCATCCAATTACACAACAATCAACTATTTTCATACTAAAGTCACAATTTATAATAATTATAATTTCTTCTAGGTCCTATTCTACCAGACCAATGCAACTGTCCAACAAAAGATTTGACGTCATGGTTGACAGACTATGGCTGCAATAATGTACCTGAGCAAATTGTGAATGACCTTAAGGCATTTCAAGCTGTAAATATGACTGTAGAGGTAAAAAGAATTGTAGAGAAGTATCATCAACCGGAAAGCACAAGTTTTTGTCATTACATTATTAAAGGCAATGAAATATTCAGAAATTGCTATGGTCGACATGTGGGTTTTAATATGTTTGCTGACAATATTCTACTATCTCTAACTAGAAAAGTTAAATTGCCTGATGTAGAAATGGTCATAAACTTAGGTGATTGGCCATTAATAATAAAAAATACAGAACTGTTGCCAGTCTTCTCATGGTGTGGTAGCTCACAGACAATTGATATTCTTATGCCAACCTATGATATTACTGAGTCAACATTAGAGAACATGGGCAGGTAACAGTTTCTTTTTTATCAAGTCAATGTAAATTTTCAATAACATTTGTAACTCAAGGGTGTATGATTGTAGGGTCACTCTGGATATGCTGTCTGTCCAAGGAAATGTGGAACGACCGTGGTCACAACGTGAACCCCGAGCTATTTGGCGAGGTCGAGACTCTCGCTTAGAACGACTTAAACTTGTTGATATTGCTCGATCTCATCCAGATCTGTTTAATGTATCACTTACAAACTTTTTCTTTTTTCGTGAAAAAGAAGAGCAATATGGCCCAAAACAGCCCCACATATCGTTCTTTAAATTCTTTGATGTAAGTGATCTTCAATACCAAAGATCTTCAAATATATTTTTATGATGTGTAATACACGTAATTAAAACATATTAATGTTTCAGTATAAATACCTAATAAATGTGGATGGAACAGTAGCTGCTTATCGTTTCCCATATCTATTAGCTGGAGGAGGACTGGTTTTAAAACAAGACTCTGAATACTATGAACACTTTTACCAGCAACTTCGAGAATGGGAACATTATGTACCAGTTAAAAATGATTTGGGAGACTTAGTAGAAAAAGTTCAGTGGGCTCTCTCGAATGATGACAAAGCACACCAAATTGCAAGAAATGCAAGACAGTTTGCAAATGACCATTTACTTCCACAAAATATAATTTGCTATCATGCTGCTTTGATATCGGTAATGTAAAACATTTGTTATTTACTATCCATCTTTGACCTAATTTGATGGTCACACCTTAGGACTGGTCATTAAAGTAGATTGAGGAAGGTTAAATATAGGTGTCTCAAAGTTCGCCGGACCTATTGAAACCCCTATGCAATTCTATTGACAGTGTCAAGCACCAATAACGCTAACTAGGGATTTTAGGAGAGGCAACACATGTCACTAAGTTCAGATGGCTAGGCTACAGACTGGTTCCAGGGCTCGGGGTACTTGTCAATTGTTAACAGTCTCATTATGTTAAATGGTTACCAGTGTTGACAGACATATAGTATTGCAAAGTTTTTTTTCTATCTATAACGATATACTATAGACATCTACAAAGTAAATGCCGCCACGCACCTTGAGATATAAGTTCTAAGGTCTTAGTTTTTACAGTACAACGGCTGCCCCACCCTTCAAACCGTAAAAGGAGGTGATAAGATAATCTCAATACTCGCGTACGTATGATACAAATCCAGCGAACTAAAGAACTCTCCATACGCGTAGAGATTAAAGCATCCGGTCATGACTTACGCGAGTGTGGTTTTCGCTCACGCGGCCCGCACACACATAGACACCCTCCAATCTCTACAATCCCGCTTTTGCAGGTTAGCCGTCGGAGCTCCATGGTTTGTGAGGAACGTTGACCTACACGACGACCTGGGCCTCGAATCCATCCAGAAATACATGACGTCAGCGTCGGAACGGTACTTCGATAAGGCTATGCGTCATGATAATCGCCTTATCGTTGACGACGCTGACTACTCCCCGAATCCTGATCACGCAAGAGCCAGTCACCATCCATCTATCCATCCATCAGATCCAATACCTTTGCATTAGACGCCTTCAGCTCTAACACTAGGAGCAGGCTTAGGAACCCCGGTAATCGTACTCGAGTTCGACGTGCAACCTAACCCATGAATCAGCTCGCTGAGTTTCTCGTCGGATCTTCTCAGCCGAGCAGTTTGTATAAGTCCGTCATGGTTATGCCAGAATTTCAAAAAACTATGAAAAGCGAAAGCTTGATGCTTGTGCACGCTACCGTTTTCTAATCATGCTCTCTGTTCAGTGGACAAGTCGGCTTCGTCGACTACGAGTAGATATGCAACTGTAGACGTTTTAGTCTAAAGGCCTGTCCGCATAGTGATATTTCACCGCGAGGTTTTTATTCTCGCGTATTAAATTCCGCGCGTATTAAATCAACTAAACCTAAGTAACTGCACATCACTATATTGTTGATTTATTTTGTATTTTAGGAGTGGAGTAAACGAATTTCAAACAAAATTCAAGTCCAAAAAGGTATGACACATGTACCACAGTTAGAATTTGCGTGCGATTGCAGTAACACTGAAGAAGAGATTCACGATGAATTGTGAAACAGTTTTTGAAACACCAAATGGAACCAAACCATATGCATATATTCATATATCACTAAATTGTTAATAAAAATCTCAACTGGAATCTCATAAAATGTTGAATTTTGTCAACAAATTCAGGATCCTAGTTGTATAGTTATTTACATAGGTACATTATTATATTATAGTGTAATTATATCTTTCTTGTAATATTTTTAATATTTAAGAAATAAAGCTATTGTTGATACCAAAATTGTAAATTCTATGTGAAAAATTGTTGAGTTTCTTGAGAAACACTAGCAAAAAAATCAGTGGTCTTGTCTTTTTAATAATAATATAAAGATACTATGTACTCTGCACTACCTTTGGTTGACTGGTAGAAAATGCCTTAGTCCGCCAATGTAAATTTTACATGAAGTGCAATAAAAAAAAAAAAACATTTATTTTTCGATATCCGATAACAGAACCGAATAGAATTTGATTTTTTTTTTTATTGCCTTTGTAGGCAGACGAGCATACGGCCCACCTGATGGTGAGTGGTTACCGTCGCCCATGGACTTCAGCAATGCCAAGGGCAGAGCCAAGCCGCTGCCTACCGCTTAATACTCTCCACAAGCCTCGTTTGAAGAAGGACATGTCATAGCGCTCAGGAAACACCGTGGAGGGGAGCTCATTCCATAGCCGGATGGTACGTGGCAAAAAATACCTCTGGAAACGCACTGTGGATGACCGCAGTGGCTCCAGGTAGTATGGATGAACTCTACTCCGGTGGCGGGCAGTGCGATGGTAAAAACGAGACGTTGGTATCATCTCGAACAATTCTTCAGAGCACTCCCCATGGAACATGCGGTACAAAATACAGAGGGAACCGAAGTCCCTCCGCAGACCCAGAGGCTCCAAACGATTGGGACGAAATGTCTAGATTACGAAAAATCGTACCGCCTAATAACCTGCTTTCACACATAATGCCCTAAAAAGCAGAATCTTTTTTACTATTATGTTATATTCATTAACGACTAAAATTGCATAAGTCAAAAAAATATATATATAAGATGCTTCCACAGTAAGCTGAATTAAAACTGAAAAATAATTAACTATAAGCAAAAAAAAGTGCTTAAAAAATATTATTTACTTTTCATCCCACTGCGGAGCACGGGTCCCCGGCCACAAACTCTAATGACCTTATTAATTAATGTGCTGTAACGTGGTTGTACAAACGCTTAATTTCATTTGCAATCGCAGTGAATTTTAAACATGAGAACGGTAAAATTGATTGCTTAATCTTTTATTAGATTAAAGAAATAAAAATTATTAAATAAGATTTAAAAAAAAAAAAATTGCGTCTACTAGAGTAGGTACAAAAATTATTAAAATAAAAATCGTCGTCAATAATTCGTCATCGACTGTGCTACTGCTGACCTGATCCTCTGCTATGCTGATAAGTTTTGTTTAATAAGAACATTTTCGTCATCATCCTATCAATAATTTTTGGATGTTTTGTCGAAATGAAGTTACGGTTATGGTGCGCGAAATTTTGCTTTTTTTTTAAAATAAATATAGTTCCCAACCGGTTATTGGCAGAACTACAAATGCCCTTTCCCATTTAGCTCTTATTCATTAGCTTAACTTCACTCTGTAGTGACTGTCGCTAAATACATATTAAATGAATAACACCCAGTTGTTAAATTACTCGCATGGATCTTGTACTAAGTTAACGGTAGACACAACAAAAAATGTCTCCTGAACTATAACAATAGCTGTGAAGTTTTACCTAAATTGAATAAAACACGAGAATATATATTATAGTATAGAAACTTCAAATAGGTTAAAGGCGTGCCCTAAATTCCATTTCTTACTTTATTGAAGTCATCGTGGCCTAAAGGATAAAACGCCTGGTGCACTCGTATCCAACGATGCAACGAATTTTTATAATGAAATCCGTACGTGGTAGGTCTTTTAAGGGTGGTAAGCACCATTACCCTGCCTATTTTCTGCCGTGAAGCAGTACTGCGTTTCGGTTTAAAGAATAGGGTCGCCATTCAGTGAAAACTGACTTAGAATTCGTGTCTCTAGGCCGGTTTTATGTTGTAGATGTCTATGCAGCGACGTCTTAAACTAGGATGGGGCCCTTGGGCACACAAGAATTTGAGGCCCTTTTGGAAAGTAAAAAAAGCGAATTATAATAACATTTTTTTACTGAGTATGACCATTTATTATAGGTAATCAAATACAGTATGATATAATATGTCATTAATGATATTAGAATGCTGCTGGTTTTTTGGTTACGATTTCGATAACGGTTTCTTTCGGGANTGGGGCCCTTGGGCACACAAGAATTTGAGGCCCTTTTGGAAAGTAAAAAAAGCGAATTATAATAACATTTTTTTACTGAGTATGACCATTTATTATAGGTAATCAAATACAGTATGATATAATATGTCATTAATGATATTAGAATGCTGCTGGTTTTTTGGTTACGATTTCGATAACGGTTTCTTTCGGGATTTCTGTTGAGCAAAATTTTCTATTATAGGCATAGTATATGCCTTGTAAATACCTTCTGATTACTGATTTGTGAAAAAAGTGTAATGTGCCCGACAAAAATGTTTTGAGAATAAACGTGTGAGAGAAATTGTCGGTCTTTCGGGCCCCCCTGAGAATGGGGGCCCTGGGCACGGGCCCCGTGTGCCCTTATGGTAAAGACGGTATTGTGTATATGGGCTCCGGTAATCATTTAACACAAGTGGGCCGTGAGCGTGTCCATTCATCTAAGCAATAATATATATATATATTCAAATTTGAATTGACATTCATGGTGCACTGCAGACTCTTATTATTTGCGAGTTATGTGTGAGGCGTGTTCAATAAAAATAACATGATTATGCAACTAGTTATATTTTTATATTTTTTTAAACTAAACTGTAACATTAATTAAGGTGTAACTTCAAATGCGACTTCCAACAAGGTTGCGTTAAGCGTTTAGCGCCACCATGGAATAGAAAGAGACAGAGCGAGAGTGAATGCGTGGCACTCGAACGCATGCGCGTAGTATACCTGTTACAGGCCAGCGCGAGCGTTAGCAACGAGTAGCGCCCAATATTTTAATGAAGTACCGAAGTACAGAAGAAGAATCTATATCTATAATTTAAAATATGTATATTCTAAGGAAAGAAGACCTAGGAAGTGGGCGTGGCCTGCTGACGTAATACAGCAGCGACTTCAGACTGGTCGGAGTTGAAGAGGGGAGTTGAGGACACCACTAACACATTGCCTCGTTCACGGCCTCTTTCTGATCTCGGCACCAGGGATAGACGGACGTTGTACATTCGCGTGTCAACTTAGTTACCCACATTTTGTCATTAGTGTTTAAAATCAATAATTGTTGAAAGTTGTATTTTGTATTGTTCTAATTATATATTTTTAATATTTTGAGTCGTGATTTCTAATTTCAGAAGTGGGATTCCTATTCCATTATCTGCCTTGGCTTTCCTGACCGTTCTACTTTAGTTTTGTCGATTTTTGTGTTTGACAAAAGAATTGTGAAATTTTATTTTTGTAAATATGTCTGATCGAAGTAAGCGTAGGAAGCGCGAGCGTGATCGTACACCTATCCCTGGTATGGANGCTATGGAATGAGCTCCCCTCCTCGGTGTTTCCCGAGCGCTATGACATGTCCTTCTTCAAACGAGGCTTGTGGAGAGTATTAAGCGGTAGGCAGCGGCTTGGCTCTGCCCCTGGCATTGCTGAAGTCCATGGGCGACGGTAACCACTCACCATCAGGTGGGCCGTATGCCCGTCTGCCTACAAAGGCAATAAAAAAAAAAAGATAGCGGAAAAGTTTCCAATGAATACAATATTGCATGCGATTTCAAAGTAATCGTTTGGAAACGCATCCTAGTGCTAATACAAACAAGACAATGCAAGGCACTGCAAAAGGGTACCAAGTAATGCATGCTTAAATTTCTCTAAACTAGTTGTTAATTTGATTATATTTAGTAATACAAAAAAAAAGTGTGGCTAATATATCATTGAATTTATAGTCGATTACATTGGCCTTCACTTATAAATTCAGTAAGCGAAACGAAAACAAAGACAATAAATACTTCTAGGAAGTAAAATATAGAAAGTGACATCCCTATTACTGCAAACGAGTTATCCGATCATTATCAATGATATTGCGTGAAAGCGATAACTAGTTATTTAGATACTGTAATTTGTATACGCCGACTTTCGTATGTCGTTACAAGTATAATTCGAATGTTTGATATCTTATTATGTTATTGTAATAAATTTTTATGAGAAGTACATAAACATTATTGAAATGTTCATTGAAATAAGTAAACGTAGAGTACTCTTAAAGAGATTATAATGCACATCACGCAAAAGATGCATCATGAATAAAACCGTCTATAACTTATTGAAGGCTTCAGGATAATAGACCCCGGATTATATTTAATATCTTATCACTTTCATTTTCTTAATAGGAAAACTGAACTAATAAGTAATCTTTCATACAATCATGCAAATTAATTCAGAGCTATTAAAAGTCCAAGGATATTTAGGTATAGGCGTCAATTAATGGTTTTGTTTTTGACACCAATATAAATTAATAAATATTTACGTTCCCGTTGTATTACTACATTCATAATAACATAAATTATTTAAAAGATTGCACGTGCCTAATTCACCTAATCATCTCTAGAAAGGGCGTCCATAATAAATACAACAAACTTTCTATTAATTTCAATGAATAAAAAGTTACTGACCTCAAAAGTCAAACAAGTTTCCATCTTCGTACATTATAAAAAGCACAGAATGCAATTGTTTTACAACACAGCACATTAAATGTTAACTGTAGGAATCCACAATAGATGTTTTATCGTAAATTTGACACTGATTCTGACCTGAGTATGCTCCGATACACCAGATACGAATAATTTTTATATTGAGTGTACTTATTATGTTTATGATTCAATAATGTAGAATGAATATTTCCATTTTTATATTATTAGTGTAAATAGGTAGTTAATTTTCGTTTGTAGGTCAATTAGTGCGATGACAGTTTTATGGGTGGTCTGTGACGTATAAATTGAAAAGTACATATGTATTAATTCCAACAAAAATATTGATTTATCTATATATTAATACGTGAAGTAAAAACTTTGTATCCCTTTTTACGAAAATTGCTCGGACGGAGGAGTATGAAATTTCTCACACTTATAGAGAATATAGAGAAGGAGTGCACAATGCTAATATTTTTTTAAAATAATGCATAAAAGATACTTTAAATCAATAAAGAAAACATTACACACACTACCATGTATTTGACACAACACATACATAAAAATATACTCTTTTTTTTAAATTCTTTATTAGAGCCTCTTTGTTTACTGTCAATTGCGAAAGTTTTGTTATTGTTTAAAGTCTGTGGTCGAATTGAAAATAGATTAAAATTGTTTGGCTTTAATATTATTAATCTATAGTGCAGTTTTGGCGAATACTGTGATTATATTATCGAAATATGTGTTTGACAATAGAATCATAATAATGTTTAAACTTATAATTTCAATTGACTATAGTCGAATCTCGACTACCGCGGGGCCACTAGTAGTAGTTATAATGAAACTTTTAAACGTAAATTGGATGGAACTAGAAACGGTTCATTTTCAAATTTGATAATCAGTCATGCGTTCCTGTTTGAAGGGTGTGATAGCCGTTATATAACACGGTTTTGTAATTCTGGCAGACTACTTTCTATAACTAAATTTCATAAAAAAATAAACTTAACTCTTTTCAAAGCAAATTTGAAATTATATGAAAATTTGTACATTTATGAACTGTAAGAAATTTACCATCTTATAAATAAATTGAAAAGCTATGTTTACGACAATGTTCATTTTAATACAATAACTAGAAAGAAACGCTTTGTTCGTGTTCTTCCAACACGTGTTTTCTATACTAATCTATACTAATATTATAAAGAGGAAAGATTTGTTTGTTTGTTTGTTTCGAATAGGCTCCGAAACTACTGGACCGATTTGAAAAATTCTTTTTCCTTTAGAAGCCGACATTGTCCCTGATGAACATAGGCTACTTTTTTTTATTTATTTTTTTTGGTTTCATGTGTGTTTTAATGTTTCCGAAGCGAAGCGAGGGCGGGTCGCTAGTCGTCTTATAAATAAACTAGTCTCTAAAATACTGACCCGCTTCGCTGGGCATTTAAAATTAACATTATTATTTATTGTCATTATTATTAGGGAGTCCAACACTCATATAAATTAGCCTATCCGTTAAGTACATGTATTTTCTACAGGGATACCAAGTTTCAAGTCAATCGGATGCATGGTTCATTAGTTATATAACGGACGTCCGTAAAAACCACCGTAGATTTTTTATATATTAGTATAGATTGAAAAGCATTATTCATGTTTATTACAATGTTCATTTTAATACAAAAACTAGAAAGAAAGACGTTGTTCGTATTCTTCCAATACATGTTTGTATTATACAATAAAACGACAAGTGAATTAATAAATAACAGCAAGTCTTATGTTTATTCACACATTCGTAGGCATCGGTTTTACAACACTATTTTTCTAGAAAAAGCCGAATCAGATAAATTTAAAACGCGATTGACCATAGTTGGAATTTCTCTTTTTGTTAATTTCTTGTTGCACTTGGAAGCCAGTCGTGAACATGTACGAAATACTTAATTCATTTGAAAAATTTGTACCTGCGGGACTTTAAGACCAGTATCGCTTGATTGCGGACATTGCTAGCGTGCGTAAAACTCATCACGGTGGCCTTCGGGAATCATTTTTTTCCCCTACCTATGCAGATAGCCTTGACAGGCTATTGCAGCTTCTCTTTGACGTGTATGGGAGCTCACGGGGCTCAAACCGGGAGTGTCGCTAACACTGGCTCTAGCAAGAGCAGTGCTTCGTAGGATCTACCACCGGATCGGAAACGCCACCCCACTGGAATATCCGGCGAGAAACTCAGCGGAATGTGTCTATGGATTGAAGGGGAATCATAGTGTATTCTCGAAGCATTTGAATTAAATCAAGCAAGTTACGTTACACACTTAACTAAAAAATGCAACAAATAATTTATTAGCACATCAACTGGAATAGACATCCGCCATTTCATAATAATTGGTTTTTCCAATGGCTTTAGAGGCAGGCGTGGGCTGTACTGTATTGAAAATAAAACGGATCACCAATTAAGTTACGAAACTAGTTCAATCCAAATTAGTCAATTACAGTACCCGGTTTCATCCTAAAGACCCGCCTACAGCCGTTGGCGCCTGAACTGATTTAGATCACTTCTTATTTATTAATCTATACTTCATATTATAAAGCTGAAGAGTTTGTTGGTTTGGTTGAACGCCCTAATCTCATTAACTACTGGTTCGATTTGAAAAATTCCTTCAGCGTTAGATAGCCCATTTACAATATAACATCACACTAAGAGCAAAACGAGCGGAGCACTAATAAAGAATGTTTCAAAATCGTTTTTTTTTCTTCCTTTTGAGACCTTCCACTGGGTGCGCTGCAGAAACTGTTAAAGTTTGGCTAAAATAACATATGATAGAATTGTTCCCCTTTAAAAGTAAAAGTAAACCAAATTTGTTCTAAAATTATCATTATTTGTGAAGATGTTTTTATAAAGATTATAGTAATAATATAACATATAATATAACTTATGTTGCAAGCCAGATTTTGTTTCTTTTTATTTGTGTTTTTTAAGTATCTTTAGCTTGTGATGTGTATTGTGAGCCTAATAAAATAAATAAATAAATAAATAAGTAATCCTTATCCATATAAATACGCTATTCATTACTAGTACAGCGGTGGCACAGAATAAGAAGAATAACAAGAAACACCCAAATCACTTCAAAATATTATGCTTTGAAAATTGTGGACTTTTCTCGATTTTTCCAGGATCCCATCATCAGATCCTGATCCTGATGATTACAGAACCATTCCGGAAGTCTACCCTTTCGAAGAAAAAAAAAACAAAAAGAAATTATAAGAATCGGTTCAAGCATTCTCGAGAAATCGGTGAACATGCATAGATAAAAAATTGTGGTAAATTGATAACCTTCTCTTTTGAAGTCGGATAAAAAGCGTGATTTTCGTAGCTTAAATAGCTCCTTAATATTCTATTATTCAAAAATATTTTCACGTTCTGCGTAAATGAAGTCGTGGGCAAAATTTAGCGTTATCCTAAAGTAACTATTCCACGCGGACGAAGTCGCGGGCAAAACCTAGTTTATTCATAAATACATACTAAGCAATCCAAATTACTTTTTTTTATTGCTTAGGTGGGTGGAGGAACTCACAGCCCACCTGGTGTTAAGTGGTTACTGGAACCCATAGACATCTACGACGTAAATGCGTCACCCACCTTGAGATATAAGTTCTAAGGTCTCAAGTATAGTTACAAGGCTGCCCCACCCTTCAAACCGAAACGCATTACTGCTTCACGGCAGAAATAGGCAGGGTGGTGGTACCTACCCGTACGGACTCACAAGAGGTCCTACCACCAGTAATAACAGTAGTTTGATCAATACGTAGTTTTACTAGTTCCTAGGAAATTGAAATATTTCACCAGTGCCATTATTTTCATCTAAATTTATTAATAGATCCTCCCGATCCACTCTCGCCATTCCAAGCAAAGAGTTAAATTACATATTATGTATACAGGACACCCTCTACATATACGAATATATTATAGTGGCTACCACTGTTATTGAACTAAAAAAAATAAGGGAATTATTAAATATTGGATACAGCGGTTAAATCAGAACAATAACTCTTCCACAATTTCAGCTTAGATCAGGATTTCTCAGATAACAATAAATTTGTTTTGGCAAGCCTCTAATTTTGTTACATTTCTGTTATATAATGTGTGGCTTTTACAAATCTTGAGTATCATCACATTAAGAAATATTAAGTTTAAAAATTCTTTAAATATTTGTAAAGTATGATTACGCATTCAACAATCATAGAGTTACTACCATAAATCCCATTATTAAAAGATTCACACATGGCTATAGAAACTTAATTATATTCAAGAAAAAAAGACAATGCCATAGCCATTCAATTACCAACAATGATGATAGTTTTAATTGAAACGTCTCACATTCACATGGTGTGTGTGTGTGTGTGGTCAGCGAGGTGAACGACCCCTGAGTCGGATTCTGTGGCTGATGGAATGTGTTGCCAAACGCAATGATCGGAACCCGCCGACTCGAGAAATGTACCGCTTTGGGAAATAAGTAGGCTTTCGGCGAAAATTTACTTTTATTTCTTAATGCAAGCACAAGCTGGACAGTACTGCCTCTGTCATGGGAGCTCCAACACTGATGTATTAAGCCGAATGTGCGTTTTAACTTTTCCACAATTGACACTTTTATACAGTAATTGTGACTCTTTGCCACTAGACCTAACTGGATTCCATCCCTTGACTTGGGCCCGCGGTCCGCTCCTAACATTGCGGACTGTTCAATACCCGGCACGCCCCTTAGACGCAGGAACCTCGTAGCTACACGTTAAGATAAAACAAAAGATGACGTTAGAAAATGTCTAAGAGCCTATTTTACGTGGTCCTTTGTTAAAGAAATAATGAAAACCGGACGAACATAATTTAAAAAGACACCGTATTCATTTTCTTCAAATTATGCTAGTTCAGAAGAAATTATACGTATTTTCTCAGCGGTCAATTAAAAAAAAACATTTATTCGTTTACTTCAGAGCCATTAGAACTACAAACAAAATTGGGATACGTTTTGCAATTGAAAATAGTAGTAACTGTTTTGCTTTTCGTAATACAGAAAACTTATGTATGTTTGGTGCAATTGACCCCTTTGGAACCGGTAGCTAGTTTACACGCTACAAACTGCTGTTTCGAAAGATTTTTATAAAATAGAAATTTTAGAACAAATTCGAAATACATAAAATTGATATAATTAAAGTTACCTTCACGACTTCATTTCACGTTTAAAAATCCCACATTTCAAAAAGTCTTCCTCTTTGTGTGAAGATATCAAACATGCAGAGCTTAAGATAGTTTTCGATCTATTTGTGTGCTGTTATATATCTGTACTGAACCCTAAAATGCTGATATCCTCGAACCGCTGACCAGACGGTCCGAGGTAGAGACTTCAGAGGAGACCGGGGAACAGGTAGTAGAGAGTGAACTGTCTTAGAGTACCGGTGCTGCTACCGGGATCGCTCTGAGAGTTATCATCTATTATTGTGTAAATAAAAAAAATAGTTCGTATCCTAAAAGTTTCCTTTTTTAAAACGAATTCAAAGTAAATTCCCATAACAGTGCAAAAACCGAATATTTCAATAAATAACTTTATAGAAAAGCAGACGGTAGTTAACACAATATTTAAATGTCGACGAATAGCAAGCACCTCAGTCATCACTAGTCATCACTGGCCACGAAATCTATAAATAAATTCTTTCTAATGTTGGATATAATAAAATTAAAATAATAAAACAAGATTAAACTATAAAACTTGTTTTATTGTTAGATATACATATGTATATGTTATTTCGAATGCAGTCACAAAAAAAAACTACCAACCAAGATCCGTCAAGATTTAATTCCTTTGATTCCCTTAGTTATATATTATATTTACTAAGCAGCGGCTTGGCTCTGCCCCTGGCATTGCTGAAGTCCATGGGCGACGGTAACCACTCACCATCAGGTGGGCCGTATGCACGTCTGCCTACAAGGGCAATAAAAAAAAAAAAAATACAAATTTTTCTAATCGTAAATATGTATTTATGAAATATTCACCAATGTCTTCCACGGCAAATGAACAACGTTGTGTATTGAAAATCAAATCCGAAAAAAATATAATTTGCGTAATTACTGATGGTCATGTGAGCCTTCTTTTTTTGGTCAGGAGGAAATCGCCGGACTTCCGCCCTTTTCTGGGGATACTGGGCGGGGTATGTCAGAGTCGAACTGACTAAAACCTCCTGTCGCTCAACAACCAACGTCCAAACCTCGCATGAGACAAAACTCATGACAAGGCAAAGGGGGGAAAGTGAAGCGTTTAGTGCGGAGCACATCTCTCCCATCACCCTCCCCCTCGGGACGCCGGATTGGTGGTCGTCGGCGCTACGACCACCAGCCCTCTCGGTCGGTAGACTGTCCGAAGTCCGCCTAGATGGCGCCGGTTAGAGTGGGTTACCCTACGGAATACCCCGCTGGGCCAGAACCAGCGTGGGTCGAGGATAGCCGGCCTTCCATCACCCGGATGCTCTTGCGTAAAACGCGTGCAGAGCAGCTTGCACGTCGTCTTCTTAGGCCCCCCTCGCCGGTCCCCAGACCGACATGTGAGGGGGACCCGGTCTTATGAGCCTGCCTATTTCTGCTGTGAAGCAGTAATGCGTTTTGGTATGAAGGGTGGAGCAGCCATTGCGCTATAAAACTGGGATTTAGGACTCAGGTCTCAATGTAAGTGGCGACATTTACTTTATTGATGGGCTCCGGGAATCATTTACACCAGATTCGCTGCAAACTCATACGCCCATCTAAGCAATAAAAAAAAAGGTAATAAAATTTCACATTAACTACAATTTTTGTTTTTAATTGATTAGTTATTATTAAAAATAATTAAATTTAAGAGAATTAAAAAATATATACAATGCAATGAGATGTATTTAGGCGCTACCTATAACGTGAGAAACGGTGAGAGTGGAACAAATTAACAAACAAAATTTACTTTCAAGCGTAACTATGTGTATAGATTTTATCGAGAGCATTCAAGCCTCTGATCATCACATTTGACGGTCACAGTGACGCGCGGTAACGTTATGCGCTCACTGCAAATGTTAAGTGTATTTTATCAATGCTCACTGCGGGAACAAGTAATACGCTAACTGTTGTGTAATATGTTTCTACATATTTTAATTGAATATAGTCTCCGCTTCACTCCTAATCAATAGTACGTGTCTCGCAGTTTCACGTTCCAGATTATGCTAGGACATAGGAACTAGGTAAATTAAATAAAAACATAGAACTAGGAAAATAAAATCTAAACTATGATCGCAGGGGGGTAGACTGTGATCTCGTGCACTCCTCTAGGACAAATAATGTAGAAAAAACGTTTGAAAGCGCTTTGAGGTATTTTTCGACATAACACGGTTTGATACTCCCCCTTGACCGGATATCCGTAAACGGATTCCCCAGTGTTAAAAAAAGGTATTTTTCGACGAGATGATCCATCTCCTCCATCTCCTATTTATCACCTTACCGCAACACCGGAGCAGAATTCATCGATCCATAATATCTGAAGCCGCTTTTTTACCACGTTCCATTCGGCTCTGGAATGACTTCCCACTGTGTTTTCCGAGCCCAATGACTTTTTCCGACTGTCAAGCTGCTTTCAGACTACGCTATGCTATAGAGCAATATAGTATAGCAGCGTATACTTAGCCAATAATATATAGTACCGTACAGTGTGAACGTGTCCATAACAATGTAGGATGCGCGATATTGTTATGCTAAGAGCTATCTATATACCAGGCCTGGGCAAATGGCGGCCCGCGGTAGAATTTTGTCTGGCCCGTGAAGCATTGTATATATTATTATTAAAAACACAAATATTAGTTTTTGTCTAACATAAATTGGTGCATAAATTTTTTTAGATAAAATATTAAGCAATACTGATACACATTATCAGGGCCGGTGGGAGCCAACATTTTCTCCCGGACAACCGCTCTTTTCAACGCCTCCTATTCGAAAATATAATTATGATAATTGAACAATTACAGTATGTATAATAGTCTCACAATATAAAATTAAAAAAAAAAACTGTTTGGCCCGAGGTCAAATTTTCATCTGCAATGTGGCCCAACTATCAAAATATTTGCCCACCCCTGCTATATACTATATGCTATTATATTATAGCGTAGTATGAAAGCAGCTTCATACTTCAAACGAAGTTTGCGAAGAGTACTCTGCAGTAAGCAACGACTTGGCTGTGCCACTAAGATTGCTGTCGTCCATGAGCGACAGTGACCACTTACCATCAGGTACCATCGGCTCGTCGGCCTACGAGAGTAATAAGAAAGGAAAAAGAATAATACATTTCTCAGTAAGTCTGTATCCTATTTTATCTATACTAATCATCGATATATTACCACTAGATCCCGCGTAAAGGCGTCAAAAGTAACCAAACAAAACAGTGCTTAGATTCATATTAAGCACTGTTTTGCCGTCAGTGTCACGCCGACCGTCGAGTGGAACGATCCTAAAATGCGCTGTAAAAAGATGTAAAAAACACGCTTATAAAGAGAAAACAACATGAAATTTAGTATTTTTGGTAAGTTTTATAATTTTTATTAACAGATAGTGATAAATATTTGAAATAAATCAGTTATTCTTACCAAATTAGTACTTCAAGAAATTAAATCCTATTATTTTGCTTCGCAGTTATTTCTTTCGCACACATAATAACGGTTACATGCAAGACAAGGATGAAATAGGGCTATTTCAGAACAAGTGTAGTGGAGTCACATAATTTTTTATTTTTTTATTATTTTTTATTGCTTAGATGGGTGGACGAGCTCACAGCCCACCTGGAGTTAAGTGGTTATACTGGAGCCCATAGACATCTACAGCGTATTTACGCTGCCATTTGCGCATTTGCGCCACCCACCTTGAGATATAACTTCTAAGGTCTCAAGTATAGTTACAACGGCTGCCCCACCCTTCAAACCGAAACGCATTACTGCTTCACGGCAGAAATAGGTGGGGTGGTGGTACCTACTCGTGCGGACTCACAAGAGGTCCTACAACCAGTAATTACGCAAATTATTTTGCGGGTTTGATTTTTATTACACGATGTTATTCGTTCACCGTGGAAGTCAATTGTGAACATTTGTTAAGTACGTATTTCATTAGAAAAATTGGTACCCGCCTGGGATTCGAACACCCCGTGTATCGCTAGATCAGATACGAATGCAACAGACGTCTGTACAACGGACGGCGAAGTGAAATCTGTAAACTGGAATTTGTTTTTACATTTTTACAGATTTAATAACAGAGTAATAAAAGAAAAAAGAAGCGACAATTATTTCAAACCTAATTGCTCCAGTGTGGTTTGTGCAGACCATTTTACCGAATCTGACATGTATTTAATAAATAAAACAATTTGATGGGGATTATGTTGTTGTGATTTAAAAAGCTCTTATCCATTTTCCCCACCGATGTGCAAGGTACAATATAGCTAACTCAGGTATAATTATCTATAGTTATACAATATTTGTTGTTAATTATAAGGAATTAAATTGAAAAAATTGAATGAATATGAATTAAGAAAACATAATAAAAAATAAATTACTCAAAATATTCTTACAAAAAAAGTATAAAGTGCGACTCCGTTATACTCTGTTCGGAGCAGTAAAGTCTTAATATCGTAAGTTTAAAAGGGCGTAAGTAAAATGCTATGCGTGTAAATTTTTGCTTTATTTTAAAGGAGATAAGGTAAAATTTGGAATAAAAGTTATTGTAAAAAACTATCTTTTTCTGTCATTCGTGGCGTAAGGTCGTAAGTGAATGTTAAAATAATCTAAACTGCACTTTATTGCTTGGGGAAAAGGCATAGTTTAGGTTACAATTATTATATTATACATCGTTTTTCTCCACTTGATGGTGTAGTCAGATCTGTTAGTCGATGCCATATTTGTGTTTGGTTTTTGTATGTGATGCGTTATCTAGTGGTAATAATATATCGATGATACTAATATATAAATCTACAGTGGTTTTTACGGATGTTCCGTTATAACTACTGAACCATGCATCCGATTGACTTGAAACTTGGTATCCGTGCAGAAAATACATGTACTTAATAGATAGGCTACTTGTACTTAATAGATATTTATATGAGTGTTGGACTCCCTACACCAGTTGCGGGGGCGTTAATGATGAAAATCTTTGTGGGGGTGAGAAATAATGTTAATTTGAAATGCCCAGCGAAGCGGACGGGTTCAGCTAGTTATATTCTAAGGATATTCAATTATGTCAAATTAACCGAGAATTCTAGTTTGAAGGAATCGTTAATAGTACTTTCCAAGTATTTTTAAATCTAAATGTGTCTTTTACTCAATGTTAATGTATAAGAATGAATATTCAATTTGAATACTACGCGGGTCTAGCCTTGAGCTTGTTTTCAAAGGAGCTGATGGAAGCTCTTCTTTCGTTTAGCGAGATCCGGTTTGTGTCATGTTCAATTATAAATAACATAGCACATTTACATTCTCGATAAGGCGGATTTATCATAACGGAGTTGCTTTCTAATTAATTTTGATGTAATCTTAATTTTTTTCGCAAGTAGAAAGTTTTTTTTTCCAACATTTTTTTTTATACTAGCTTTACTAACCATAGCTAGAGCTATAAGTATTACTCTACTTACAACATATGGACTTAAGATAGTCTGAATTAAATGATTTTTTATTTTATTTTATTTCTGGTGTGTCATTTCTAATGTAATTTAATTAGAATTCGACAACAGATTAATATTCAAAACAAATGAACAAGCAAAATCAAAACATTTCAGTGATGACTTCTCTCCTGTTTGTAATCCGATTTTCTATTATGCTTACTAGCTTTAGTGTTATCAATAAAATTATTTTGTAAGTATTTTTCTTAAATGTAATTATTAACGAAACAAAAGGGATAATCTAATAAAAGGTACCTACATTACATTATTATGAATTTAAATCTTAAGGTGGGAACTATAATTAGGCGAAATTTTTTTGCATTCCTATATAAACGAACTAGCGAGCCGCCCTCGCTTCGCTTCGGAAACTGTAATTTATTATTGATTTCTCCACTATTTAACGGATGTTATTATACATATAAACCTTCCTCTTCAATCGCTTTATCTATTAAAAAACCCGCATCAAAATCCGTTGTGTAGTTTAAAAGATTTAAGCATACATAGGGACAGAGAAAGCGACTTAGTTTTATACTATGTAGTGATATAAACTGTATAAATGTAGAAAACACCTAATGAATGCCATCATCATGAGACATAAGGTTGAAGACCACGAATAGTGCTTTATAAATTGTTTAGTTGAAGGATAGTACAGCTTCCGGTTTTCGCGCGTGATTCCTTCTCAAGGCAGATAGGGGAGGTGGTGGCAAAGGAACCTTAAGAGCTCATGTCAAAAAAAAAAAAAATCGTGCGTAACTCACCCTGGTCACGATCACCATGATGGCGGCGGCATGTGGTTATCCGCCTGATCTGCAAAACAAAAAAAACAATAATTTACTTAATTACTAAATTAATAAAAAGTAATGAAAATTCGTTTACATAAGATTCTCTACTCTATTTCTGGTATTATTTAATTGTTTTACGCGTTTTAATTATAATAAAAGGATCACCAATTCTGTGTGAATATTAACTGACTAAAAACCAATCATATCTAAGCGATCTTCGCCACTGATCTTTTAAAAAAATGAATTGCAAAATGTCCTATCAAGTTGTTAAGTTGACTGTCGATCTCTGGTTCTCAACATTTTTAACAGATATTATATAACGGTCCAATATATATCTACTATTGAATATCTGGTGGTAGAACCTCTTGTAGTGGTGGTAGGATCTCTTGTGAGTCGGCACGGGTAGGTACCACCACCCTACCTATTTCTGCCGTGAAGCAGTAACGCGTTTCGGTTTGAAGGGTGGGGCAGCCGTTGTAACTATACTGAGACCTTAGAACTTATATCTCAAGGTGTCGGCGTTGTAGATGTATATGGGCTCCAGTAACCACTTAATACCAAGTGGGCGGTGAGCTCGTCCACCCATCTAAGCAATAAAAATAATAATCTAGTAACGTAACAGGTAATTATTTTAAAATATCAACTAGGAAAAATAATTCATTTCCCGTCCTTGACCTGCGTTATCTTATCGTTGTTCTACATAACTAGACCGAATACATTCTAGCCAAAAACAATGCTAATATAACGAACATTTTAGCATAGAGCAAATTGAAAAAATATCTATTGAGCATTAATTTATACATATTTCTTAAACTTATCAACTGAATACTGCTAATTTTGATATTATAATTCTAAATAACGTATTATAAAATCATTACGGTCAAATGGGTACCCAGGCCAAATCCATAGATATATTTTTGGAAAAATATATATAATAATAATAGAGATGTGTACGTTCACACAGGACTTCAATGGCGAAGGATTAAAATCGCGGAACAATATGAAAAAAAAGATTCTGTTGTAAATAAATAACTGGTAAGCATATTCTGTGTCGGGATTTTGAGGTATCACCATATTGCCTTATTTGTCATCGTGCGTTCCAACAAAACCCAATAATGCAATAACCATTAAGACTTCAACCTCCATTATCCATTTAATAAACAGGTAAGCCAAGAGTTTGTCTATTCATGGCAATATAAACTGATTTAAATACTAAAAAAGTACCTCGGAGTTTAGTTCCTAGAATCTGTCCTAGAAACATTGTAACATATTTGTTTATTTATATATATAAAAATGAATTGCTGTTCGTTAGTCTCGCTAAAACTCGAGAATGGCCGGACCGATTTGGCTAATTTTGAATTATTCGTGGAAGTCCAGAGAAGGTTTCAAAGGTGACTAAATATGAAAATGCTCGGAATTATATAAAAACAAACAATTTTGTTTTTTCTTTGATGTGTCCCCTGTCGGACGGATTCCTTTTGGTTTTTTTAAGTTTATTTTATACAAAATCGATTGAGGCACTACGAAGTCTGCCGGGTCAGCTAGTGGTTAAATAAACGCGTTATGCCCCATAACACATTTTTGTTGACTCGTTACGTGACAATTTCTATCCCTTTTTCGGGTCAGAATATGAAAGTATTAACGTAGCATTAAACGTTCAAAAGGTTCCCGGCGTATTCATATTTCGAAATGATCATTGTTTCACGATTTGCAACATATCCTTGACAGGATGTATTTATCCACTTGAAGTCCTTATCGCAATTGTTAAGGCAATAAATAATAGGATGTTTGCTCAACAATACACTAGCCACTTGAAATACTAGTGCACGATGATAACGGATTTTACACAAAACGCTTATATTACGTGTCCGAATCCCCCAAGTCAAGTGATTTTTATGGTTCGTTTCATTCATTAATTAATCGTTTGCTTTTGTATTGAATTTTCGTAAGATTTGTGCTTTATTCGTATTGTTTTATAAATTAAGCCATTTAAAATATAAAGGGTATAAACACTTCTTGTTTCTTACCTAACTTTCTATCCTCGTCTTTAATCCCGTCTTGAACATATAATATACAATAATGTCGTGTAAATAGACGGTAAAAATAACACTTTTTGGCAGTCCTCTTGGTTGATCGTTAGTATTATCAACATCATCAGACTACAAACGTTCAATGCTGGACATAGGCTTCTCACAGGATTCGCCACAATGACCAGCCCTTTGTAGCCCACATTTTTTACTGCCTAAATGAGTGGACTAGCTATCGGCCTACCTGGTATTAAGATGTTACTGGAGCCTATTGACATCTACAACGTAAATGCCGCCCCTCACTTTGAGACAAAAGTTCTAAGTCTCAGTTCTACAGTACAACAGCTGACCCACCCTTCAAAGCGAAATGTTATAATGCTTCATTGCAAAAATCGGCATCAGACTTCATCGACGCATCCAGCGGATTCCCGCCACCTTTAATAGAGAGAGAGATCGAGAATTTCTCGACGTCGCCCAAAACACGTCATTACGGATCCTCCCGATCCATTAACGGTGCTTTTAGGTACCACAAGCATCGGTTACCGTCCTCGTCGAACCCGTCGCTTGCGACGAAGGGCTCGACGAGCGAATTAACCCATAAACACAGCCCACTGAGTTTCTCGCCGGATTTTCTCAGTGGGTCGCGTTTCCGATCCGGTGGTAGATTCTGCGCAGCACTGCTCTTGCTAGGGCCAGTGTTAACAACACTCCGGTTTGAGCCCCGTGAGCTCACCTACATGTAAGGGCGAAGCTGAAATACCCTCTCAAGGCTATCAGAATGGGCAGAGAAAAAAAGATTTTTTTGGCATAAGCAGAACATTATGACATTTTGCATACCTACGCACACACGAAACGAGAAGACAGATCTCTAATTTAAATTAGCTACTGATTTTCCTCAGCGTAACCCACTTTATCCAACACCAGTCCAGCGTTTTACAATTCACATTCACATAGATCAGGCTTAGTGCGACTTAAATATTATTAGAAATGACATTTTAATACGTCAGTCGTGATCGTGCACGCTTATTAGAGTGGTACTACTGCACGGCGCGTGTGTAACCGAGTGGTGGAACTGATGAGGCCGGATGTCCTTTATCAAGGGACATTACACTCCCCAAGTTTTGTATGCGGTACGAACGTTTTACAATACCTTTAATCGATACTAACAAAGTTCTGTGAAGTAAGTTTCGATCGTGTATGCTTTGTTTTGTTGCTTAGATGGGTGAACGAGCTCACAGCCCACCTGATGTTAAGTGATTACTAGAGCCATAGACGTCTACAGCGTAATTGCGCCACCCACCTTGAGATATATGTTCTGAGGTCTCAGTATAATTACAACGGCTGCCCCACCCTTCAAACCGAAACGTATTACTACTTCACGGCAGAAATAGGCAGGGCGATGGTACCTACCCGTGCGGAATCACAAGAGGTCCTACCACCAGTAAATGCACATATCATATATCGATCATTCGTTTTATTTTGTACGACAGTTACTACAAGTAAGTAGGTACATTAGTACAACCGTTATTATTACAATTTATTTTATTTTATTTAATTATTTAGGGTTATTGTTCAAAATTAGTACCGCAATTCATATTCTGCATGCGAACTTCGGCTTAAAACTATGGACAAATTGTTTGCTTAGCTCCGTTAATTAATAAGTAATAATGAAACGTATGATTTGCTTAAAAAAAAGCTAACTGTAAGCTCAATTTTGTTTTCTTCTTTCATAGTCGTCATTTATCTAAATCGCGAAAAAGGTCATAATATGATATAATCATTTCTCCTTTTATATTATTATTCATGGTGTTTACGAACAGTATTTTTTATTTTATTTCATAACAGACATTACAAATTTTATTTATTATAGAAGAAAAGTGTTTGAAAATAATAAAGTAAGCAAAAAAAACGAACTTGATATTATAACTTGGTATTAAAGTAACCGTAAGAAGAATTGTAAAGTAATGTAACTTTAAATCGATTCTGTAGCAAAAACCAATAATACAGGAAGTAGTGACGATCAAACAAAACAACTCTAACAAAAAGTTGAAGAAATCTTGTTTGATATTAGAAAAACAAACCTAACCTTGACGAATTCTATGTATTTTAAAAAGCAAATTATTAAATAAGTAAATAAACTTAATGTGATCAATGAATAAACTTGAATGTAGGTACAGCAGATCTTTAAACTATGTAACAATTATTCCTTTTATTATATTTAAGATCAGATCTCTTCGAGTTCAATTGCTTATTATTCTAGTAAGGATTGCAAGTATTGTAAAATCGCTTCGGATAAGGTTGATATAGCACCAATAAGCGGTAAGGAAATTATCAAACACATTAAAAAGATGAAGCAAGACAAAAGCCCAGGACCCGATGGTTTACAAAATGAGGCTATAAAGACTGGTTCTACTTTGTTAGTTCACCCTCTTACTTACTTGTTTAACAAAGTACTCGATACTGGGGAAGTGCCAGAACAGTGGAAAAGATCCGATATAATCTTACTGCTCAAAAAGGGAGATCCAAATGACATAGGCAACTACAGGCCTATTAGCCTCCTTTCGAGTATGTACAAGCTATTCACATCAATTTTACAAAGCAGAATGACTCCAAAAATTGATGAACACCAGCCGATCGAACAAGCAGGTTTCCGTTCGGGTTTTTCCACAATAGATCATATACATGTTATACAACAAGTTATAGAGAAATATAAAGAGTTCAATAGACCACTGTACATAGCTTTCATCGACTATGCTAAAGCCTTCGATACAATCGTACATAATTTCATATGGAAAGCCCTAGATAAATGTCACGTTCATGATAAATACATAAAAATATTAAAAAACATCTATGATGGAAGTATCAGCAGAGTCAAACTGGAAAAACGGGGAGAGGACATAAAAATCTGCCGAGGAGTAAGACAGGGTGATCCTTTGTCGCCTAAGCTGTTTATAGCAGTACTGCAGCTTATCTTTGAAAATGTACACTGGCCATCGAACGGAATCAAAGTAAATGGGAAGCGACTTACACATTTGAGATTTGCTGATGATATCGTTCTCTTCGCTGAAACAAACGAAAAACTCGAAAAAATGATAAATATTTTAAGCGAGGAAAGCGAAAAAGTCGGTCTCAAAATGAACCAAGACAAAACCAAAGTAATGACAAACAGTAGTACTGATAAAATCAGCTTGTATGGCAAACCGTTAGAGTACGTAAACAGCTATATATATCTCGGAAAATTAATTTCATTTAAAGACAACAACGATGAAGAAGAAGTCGAACGCCGAATCAATATAACTTGGAGAAAATTCTGGAGCTTAAAGGAAATTCTAAAAGGGTCCTTCCCTCTTCATCTGAAAAAGACTGTGATGGATACCTGTATTCTTCCGACTCTCTTATATGGGTGCCAAACATGGACTTACAACACAAAAATAAAAACAAAATTAGCGACCTGTCAGAAAGCGATGGAAAGAAGTATATTGAATATAAGAAAAATACAAAGGATAAGAAGCGAATACATTAGAGAAAAAACAAAGCTGATAGATGCTCTCAGGTACGCTCTGACACAAAAGTGGCGCTGGGCAGGACATCTTGCGAGATATACGGATAAAAGATGGACATTAGAAATTACAACATGGGAAGGACCAGCGGGCAAAAGAAGAAGAGGACGACCAAGAAGCAGATGGATCGACGAAATAACAGCAGCAACTGGAAAAGAATGGAGAAACAAAGCCAAGGATAGGGAAGAGTGGAGCAAGCTGGAGGAGGCCTATACCCGAATGGGGTTCCAAGCACAAGTTTATATTTAATTTTGTAATTTTTATTTGATAAGGTGTTTTTTCTTTTTTTTCTTTTTTCTATTTGTGTTTTGGAAATAAAATGGGCTTATTATTATTATTATTATTATTTAAGATCAGATATTCAAGATAGAGGAATTATTTTACTATATACCTACGCATAATTCAAATATTCTGTTAAACTAAGAAAGGAGACACGAAAACTATAAGCTAGAACGCATTACGGCTTGGCGGCAGACGTGGTGGTAGGACCTCTTGTGAGTCCGCGCGGGTAGGTACCACCGCCCTGCCTATTTCTGCCGTGAAGCAGTAATGCGTTTCGGTTTGAAGGGTGGGGCAGCCGTTGTAACTATACTGAGATCTTAGAACTTATATCTCAGGTGGGTGGCACATTTACGTTGTAAATGTCTATGGGCTCCAGTAACCACTTAACACCAGGTGGGCTGTGAGCTCGTCCACCCAATACCCAAGCAATAAAAAAAGGCCTAGGCAGCGCGGTGGTACCCACATTTCTTGTCCCAACACGGCAAGAAATGTGGTCTAGCCGCCGAGCTCACGGCTCACCTTGCTAAACTATCTATATTTACTTAAAGATAGTACTGAGAACTAATATATACTCTAGTACTATAGTACTAGAAACTATTTATATTTAATTCATATTCGAATCTATGAGGCGTTCACCGTGACAAAAGAGGTGTGACGTCATATGATACTAGGAAACATATTCGTCATCAGATTACGCTTCAAGTGGCTAGGAAACAAACATTTTTTTCCGCGATATTCCTCATATCCAAAGGAACCGTTCGTTCAAATCGTTGTTGGTAATAACGAGTCGGTTAAATTTATTTAGTCCTATTTATTTAGTTAGCCGTGGTTCCGATCTTGATTCAAATTATTTCCTAAGTAAATTTCGATTATAACTACAATACTTATATAATACGCCAAAACCTACATTCATAATGAAGAACTTCCATCGTAACAGAAAATCAAACCCGTTTTAACAAATTTATGATTACCTACTAGTGATAGGATGCATGTTGTCCTTGTGAAGGAAGAGAGCATTCTGTCTATTTCTCGGGGTGATTCGCCTTGTAATTCCTGCAGGATCGAGCTGATGCTAAAAAACATGTCCGAAACATGGACACGTTTGCCCGTTTAAGTTATAACAAAAAAAAAATAGAAATACAAATTTTATACACGCTTAAAATATAGAAAGCAGTCGTTCTAATTCAAAATGCCGACCGCATCGGCGCCGTAGGTGTAAAAACTAAAATTCCGACAGTCGGAAGATCGTCTGATAAATGGAGAGCAGACTGTTCAGCTTCTGAACAGAATTAATGTAATACTAATGACGCGATTCGTAAGCAACGAACGCAGGACACGAAATTCGTTTTTAGAATTTTAAAAGTACTTTTTTTTTTTATTCGACGTTGAAAATATCCGATGCGACTACGCGTTGTTTGCGTTTGTCAAATTTGTGATCGGTGATGATATATGTATGTGTGTATTTAAATAATACAACATCGCTCAGAAAAAAAAACTTACAGCCCAAAACCTTTAAATTCCGGTTGCATTGGACTAACACCTAAACCGGTTGTAATTGAAATCCGTGATTATTTTGCTGTTCAAATAAGCATGACGGTAGTACTTATCTTTGCGTGCTCTTCATACATTTATACCTACATTTATGTCAGTATTGATCAATACATAGATTCCATGACAACATGTCATCAATAATGAACATTTTTATATTATGTAAAGATTTATTGAGCAAAGCAGCCGTTGTGGATAAACAATTCAAGCGAACTGCACGCAGAATCCTCAATTTCTTATCTTGCGAGAGAATGGGTTATGTCAATGTTGCGACAACACAGACAGACACACAACATTGTTGTCATCAACATGGGTCAACGTGCGACAATTCGACTATAATTAATTGGAATTTTAAGTTTGTACACTATTATGATTGTATTTTATACTTCTATAATCACAAGTTTTGCCAAGACTACACTATAAAAAATATTAACAAAGACAAACAATATTTGATATCATTTTGACAACAGACGTCAAGAACAAAAGTTTGACAATAAATAGTATGCATGCGTGTGTGCGTCAAATACATGGTATGTAGTGTGTGTAATGTTTTCTTTATTGATTTAATGTATGTTTTATGCATTATTTTTAAAACATATTAGCATTGTGCACTTCTCCTCTATATTCTCTATAAGTGTGGAAAATTTCATAATCCTCCGTCCGCGCAATTTTCGTAAAAAAAAGACACAAAGTTTTTGCTTCACGTATTAATATATATGATGCATTAATAAAATCGGAACTTCGATCTCCTTGGATTCTGATAATCACTTTACAGCAGGTAGAATGTGAATTTTATTAATTTAGGTAATATGAAATGTTTGCGATCATACTTTCGGTAAAGCTAATGGTATAACCCCTCAAGATTACTGGTATAGGTAGATAAAAGGTCATGTTTGCGATCAAGACTAGACAAGACAACATATCTTTAATTTAGTATGGTTAACATTTAAATGCAAAGAATATATCTGTTTTCCTGATAGCCATCTGATACGTTAATAAAACAAAGTCGAATACTTTCACACCAACCAAACACATACAACCATGAGCCTTTATATATAAAACTTCTTAAATTTATAAAACCATAGAATGCACACATGGACAGTCTTCGTAAAATCCTTAAAATGTATTGATTAGCTGACTGATTGATGACGCGAACGAATTACGAAAATGTGTGTTGAGTTTAATAATGGCACTAAAAACTTATTTTTGTACTTTGAAAAAAATTATACTGACGCCGACAGCGAACCGAACTCGGAGCCGCTACAATGTATTCAGAATCACTAACCACTAGACCAATAAGGCAATCAATAACTAACTTCTACGCCGGTAACTAAAACAAACCCGTGACAGTATTGATCATATCTACGACGAGGCAAATCATAGGGGAATGCTAATCCGAAACATTAGCAGTTCAACACAACAATGTTTATAATAATATTTAGTTCATATATGAATAAATACTATATTTGTAAAAGTCATACCTATATGTACGTACATATTGGAGATTACATACAGACCTCAAGCTATTTAGAAATTTAACTAACACTTGTATAAATAAACTGTAACGGTTAATATATAAAATTGGGATTGTTTCAGAATGTTCGTTGGAATAATAAATACTAGGCTCTTCCCACGTCTAATTTTAATTTTAATGCGTTTCCTATGTTTCCGGGATATTGCAGAGATCGCTAAAAGGTTGATTAAAAGTTTATAGTAGGATATGAGGAGCAGACAAAACTCTGTACTATTTTTATTGTATTTTACTTATTGGCCCCGTAGGCAGACGAGCATACGGCCCACCAGATGGCGCTTAGTTACAGTCGCCCATGGACTTCAGAAATGCCAGAGCCAAGCCGTTGCCTACCATTAAGTACTCTCCACAAGCCTATTTTGAAGAAGGACATGTCATAGCGTTCGGCAAACACCGTGGAGGGGAAAAGCTCATTCCAAACCGGATGGTACGTGGCAAAAAGATCTCTGGAAACGCACTGTGGATGAACGCAGTGGCTCCAGGTAGTATGGATGAACTCTACTCGGGTGGCGGGCGGTGCGATGGTAAAAACGAGGTTATGGTATCATCTCAAACAATTCCACTGAGCACTCCCCATGGAACATACGGTACAAAATACATAGAGAAGCGAAGTCCCTTCGATGACCCTCAGGTCCCGAGCGATCCGTGAGATTGGAATTATCAACAATCCGAACGGCTCTCTTCTGTATGGAGTCAAATAGGACTAGTTGGTATTTGGGAGCCCCGGCCCAGAGGTAAGAGCAGTACTCCATGCGAGGCCGGACTTGTGCTTTATAAAGCAAAAGTCTATGTCCAGATGTGAAGTACCGCTTCGCTCTGTTGAGAACTCCCAGC
Organism: Bombyx mandarina; assembly: GCF_003987935.1. The sequence continues at coordinate 1,487,738 of NW_021011539.1, forward strand.
ATTTTGGAAGCCAACTTGGCTTTGCCCTTCAAATGACTCCGAAATTGGATATCGCTCGAAATGTCGACCCCATGTTCCTGATATTCGTAGAAGGTTGCAGGGATACTCCTTGGAATTGCGAAAGAATTGGAATTTAAAAGTTTGATCAGGATGTCAGCCTCTTTTTTCGCAGTATGTCTTACTATTGTTATTTATTTCTCGTCCATTTGCACTGCAAACCCACTAAATTAAAAATCGTTGTTACAACTAATATATTATTGTATTATAAATCGTAAAAAACCCTTTCCAATGGATAATTTGAAATTGAAAAGCAAGCCCAAAAGCGCGGAATTTCAAGGAAAAAACATGGGCTGTGGAAGACGCAAATGGAGCTTTGCTAACAGAGGTTGATGAGGTAGTAGACAGGTGGAGAGCTTATTGTGAAGACTTGTACGCAAACGCCACAGCAACAGCAATAAACATACGACACAGCATGAGCGATGTTCCTCAAGTACCGGAAATCTTAAAATCCGAAATCGAACTTGCGATTAAAAAGCTCAAAAGTAATAAATCTGCCGGAAGTGACTATTTTTGCGGAGGATCCAAAGCTTATCGGAGATAAGAGTATATGCATCATACAAAACTTATGCAATCAAATATGGAGTAGCGGCGAATGGATCAGTGAATGGCAGGAATCAATTCTAATACCTCTGCATAAGAAGGGTCCAATCAAGTCCTGCAGCAACTACAGGACTGTTGCACTCATATCCCATGCAAGCAAGATCCTACTGTACGTGATAAACGAGCGCCTTAAAGCATTCTTGCAGTGGCAGATACTAGTAGAGCAAGCGGGTTTTGTTAAGAGACGAGGCACAAGAGAACAAATCCTGAATGTTAGGCAGATTATTGACCCGAGGGACCTGGGCGGGCCCCCCGGCGCGCACTCTGCGTGGCCGGGGGCTCCGTCTGTGGGGGAGTTTTGCTGGACTTCCACCGGGCGCGTCCGTAGGTGGCGGATAACGGGATCCTCTGGGAACAGTCCCACTCCCAGGGGTATCGTCCGATCTTTTTCGTTGCAAGGATTCTTAGGTGTTAGGGAGGTAGGTTAGGTGTAGGTGTAGGATAGCCTAGTTAGGCTTTGCAACGAAAGAGATCGGATGACGCGGACCAAAACCAGCAGGGGGAGTTGCGGGCTCTCCACGCCCTTCACTCGCTGAAGGGTGTTCCTCCTGGAGACGCTCGGGCTCCCTCTCTTGTCCCCTTTCTTCCCCCTTTTTTGTTTTTCTTCGGGTCACGTCCGACCTGTTTCGGACGTAACCCATGGGTGGTGGTGGGCCACTTTTGGCCTGCCCTTCGATGGAGAAGTGAGCCGGCGTTGCTTACGCATCTTCCGGCCGCTGGTCGCCATGTCCCCGGCTTCGGCTACAGGGGCACGCCCTCCAGAGGGGGGTACCGGTATACCGGCGTGGCTTCGTCGTTGTTGCTCTTTTGAGCGTCGGGCGGTGGTCTGTCGTGTTGCTCGTTGCACTCGGCGGGCCGCCGGCCAACCCGTAATCCTCACCGCGTGGGGGACGGGGGCCGCTGCCGCGAGGCACGGGGCCGCGAGGACGTAAACCTCTTTAAAAAATGCCCCAATCCTAAGCTCTGGTGCCCGGCGATGGGATGAATGGCTGGAGGGAGTCCAGTCCCAAGGGTACCAACCAGACCCCAGGGGACCGACCCCTGGTTAATCAAAAAGGAAATATGAAAAACATGACATCTGTGCGAAAAGTATTACCCCAGGAGGGTACCTCCCGCTCCGCGGGGGGAGAATCCCTCCGTGCGGTCGAGCAATCGGCCGCACGCTGCCCCACCGTTTCTGGGGGGGGCAAACATTGCCACGACGAAGGGGGCGACAGCACGGGTCGCGTAAGGGACAGAGTCCCCACCGTGCGCCTCGAACGCTGCGAGAGCCTGATCTCGCTCTACTCGGCGCGGAGCTCCGCAAGGGGCGACGCGTCCAGTGGGCGGGAGACGCCAGCGCTGTTCGTGGACAGTGCTCGACAGCGCACTAGACGGAAGAGGAAGTCGGCTCGTCAGCCGGCATCTGTCCCTCCGTCCGACTCCTCGGAAGGAGAGCCTGCTAGCGCCAAGTACATGGCGTTGGCGGAAGGGCCGGCGGCTGCTGCGGCGCCGCCCGTCACTGATTTTGAGAAACCATCGTCTTGCGGACTGGACACTGCCTCCTCGGCGCAGTTCAGGGCCGCCTGCCGTGAGGCGAAAAATAAAAATAAAAATAGGAAACAAGAAGAGGTCGAGCGCTTACAGCGATCCCTGACGGAGGTGGGTCCCTCTGACCCCCTCCGAGCTTGTAAAATAGTCGGGAAGATAGTCGCGACCATTGCGGCTAAATCCAATGGAGGCCTCAAGGGCTCAGAAGTGTCGGCCATGAAATCGGCGGCCGCCACACTCGAGGAAAGGCTGCAGGACGTTGTGGACCGCACCACAACCGCGGAGACGGCGGGCTTGCGGCAAGAAGTGGCCCTGCAGCACGTCCGCCTTGAGCAACTGGCGGAAGAGAATGGGCAACTTCGGGCGGAGAACGGACAGCTCCGCGTCGACATGGCCGAGCTACGAACAATGGTTGCCGATCTCATCGAGCGGCAACGCAGCTCGGCCCCTGTCCCTCCTTCGCCCGAAGCAGAAGGCCTCAATGAAGTCGAGGAGCTGAGGCGGCAGCTCCTTATACAGGAGGCAAGGAGCTCGACCGTTGANCCCCAAAAAAAAAAAAAAAAAAAAAAAAAAAAAAAAAAAGGCAGATTATTGAGAAATGCCGAGAGTTCAACATTCCGATGCTGATGTGCTTCTTTGACTATTCAAAGGCATTCGATTGTGTTAAATGGGAATGCGTACGGAATATCCTATCGGAAATGGGTGTACCACAGCACCTCATCGTTCTCATCGCAAACCTTTACCAGTTGGGAAGCACAGTAGTGAAGGTGAACAATGTCCTGTCAAGGCCCTTTAAGCCTCAAAAAGGTGTTAGGCAGAGATGTATATTATCTCCGATTCTTTTCAACATTTACGGGGAATACATTATAAGACGAGCCTTAGATGGCTGGGAGGGTGGAGTATCCATTGGCGGCAGGAAAATCAGCAACCTCCGTTATGCAGATGACACCACACTGTTCGCATCATCCGAGCAAGAACTAGCCCAACTCTTTACTAGGGTGGCCGAGGAGAGTGAATTAGTTGGCCTAACCATTAATAAGGCGAAGACCAAGGTATTGATGGTGGACAGACCCGGTATGCTTATTCGCTCTAATGAACTGCATGATTTGGAATTTGTTGACCAGTTCGTTTATCTTGGCTCTCTTCGTTGTGGCGAGTGTGGCAGCAAAAAGGAGATAGCTAGAAGAACCCAAATGTGCAAAGTCTCAATTTTTCTTTATGGCGCCGAATCCTGGACGATAAGACGAAGTGAGAGAGCAAAGATCGACGCTTTTGAAATGTGGTGTTGGAGACGAATGTTGCGAATTCCATGGACAGCACGCCGGATCAACCTGTCCATTCTGAAGGAGCTCGGTATTGCCACAAGGCTGTCCGCTATCTGCTTCCAACGTATTCTCGCGTACTTCGGCCACATCGCTCGTAGAGGCCCCGATAACTTGGAGAAGCTGATGGTAGTTGGTCAGGTTGACGGGAGAAGATCACGCGGACGCTCACCTACCCGCTGGTCTGATCTGGTTAAGACGCTCACCGGCCTACCAATAACCGAGGCTATAAAGACCGCCGAGGACAGGAAGACGTGGGGAAGCATTGTGCATCGAGTTGTCCACATTTTAGATTAGACATGACCTTCAGTAATGAAGAGACCGACTCAGAAGAAGAATGGATAATTAAACTTAAAAAAATTAAGTATAAATCACTAACATTTTATGAAATTCTTGAATCGTGACTTATCATTCAATAAATGTATCAGGACGTGTTAAAAATAATACAAAATTTATCCAGTTTAATGTTTTTCATTAGCACTAATTTAGTTATGTGTTTACTGTTGGCAATAAAAATCTTGTTATAAATGAATTAATGAACCGGTTTGAATCGACTAAAACTATGTCTTTTTATAATATTATAACTGTAGATAAAGTTTAGACTTGTGGAAAAGTGAAGAATTTCGTGGTGCGATTGTGTCTAGAATTTGGGTTAATAGTAAAATTGAAATTAATCGTGATTGACTACTTCAGTTAGCACGTTACAGTCATAATGGTACTTAGCAGAAAACATGTCACAATAATTTTCATATTGTTAGATTCCGATAGCCGCTTCATTATATGTAAACAGCGCACGTGTTCCCTATATGCCAAAAAAGTGTTCAGACTTTAAAACCCTACTGGTTACACACAAGCTAATCGTTTTCAAGTCACATAGTGCTTCTAAAAAGTCTCTAATCTATATTTATAAAAATGAATTGCTGTTCGTTAGTCTCGCTAAAACTCGAGAACGGCTGGACCGATTTGGCTAATTTTGGTCTTGAATTATTCGTGGAAGTCCAGGGAAGGTTTAAAAGGTGACAAAATATAAAAAAGCTCGGGATTATATAAAAACAAACAATTTTGTTTTTCCTTTGGTGGTGTCCCCTTGATATGTCTTTTATTTATCGATTGAGACACTACGAAGTCTACCGGGTCAGCTAGTATGTAATAAATTTCTTTCAGATTTTTCGTATACGAATATTCTTCATAGAAAAATATATAAAGTTATCTCAAGTTTGTTTTTTATCATAAAAGAGGTTATAAATTAAACGTAATTAGCACCGTTTTTCCTTAATTTTAGACACTTAAGACTGTGCACACTATTTAAGCCAGTATTACGAATTCTGTGTCAGTGTGAACGCGTCGCTAAGTACCGACCTCGCGTGCGCCTAGTGAAAGTACTCGTTAAAAGAATTTGTTATAAACAAACAGTGCGACGATTCGATACGCGTACGAATCGTAAATTAGGACATTCGAAATTCTTTCGTGTACAACACTTCCTGTCGCCGCCGTGAAAACACGACGCGACGGTAGCAATTCGCTTGTAATTCATCACTTTCAATTTAAACAACCAGAAATGTCCGCAGTCTAATTATGTTACGTTAGCTTTGTACAATCAGAATGAAATGTTTCTGATTATACTGAGTTTGGCCATAAATACTGTTACAATTAAAAATAAACAAAATATTACATTTGAATTTGGAATCTGTCATTTTTATATGATTGCTCATTGAGTTTTCTCATTTTGGCGCCAATACATTGTACAATATTTTACGATATTAAAATGGAGTGGGGTGATAAAGAGAACCGAATCGCTGTGATTGCATTACATAAAGTAGGTATGGAGCCAAATGCAATTTTTAAAACTCTCCATACGCTTGGTATTAGTAAAATGTTTGTGTACCGGGCTATTACTAGGTACAATGAAACCTCCTCTGTTTGTGACAGAAAAAGATCTGGCCGTCCACGTAGTGTTCGGACGAAAAAGGTGGTCAAAGCAGTAAGGGAAAAAATTTGAAGAAATCCTGTCCGGAAGCAAAATATGTGGTGATCTCGGGAGATGAAGATAGCACCTAGAACCATGTCGCGTATTTTAAAAGATGACTTAGAACTTGCAGCCTATAAGAGACGTACTGGTCATTTCTTACCTGATAATTTGAAAGAGAATAGGGTGGTAAAATCGAAACAACTACTGAAGCGGTACGGAAAGGGAGGTCATAGAAATTTTTTGTTTACGGATGAGAATTTTTTTACAATTGAGCAGCATTTCAACAAACAAAATGACCGTATTTATGCTCAAAGCTCTAATAAGGAAGCTTCCCAATTAGTCGACAGAGTGCAACGTGGGCACTATCCGACTTCAGTGATGGTTTTTTTTTTTTTTTTTGGATTGAAAGTTTACTGGTGGCCCGAAGGCCTTTCCAGTTTCACCAGGACAGGTGGGCGAGCAAAGGCTCAGCCAAGAGGGGTGGGATTTGCTAACAACTGCCCGAGCGCCTCCGAAGGAGACCTAACAACTCAAGAGCAATTGTTTCGCGAATGAATCTACTACCGGATCGGAATCGCGACCCGCTGAGAAGATCCGGCGAGAAACTCAGCGGGCTGATGCATGGGTTAGGTTGCACGTCGACCTCTTTGTCGAGTTCGACGAGTACGGTTATCGGGGTCCCTAAGCCTGCCCCTAGTATTAGAGCTGAAGGCATCTAATGCAAAGGTTATTGGATCTGATGGATCCGTAAGGACGTGTCTAGGGCGTCGACGGTGACTGGCTCCTGCATGATCAGGATTCGGGGAGTAGTCAGCGGCGGCAACGATAAGGCGATTATCATGACGCATAGCCTTATCGAAGTATCGTTCCGACGCTGACTTCATGTATTTCCGAATTGATTCGAGGCCCAGGTCGTCGTGTAGGTCAACGTTCCTCACGAACCACGGAGCCCCGACAGCTAACCTGCAAAAGCGGGATTGTAGGGATTGGAGGGTGTCTATGTGTGTGCGGGCCGCGTGAGCGAACACCACACTCGCGTAAGTCATGACGGGCCTTATGCAAGTTTTGTAAAGTGTCACCTTGTTCCGAAGGGACATTTTACTCCGCTTACAGATCATGGGGTAGTTCAGTGATGGTTTGGTGGGGTATTAGCTATGTAGGAGTGACTGAGCCATACTTTTGTGAAAAAGGTATCAAAACATCGGCACAAATGTATCAAGATACCATTATTGAGAAGGTAGTTAAGCCCCTTAACAACACCATGTTCAATAATCAAGAATGGTCCTTCCAGCAAGACTCGGCGCCAGATCATAAATCTCGGTCTGCGCAGTCTTGGTTGGAAACGAACGTTTCGGACTTCATCAGAGCTGAAGACTGGCCGTCGTCTAGTCCCGATCTTAATACGCTGGATTATGATTTATGGTCAGTTTTAGGGAGTACGGCTTGCTCTAAACGCCACGATAATTTGGAGTCCCTAAAGAATCCGCACGATTGGCAGTGAAAAATTTTACCATGGAAAGAGTGCGTGCTTCTATTGATAACTGGCCTCAACGTTTAAAGGACTGTATTGCAGCCAATGGAGACCACTTCGAATAAGCTTTTTATACTTTAAATTGTTTTATGTTTATGTATTAAACTAACACACTGTAAAAGTAATAAATATTATTTGCCATAGATTTTTTTTGGTTTTCCTTTGTAACAGTATTTATGGCCAGACTAAGTAATATTAAAAATTATTACTACATACTTCAGAGAAAAAAAATCTTTTAACGTTTATTAACATCACTTAATTTTTAAAAATGACAACGTGAATTTCTATACCTAAAATTAAAGATACTTTATTAACTGCTTTTTTTTTTCTGGCCGGGGGCCGATCCTCCTGTGAGGTCCCCGCGCCTAGGGGAGCGCGCGGGGTATGTGGGACTTGACCATCTGCAGGTTGGGAGCAGACCGCAGGCCCAAGAAATTTTAGGGCCCTACCGCACTAAGCGACCGACCGGTCGTCGAGGCGATAGTCGACGACCAACAACGCCGGGCTCCGCGGTACGGCGGCCCTACCAAGCCGCCTGGGCGATGTCGCTGGTGTTCCGGGATACCCCGCTGGGCCAGAACCAGCGGGGTATGCCGTTCCACAGTATATTCGGCGACGACAGCGACGACGACAATGCGGACGGTATCGCATGCCGCAGCCGCCGACGCGTCGTCGCGTTTCTACTGTTTACCGACATTGACTCAGTCGTAATGTAACTTCAAAGGGTTTTACATTAATAAGTTTAAAGCCAAATAAAGAAGAATCGGTATCATATTGTGCCTGGAAAATTTTGCTTTTGTAAATGGAATTTTATAAGACCGAATTTTAGCTTCGGGGTTGAATGTACATCGCTGGATTACCCAATTATGAAATATCGTAAGCTTGTTTTGGATAAGTGGCATGCTTAAGTTTATTATACTAAACAGTTATTTGATTTACATTTTTACCTACATTCATGTAAGTAGTGGTTTATATACTTCAAGATTGCGTTGGGTCACAATCTCGAACAAACATCGATGTTCGGTAAATGTAAGTTATAATGAAATTACTGGTGACATTTAAGTAATTTTAAACTCTATTTTTCAAGATTTAAGGTCTATTTTTGTTAATTATTCTCGAACAGTTTATTTAAAATAACACTCCTCAGGAAATAAGCTTCATTTGTTACCTACTTTTATTTACTTTTTTTTATATAAAGTAAAATATATATATATGTAAGCGTTCGGTAAACAGACCTATTTATCAGTATATATGTGTACATATATGCATAGTTCGAACTATTTGAATACATTGCAAAAATTACAAGAATTGTCTCGTGTTTGGGACATTGGTGGTGGTTGGTTTGGTCATCGATTAGACTGTCATAATGAGTGTTTACCGTCAACTATGAACAACGGCAATGTCCGACACACAACCCAGCTATTGTATTATAACGTAGATAAACCAACAGATATCTATTAGCAAAATACATAGAAACATTTTAGAAAGTAAGTCTTTTAAATTCATCGTTATTATTTAGCTGTTACAACTCAGTAAAATAAATACAACGTCTTTGCTTTAGAACGCGGACGTTGTTAAGTATTAAAATTACTAATATTTCATACACGATTTTTCCAATATTACAAGATTCGAAAGTGAAAAAGATTTGTATCATTGAAGTATTTCAACAGTAATTCTTTACATATTACACAACGAATGAGAAATGTAAACACAAATCAAATTAAAGACTTTCAATAGTTCCATCACAAACTAATTTGAGTATGTTTCCTATAACTATATTATCATTTATACTGAATTATGATCGTTACGACTTAACATTTTGGTTCAATAATTGACAGTGTGTTCCACTTTATCAAAATTCTTCTTTTTACAGCATTTTATATAATTTTTTATTTGCTCTATTTCTTATTACTACATCATGATTCTTCCAGAAAACACAGTATTTAAGTACTGAAATGAAATAAATATATCAGAGTCTATTTATTTTCTGATTAGAACATAACGATGAAGATACTTTGAAATCTACGTACTGGGTTTATTCAGGAAATATAATAAATAGCGTAATTGAAATGTGTCAAAATGTAAAAAACGCGAGAAAACGTGCGCGCCAATCATTAGCATGTGCAACGTAAGTCCTTACGAAATTCACGATTATTTTCGGTCACAATAAAAAAAGCGGCTGTGATACAAACCAAAACATGTCTATTTGATAAACATACGTGACATGCTATAAAGAAAAAAAATGCTAATATTAACTATGGTTTCTTTTGTTACCATTTTTATTGTAACAACAGATATTAACAGGCGAAAATAGTATCGAAATCAAAGGTCAGTAAATAGACGTATTTAGTATTTTTATGTGCGTAGTGGAAACTTATATCTGTCTCCCTCGCACGCCCGCTTTTGATGGTGACGTAATCGAAAACTATACTCGACCTTTCTCCTTAAAGGTTATTTGTTATGTAAATTAATAATTCCCTTAGCATTTTATATTTTTTTGAGTTCTATGTTGTACATTTATTCGTTTTACAGTCTCTAAAATTTCGGATATTTTACTATTTTACTATATTCGAACCCGTCGCTTGCGACGAAGGGCTCGACTAGTAAATTAACCCACAGACACAGCTCACTGAGTTTCTCGCCGGATCTTCTCAGTGGATCGCGTTTCCGATCCGGTGGTAGATTCTGCGAAGCACGGCTCTTGCTAGGGTTCGTGTTAGCACGTCGTTAGGTTTGAGCCCCGTGAGCACACTTTACTAGTTAAGGTTACGCTGAAATAGCCTCTCAAGGCTATCAGCTTAGGTAGGTAAAAAAAAACCCAGCTACGCGTGGTTTGGTAAGCGAACCCACAGAGCTCAGCCTACATGCAAACAATTACCCTATCAAGAGCAATGCTTCACTGAATCTATCACATCGGAATCGCGACCGATTGAGAAGATGCGGCAAAAGACTCAGTGGTTTATGACTATGGGTTAAGTTGAAGTTGACGCTAACTGATGCTTGCTGTGCAGATGCCTGAATCTCGCTAACGAGATTTTCAAAAAACTTTGCATAAACACCAAATTCAAAACAATCTATCGGGCAACTTTAGCTGCTTAGAGGAAAACCTTCCCTTTGTCGTTACCCCCAAGTGTTTTAACATAATATTTAGTTATTAATTAAGTATGTTTTCCCTTGATAAGCCGGAATATAAACACCGCCATAGTGACATCATTGAAAGAGGTACACTGGGCTACTTATTAATGTTGGTGCAAAATACATAATTCGTTTAATTTATTTTTTCCCTGCCTATGCTGATAGCCTTGAGAGGCTATATCAGCTTACCCTCGCGTGTGCAGGTGAGCTCACGGGGCTCAAACCGGAGAGTTGCTAACACTGACCCTAGCAAGAGCAGTGCTTCGCAGAATCTACCACCGGATCGGAAACGCGACCCACTGAGAAGATCCGGCGACAAACTCAGTGGGCTGTGTCTGTGGGTTAATTCGCTCGTCGAGCCCTTCGTCGCAAGCGACGGGTTCGACGAGGACGGTGACCGGTGCTTGTAGTGCCTAAAAGTTTTTTTTTTTTTTTTTTTTTTTTTGCCCTTGTAGGCAGACGAGCATACGGCCCACCTGATGGTGAGTGGTTACCGTCGCCCATGGACTTCAGCAATGCCAGGGGCAGAGCCAAGCCGCTGCCTACCGCTTAATACTCTCCACAAGCCTCGTTTGAAGAAGGACATGTCATAGCGCTCGGGAAACACCGTGGAGGGGAGCTCATTCCATAGCCGGATGGTACGTGGCAAAAAAGACCTCTGGAAACGCACTGTGGATGACCGCAGTGGCTCCAGGTAGTATGGATGAACTCTACTCCGGTGGCGGGCGGTGCGATGGTAAAAACGAGATGCCGGTATCATCTCGAACAATTCCTCAGAGCACTCCCCATGGAACATACGGTACAAAATACAGAGGGAACCGAAGTCCCTCCGCA